>QTSX02007223.1:60119-252952 GCA_014839935.2 Entomophthora muscae
CGTAGGCGCTGAAAGTGTAAAGTTACGCCTCCCCTTTGGGCCTCTACTTCAGTCCTCACCAAATGCTTTGGAATCTCTGCCAACTTACTACTGGGTATTTTCCAAAGATTTACTAAAAAAACCCCAAGAAAGGTCCTCACACTATTAATTGCTGAATTATTCTGATAATGCCCCATCTAACCCACCCAAAAGACACCTCTGGTTAAATATCATGTACAGGAGCAGCCAGGAGCAGTGGTAATTACATTCAAAACAGGTTCCCCAACTTTTAGTTGAGTCAGTTTTCCCTTTGATTTTGTCCATTTGAATTTTTCCAGATTTTCCTGCCTCAAGAAATGATCCATATTCTTTCATATCATTGGCCAATCAGTTTTGAACATTTAACTTCTCATCTGAATTCCATCCCCTCCCTTTAAATGAATGCAAGAGTTGTAAAAGATCTTGTTTCATCATTTAAACTCTAACAAAGTTTGAAATTTGTTAGTCTAATCTGGCCATTTGGTTTTTTCTGTTGCTCTTGGTGTTCAGTTGATTCCTTCCCCCTCTTTGGCCTTCCAGGAATTGTTTACAACAACCTTTTGGTTATTGCTGAAACCGCGATTTTTATTGTGGTTGAGAGTGATAAGGAGCGCCTTTTGGGGAAGCATCAAATATGGAATTAAGAAAGAAGAGAAGTATATTTTATTGGATAATACTTTAGACTAATATAGGCTTGACTGTGGTGGGAATTTAGTTGGATAAAACCTAGGGATTGGTCATGTGCTAGATGGGTTCAAGCCACTGGATACTTGGATGGTCAGGTGATATTGATTGGTTATCATTCTTAGTATGTCAAACAGTATATTGGAAGGGGACTAAATCAGGCAATGGCTGGATGTTAAGTAGGTTGGCGGTAGCCAGAATGCTTGTACATCCAGACCATTGACACCCCCTTAAGGGGTTACTCTGGTGCATCAGGAGGGGGCTTTGTTTTCACAGCTGCCGCCTGATGCTCCTGGAGCTGTTTACTAGTTGGAACCAGTCTGGTTGAGTGCTCTCATTTACTGAGGCAGAGACAGGTTCTGTGGTATTTCTTTATAATTGGGTTTTTGGCGCTTTGGAATTTTATTAGGTAGGTGTTGTGTTCTGGTCTGTATTTGATGACACTTCCTGGTCCCTGGTGTACTTAGTCTAGTTTCTTTCTGCTGCCAGCTAGAATCTGGACAGGGGAGTTCATGGGAAGTAGTTCCTCTGTGGAGATTACCTTTTGTGTCTTAAGCCTCTTCCTTTCTGCTATTTTAGCTTTGAGGTGTATGTGTTGTAGATTTGGTACTTGTTCTACTGCAGGGGGCTTCCCTGGGGGGATCTTTATGTATGGCTGTTTGTTGCAGGTAATTATTTCTGGTTTGTATCCGTAGGTTAGCTCAAACGGTGAATAGCCTGTCCCTTGATTGGTGCAGACCCAGGATACTAGTAATGAATGTTTCACATATAGTGGCCATGTGTCTTTGGCTTTGCCATCCATTATTTTCTCTAGGGTCCTGATAAGGCTGCCGTTTAGGTGTTCCACTCTACCGTTGGCCTGTGGCCTGTATGGAGAGGTTGTGGAGTGTTTAATGTTTTTGGATTTCAAGTTGTCATTTACTACGTGACCTGATAACTTGGTTGCTCCATCAGTTATGATGTAGTCTGGATTGCCATAGTTGGCTATGATTGCTTTTTTAATAAAACAGTTGATGGTTTCTGCTTTATGGTCCTTTGTTGCCCAGCAGATTAGCCAGTGTGTGGCAAAGTCAATAGCTACAATTAAGAAACGTTGGTTTGTTTTTGTTTCTGGGAAGGGGCCCACTACATCTAGCCCCCAAACCTTAAATGGTTCAGGGTCTAGTACTGGGTTGACCGTTGGCTGAGGAGCCTTTGTACTGGTGTATTTCTTGCACACTGTGCACTTTTTCAGAACATCAACTATACCCTGTTTGAGGTTGGGCCACCATACTATCTCTTTTAGTGTGAGGTATAGGTTGTTAGCCTTTGTATGGCATAGTAGGCGGTGATGTCTTAGTATGGTGCCAACTCTTTGTGCAAGTGGGATGTACAGGACATGTTTGTCATTAATAATTTGGTATACAGTACCATTTGATACATGGAAGTACTTTTTGTTTCTTACTGATGTATTATGGGTCATTTGATGTGTTGAGGGGTCTTTACCTTTGGTTTTATACTCAGTGTTGTACAGGTTTGGCCATTCAGGGTCCAGGTGGTCAGGGTGATTCTCTCTAGGCTGACATAGTCTAGAACAAGCATCAGCCATGACCAGATCTGCTCCCTTTTTGTATTGGATGTCCAGGTTAATCTGTTCCAGCAGGGACATCCATTTGGCTTGTTGTTGTGCAAGTGCTTTCTGAGTTTTAAAATAGATTAAGGATTTATGGTCAGTTAGTACTCAGACGTTTAAATGTCATTCTAAGTAACATCTCCATTTCTTGCATGTGTGGTATATTGTTAGCAATTCCTTATTGTGTATTGGGTATCTCTGCTCAGTATTAGTTAGTTTTCTGCTTTCATAACATACTGGCAGGAAGTCTTGCTGCCCTGGCTGGCAGATGTGCAGGACTGCGCCAATGGTGGTGTCACTGGCATCTGACCAAGCTTGTAGCACCTGTTGTTGTTAGGGTATTGCAGGATTGATTCTTCAATCAAAGCTTGTTTTAATAGTTGGAAATTCTTGTCACATTCTGGAGTCCGGATGAATTTCTTTTTGGCATTAATTTTGGTTAAGTCATTGATTGGTGAGGAAGATTTCTGCAGTCCTTGATGTATTTTCTTAGGTAAGCTACCATACTGAGAAAGCATCTAACTTGTTTAACAGAGGTGGGTTGTTGTATGTTATTTATGGCTTTTATTTTGTCTGGATCTTCTTTGATGCCACTGGCAGAGAAAATGTGGCCCAAGAACAGGAGTTCCTTTTCCATAAATTAGCACTTACTTGGTTTTGCATAAAGTTTGTGCTTTGCAAGCCAATTGAGTGTCTTGCAGACATGCGTGAGGTGTTCCTCTTTGGTTTTTGAGAATATGATGATATTGTAAAGGTAGCATAATGTATTTGAGAGACCTTTTAGTGCTTGGTTCATCATGGTGACAAATGTTGCAGGAGCGTTGGTCATCCCAAAGTTCATTACTCTACATTTGAAGGATCCAAATTGCGTACGGAACACGGTTTTTGGTATGTCCTTTTTCTTTACTTTAACTTGGTTGTAACCTGAGGTGAGGTCAATTTCGGAGAAAAATTTGGCACCTGAGAGTCTTGCAAACAGATCCTCTATAAGTGGAAGAGGGTATTTATTCTTTACTATGCTTGCATTTAGTGCTCTGTAGTTGGTTATTAGTCGCAGAGTGCCTTCCTTTTTCTTTACAAAGAACACTTCTGCCCCCCATGAGGATTCAGACAGGCGGATGAAGCCTTTAGCTAAGTTGTCCTCAATATGGGTTTTGAGGGTTTGTGTCTCCATGGGAGAGAGTCTGTAGAGGGGTGCAGGTTTAGACATGGCCTTACATAAGTTGATGCCATGTTTAACCTCCTTTTTGGGGGGTAGCTTGGTGAGTTCTTCCTTGAATACATGAGCGTATTCATTTAGAAGTGCCGCAAGCTCTGGACATTGGATTTTGGTTGTTTGTATGTTATTGAACTCAGTGTACCTCATTATGTGGAGGATAATATCTTTGGTTAGACGTTATGAGTCATTTTGGTTTATGACGTGGACAAATACTGTGTCTCTTAGAATGAGGTTATTGGGTTTTTTGAGGATGTTAAGATTGACTCTGTTGCGTTTGATGGTCATGGTTTTTGTTTTCCAAAATATGCTGGGGTTCACTCAGGTGAACTAGTCCATGCCTGCTATAATGTTGTAGTTTATGTTGTTCATGAAAATTCCTTTGATGGACGTTTGTATGCCTTGGAGGTCAATTCTGAAGGGAGTTGTTTTGCCTTCAAGTAGAACCTTTGATTTGTCTGCCATTCTGGCATATTTGAAGTTGGATTTGACAACTGGTATTCTGTACTTGGTTACAAAAGGTTTGATAACCATAGTGTGTTGTGCACCAGAGTCAAATAAAATTTTATGTGTATGTGATTTGTAAGTGCATGGATAGACAAGAAGTTGTGAGCTATCTTTAATTTTTAAGTTCATAAAAATGGAGGATTGCAGGACATGTGGGATCAAGCAGCAAAGTTTGTGCCTTGGTACAATTTATTTGTCAAGTTGGGGGGAGACAGGGGCACTTAAGTCTGTTTCCCCTCCTCTTTCCCTGTTCCTCTGTTTCAAGACCTTTGAGGCCAGAGAATGTGGGGTCAGAATTATAGCGGGTTGCTACTTCAGTGTTGTTAACTTTAGCAGTGTCCTTTTTCTTGGGACAGGAGCAGTTTGCGCTTTGGCTGCAATTGCCATTGTTGCAATTGAAGTTGCCGTTGCTATGATTGATGTTTTGGCGTTTGTTACCATTGGAGTTTTCTCTGCCATTGCCATTGCTGGCAGCATATTCCATGTTTGCGCATTTTTCTGCGCGCTTGGCTTCTGCAATGAGCGCAGGCATGGAGGTGTTAGCCTCTGGGAGAATGAGGGCAGCAACAGAGGGTTTCATTCTGTTGATGAATGATGCTCTGGTGTGTAAGTTGTCAGGTTGAGCTGGGTTTTGGATTTTGCAACGTATTTCCTCATTTTTGTTGGCGTAAGCTGCAATAGTGGTTTTCTGAGGAAGATCAATGAGCTGTATTGCAATGTCTTGGAGGGATTCAGTGACACAGAAATTGTGCGTGATGTCTGCTTTGAACTATTCCCAGTTGTCAAGCTGGTTTTCAGTTTGTGAGCCAACCCAGGTGGCAAACCAGTTAGCTGCGGCCTTGTACAGGCGCTTGCTGGCTTCCTGGACCCATTTCTCATGAGGGATGCGGCTGGAGCAGAGTTTAGCAGCTGAGTGGTCTAGCCAATTGATGACGTTTTCCTTGTTTTTACCAAAGAACTTGTCAATACCAATGTATTTGGTGTTGGTCACTTCACCTATGATAGGTGGTTGTGCGTTTGTTTGTGATTGAAGAGAGTGACTGTAGAATAATCTTGGCGCATGCTTTAGGCATGACCAGACCTTTGAATATGGTGCATCCACTAGATATATCTTCATTGATGTTGTGGGTGCGGAAGTATGTTTTCCAGGTCTCCTGGGATGCGGCCTGGTTGAGTACATGAGCAAAGGTGGGCAGGTTTTGGTCAGTCATTTTCTCTCTCATGGGCGTGGTCAAAAAACTGTAGCTGCTACCAGTGATAAGGAGCGCCTTTTGGGGAAGCTTCAAATATGGAATTAAGAAAAAATAGAAGTATATTTTATTGAATAATACTTTAGACTTATATAGACTTGGCTGTGGCGGGGATTTAGTTGGATAAAACCTAGGGGTTGATCATGTGCTAGATGGGTTTGAGCCACTAGATACTTGGACAGTCAGGTAATATTGCTTGATTACCATTCTTGGTATGTCAAACGGTATATTAGAAGGGGACTGAATCAGGCAATGGCTGGATGTTAAGTAGGTATGCAGTAGCCAGAATGCTTGTACATCCAGACCCTTGACAAGAGCTTGGTTTTATTTCCTCTTAACCTGCTCCCCAATTCTGACAGAAAGACAATGTTGGGGATTTTGGGCAGTTGAGTTCCTGTTGTGATTTGGGGTAACAATCTGCAGGCTTTGAGAGCATTGTATTGTTTGATGGTACCAGTACATTGTCCTAGATGACAAGGCCCGCAGAGACGTCTTGTCCCTCTTTATAGTCTCTCCAGCCATTAGGGAGTACCATTGTTTGGGTCTTTTTCTTAGGAGGAATTTTTTCTTTAAGTTGGGTAGGTATGGGCAATCTACCTGTGCTATCACTGTCAAGATTATACTTCTGGGAAGTATAATAAACAAGATAAAGGGGAAAATTAAGAGAATAATGATACTTTATTTGATATGAATATAGAATATTATATAGTATCATGGAAAGCCATATACTGTCCATGTACGTCATGGAGGTCATGGGGCTTATCTGAGTAATGTTCTTCTTAAGTCATAAGGCTTATTAAAGTTGTGTTCTGCTTAGGGTTTGGATTGTGTGATCCCTGTAATAGATGGTCAAATGATAGGGGTGCCACCAACTTATTGGTTAGTTGGTGAGCCATTTGATGACTCATTTGGTGAACTAATTGGGGCGTTGATTCCTCAAGAGAGAGTAATCAAAGATGTTGCAACACATTTGATTTAAAAAACGCTAATAATAAAATAGAACTATATTTTACAATCTATTTTATTGCATTGTCTTTTCCTTGATGTATTGATAATTCCTTTGTTGTTGATAATGTGCTTGTGTTTAATTGGATAGTTTCACCTCCAGTTGCCTTGGCAATAGGAAATCAAGTTGCTTCTACAACCACAGTTGGTCTCAGGGAGGTGACTTGATTTCCTATTGCCAAGGCAACTGGAGGTGAAACTATCCAATTAAACGCAAGCACATTATCAATAAAAAATGAACTATCAACACATCAAGGAAAAGACAATGCAATAAATTAGACTGCAATATATAAATCTATTTCATTATTAGCATTATCTAAAGTTAACTGTAATCAAGCATCCTTGTTAGCAATCCATTAATACATAGTGTAGTAATCTGGTGATGTTTCACTTTGAAGTTTTTTTACCTCTCCTTCCTTGAAAAGAAGTTTGTTTGGCCCCTGGCTACATTGGAGGCCAAATTTTTTTAAAAATTTTCTGCGTCATCAGGAGGGTAGCTTGTATATCATTATATGGTTGTATGGTTGCTATATTATAGATTTGGAGTGCAGAATATTGCATTATTTTCAGCTTAGACAATTTTACATTTCAATTAATTTCATATCTAAACATGGTTGTTGAGATTGAATTTTTCATTTGATTTTATCCAGAGTGGAGCTTCTTGATTTGGGTTGATTTGTCCTAGTTTTTTACTTTACATTCAATTTGGATTCCAGTTCCTGCAATTTATATCTGAGTTTACTAGTGGTATTCAAAAGTGATTTGAAATTTGGTTCTTGGATTTGACAATCCTGCAATTTCAAAAAACATAGCTAACTTAATGAAAATGATTGATGATTTGAACACTTCAAATCTGATTCCAGTTAATTCATTTTGTCCATTGGAAATATGTAGTTTGACTTGAACTTTGCAAAGTGTCTATAAGTTCCCTCATTTTAAAAAATCCAAATAAAAATCCAAATAATTCAATTCAATTAAAAAAGGCTATCCTGCAAAAGTGATTCAAAATTTGGACCAAGGATTTGACAATCCTGCATTTTTACGTTCAGGTTCTGAATTTACAGTAGTAATATATCTAAATACATTATAAGATAGCAGTTACATTAAGAAAATATGCCAAATAATAAAAATAACTTAAAAATGTGTTTATTTACTAGCTCATCAAGTACGGGTTCATATATTACATACTGTAAATTCAGAACCTAAACATAAAAATGCAGGATTGTCAAATCCTTGGTCCAAATTTCAAATCACTTTTGCGGGCAACTCAGCTGAGTGAAAAGTAAATTATTAAATAAAATTAAACATTTAATTTGACTTTTTTTGGTTTATTTAAATTGGCAGATTTTGAATCTCTTGAGCAGATAACTCAACTAACAAAAGACAAAATACAACAAACAAATGCGGGATACATGAATCAGAAATGTGGGATTCTAATGTACAATTTGAGATTTCCTGTATGTCAAACAAATCATAGACATCATGTAAAGCTTAAAAAATCTGAAATTGCAGGATTGTCAAATCCAAGAACCAAGTTTCAAATCATAATTGCAAGGAATTTGAAATAAATATAATTTATGGGTGTCTCAAAAAGGATGTCAAAGGATCTAGAGTGGATCTGTGCTAATTCTTTTAGGAACCATAGGCATTCTCAAAAATCACCCTATTCCATTTTAGGACAGCTAAAATTTTGATTGTAATATTCACCAACTTAACATACTTAACAATAAAATTGACTAAAATATACACTCCTTTTTTTGAGTTTAAAATTTTAATAAAAATTTATTATTCTTCTTTCAATAACAACCAAGTAAACAAGCTGTTCCCTGGCCTTGAAAAAATCATGCAGGGCTACGCTGGGTCTCTTAATGGTGAAGCCTCTGTCTATGGCCACTCCCAACCCACAGGCCCCTCTGCAAGCACCACCCAGGAGTGTGTTCTTTCTCCTGCAACTTCCAGCATTGCCTTGTTTGCCCACCATGCACAGGCAGCTGCCAACCCAAATCCTGTATCAACAATGGCATCTGGAACCAGCCATTTGAGCCAAGTGGTCACCCAAGGAAGCCAGTTTCAGAAACAGCCAATCAGATGGCATTGAACAGTTCACAAGAAGGGCATATCCCTCCCCCAGCCAATCAGCCTAAAAGACACAGAAGAAAATTAACCACTCCAGAGATTGTTATCAAAATGGTTGAAAAGCAAGGGATGCTTATGTCCCTTGGGGAAATTGCAGCTGTGATGGGTTTTGTAAAGTCCACTGTGGCTGCAACCCTGTGAGCCCATGTCAACTGTAGCCCCCTACCAAGAAGACCCCAACTGGTGACTGTTCTTCAACTGAAGGTGAAAAAGCCCACCCTCTCATGATGGTTATTATGGAGTGTGACCCGTGGATGCCCTTGGTCCAGGTCCGTCTCCAACTGGGACTCCACAGCATTTTCACCAATAAGAGAACAGTGAATTTGTGGATGCACAGAGTTGTGGTTTCCGCCAGACTTTTATTCAATCAGGTTCTTGGTGGCTTATTTTAGCGGACACTGACCCCTATGATTCTACCATCATCAATTTTATCAAAGGGAGGGCAATGAGGGTCCGTAATGATGTAATCTTCCTGCCGTACACCAAGATTTTGGCAAGCATTCAAGAATTTGGGGAAAAGCGCATACAATCTGACATCTTCAAGCACAATCCAACCCTGTATCAATTTGTTGGGGTTTTGTTGGCAGTTTCCCCATTGGGCATCACTAACTACTCAGTAATATCAAAAACTGCAGATGGGTATGCCTACCAGATGGAGCTTAAGGCCATGCTGGAGAAGTGGGTCACACAAAACGCCATGCACACAGTTGTACTGAGTGCGGAGATGGAGCAGCAGGAATGGGAAACCCAAGAAATTAGGGCTGTGGGGCATACCTGTTGATCCTACCCCATCAACCATGCTGATATGCATCTTGCAGATGTATGTCTCTACAATTTTGGTTCCATCCTCAGGCGCTTAAAGCCTGCCACCTACAACAAACTATGCACCCAAATTGATAAGGGGTATGAGCTCTTCCCTTCTGCGTCCGTCCAGGACTTATCAGATCTTGTAATTTTCTATGCAAGTGATAGTGATAAGTCCAGAAAGGACTCCTGCCTTCCCACACGCCAATCTGTCCATTTCACCAAGCCCACATATGTGACAGAAGACAAATTTGAGCAATTGAAGCAATCAGCTCTTGCTGCCCCTTCCCAGTCAACAAACCCTGCCTCCCCAACCCCCCATCAAGCCATTGCCTTCCAACCCTGACTCCTAGACCACCACCCATTCCCTCACTACTATCTCTGATGCCGCCCCTTTCACAGGCGCAGATGAAGGCAATGTTCTTTCCGCCCATTCCCTCCTCTACTTGTCCTTTGATGAGTAAAATAAAATTTTTCTTTGTGCCAACTTATTGAAATTGATTTTGTTCTTTCAGTTCATAATTAATAATATATTTTTTTACATTGTTAGAATTTCCCATATGTAAAGAATGCTGTACATTTGATGTGGTAACATATAATTATTTACATTTTTTGTCTTTAATTTAGTATTGATGATGAAAAATATTCACGCGTTGAAGGTAGTACTATAAAAACCAGTTTTTTGATGTAATTCAAACAAAATGTCAAATATCTATAACTTAATAAAAAAATTAGAGCTAGCTTTTCAAAAGGTTGTTGAGCTTGAATACAACATAAGGTAAATTATGGTAAATCAACTGGGAAATGAGGGAAGGGCCTTGGTCCAGCAAAATGGAACTGTAAAAATAGCCTGGGAACAATGGTCAACAAAGAACACAAGGAAATAATTTTAAATCTTCAAAAGGAAATACTCAAGTGGTTAGATTTCAAAAGTGAAATTTAAAACTTGTGGGAATTTGCAAAAACCAATAGAAAGAATACTAAAAAAGTCAAACTAATTGAAAGAAATGAAATCCCACATGAAATAAACACAAATGAAGAAGAAACTGATCAAATAGAAACAGATGAAAACAAAACTCAGTCAAGAAGCAGGAGCGCTTCAAGAAATACAGAAATTTTATCAAATGAAAACCAAGAAGAAACACAAGTTTCAAGAAAGATAAGAAAAATTAAACCTAGGAAAATTAACAAAGAGCAGCCAACACTCACCAAGTTTGCTGAGGTGGCGCCTGTGGCTGAGGGGGCTGCAGGGGAAACAATTAGTAAGTCTTTATATGTTTTACTTATATTTTTATTAGTTATCACCAGGAATGGGTATGAGGTGACAGAAGTGGCAGTATTTACGCCAAGTTGGTTCTACGGGGGTTAACAGTCACTGGTAGTCCTTGTAAAACAAATAAATAAAAACCAAATAAATAAATTAATTCAACAGAATATGAATAGTTTTTCAAATATTGAAGCTAAAGATAGGGAATATTTACCACCTGTGGGGCGCTTTACGTGGTTAAGGGAAGCATAAAAAATAGGAGCAAACATAAACTTCAAAGAGAGGAAATGAAATTTGTGGGGATGTCAAAATAAACTTTGAAGAATATATTTATGAAAGCATTCAAAGATTCCCATTCACAAACATCAATGAATATGAAAAAACCTAATAAAAACTGACTTCTAAATAGGAACTAAATATCTAAAAACTGAAATTTTTAATGAAGTATTTAAGGCATTGTCAAATAAAGTCAGGGATGCAGTCCTTTTGAACACATTTAAACCTTTATTAATTTTATTTGCCGGGGAATGGGGGGCTGATACAAGTTGGGCACCCCCCAGAACCATCTTCAAATTCAACCAAACATCCTACATCAATAGATTTGTTCAAGTTTTCAAAAAATTGTGCATGTTATCAGCAAAATATACCTTGCAAAGAATTTACGTTGTGGTATACCTGAGAATCCTCCTTCACTGCATATTAAAAGCCAATGTCAAAAAGTTGGAGGATGTATCTATTCAAATTGATATATGCTGCTTAGCACTCAAACACCAGAAGACACCACAGGGTATAGGACAGTTGAGCATGTCCTGTATGACTCCTTTGCATTGGCAACATTGTATGGGTACTATGTGCCATCTGAAAAAAATCTATTAATCAATTTGCTCACCTGTCTTCCTTTTATCAAACATTCAACCACCACTGGGGTACAGAGCGCCACCCCTCTAGCAATCACATCCAGGGTTGTCCACCACGTACATAAGAGTACATGGATCTAATTGGACGCTCTAGCCAAAAATTTAATTTTGGGGTATAAATCCCTGGAATAATTGCATTCCCCTTTGCAATTAGCATCCCCTTAAATATTTTTCCCTAGCAACTTAAAAATTTATTTTATTTTAATATTAAATATTTTCACTGAAATATGTTATATTAAAATTTTAATAGTAAAATTTTAATTTTAAATATTAAAATTTTTAATACTGTAAATCCAGAATCTGAACATAAAAATGTGGGATTGTCAAATCCTTGGTCCAAATTTTGAATCACTTTTGAATGCCACTAGTAAACTCAAATAATAATTGCGCAAACTGGAATCCAAATTTAATGTACAGTAAGCACACTAGGAAACACTAACCCAAATCAAGAAGATCCACCACAACTAAAATCAAACAAAAAATTCAATCTCAATAACCATTACTAGACATAAAAAGTTATTAAATTATAAAACCATCCAAACCCGGAAAGTATACAATATTATACACTTTGAATCACAGATATAGAAATTCTATTACTATTCAAGGCTAACTCAAGAGAAAATAACTACCCAAAACTAAACCAATAAATCCAAATAAATACATATTCAATCTAAAATATATTTTTTATTTTATTTTTATGGACCATCAATTGCATTCCCAACCCACTCCTGCACCAGCCTGCGGGAAAGCCTGTCCACGAGGGCATCCCAGAGGGTCCAAGAACAGACCCAGAACCTAACTCAAGGGGAGTCATGCTAATACACAGGCCTCCCAAGGTGTCAGCGCCAGCCAGTCAACCACCTCCCGTGTCCCAAGCCCAATCAACCATCCTGAATCCCAGACAGAAGCCACTCTCAAAGCCTGCAACCAAAGTCTCCTACACCAGGGTCACCAGGAACACTGAGGTTACTTACACCTCCACTGTATACCCAGTTGTCACCCAGCCCCGCACTCTTGTCCCAAGAGTTGCTACTTCCTGCCCCTGCGTCTTTGATACCTCCTATCAGCCATTGGCCACAACTGAGGAGCCATCTGTGCCTATGTCTTATGCCACCATTGATGGCACCAGCGCAACTAAGCGTGATCCCACTTTCTACACAAAGGTCCCCATCCCTTGATTTGAACCTGCTAGCCAGGATGCTGTGGTACCTGCCAAGGGCCAGCGTCAATTGACAAATTAGTGAGTGTGAAGCTCTCCTCAACTTCTTAAACAGGGGAATGGCGGTTTGGGATATTGTGTCCCAATTTGGTGTCACAGCCAGATACATTGCCAACATCAACACCAAGTATGGCAACACCAGGTGAATTGCCAAATCCATCAAGGCTAAGCAGCAGCCCAAACTCCTTAAGCTCATTCATATTGATGCAATCAAGCAGTGGGTAGCTAAGGATTGCCACCTGGACAAACTTGCTGTCCAATTAATGCTTGCCACAGAGTTTGGGCTTTCTGTTTCAAAAACCCTTGTTTACAAGATTATGGTTGATTTGGGCTTCTCCTGGAAAGTACTGGGAGTTTTTCCATATAATAGAACAAGGGAGAAGATAATCAAGGATCAACACATTTATGCCAAGACATATCTGGCACTAAAAGAGACTGGGAATGTCCAGTTCTTCTATATCAATGAATTGTTGTTTTCCTCCTCACTCAGGTCTAGGCATGGGTGGGTCAAGAAGGGGTCCAAGGATGGGGTAGCCCATCATGCAGCTGTCTGTTCCCAGGCCTATTCCATGATTGCGCTTCTTGGTCCTCGCAGGTTGGACCAGTATCAGATTATTAAAGGCTTTGATAACAGCAGGATCTTTCTTGATTTTCTCTGAGCTGTCAAGGAGTACCTTTGGATAAATTACAGAGGCACAACCAACGTTGTTGTGCTTGATAATGTTGGGCTCCATAAAGTGGATCTGGTTGTGTCTGAATTCCCCTCATTGACAAAAACAGCTGGTAGAACACGCCTTTTTGAAAATGGCATCTCAAAAAACGCCATCTCAAAATAAACCATCTCAAATTTCTGCTATCTCAATTTACTAGTAAAAACGCCATTTTGATTTACAGCATTTTGACTAAGAAAAAACAGGTTTAAAATTTTAGATTTTTTGAACTCCAAAAATTACCCAAAAAATTCCTTAAAATAAAAATTCAAAAAACATTTATAGGCTTAAAAAAGCCTCAGTATTCTAAATCTGCAATAAAAAATGGGGTCATTTAGTAGCAACATAGTTGCGTAAAGCCCAAAAGTTAAAATAATCTTAAAACAACCATTTTCCTCTATTTTCACAAACAAACTATACTTTAAAATAAGCATACAATTGTACCAAATACTAAATAAAACTGAAATAATGATAAAATTAAAGGAAATAAGAGAGCAAATAAAGGAGTGTTTATTGCAAATAGGCTCAAACATTGGTAGAAAGAGCAACTGAGATAGCTTGGAGATGCTCAAGCTTGCTATCCTTGGGATAGTAGGCAAGGACCACCTTGCTGATTTCAGTGTACTTTTTCACCGCTTTGGTCATCTTGGGGGGATCACCCTTGGTCTTCCTGCCAGTCTTGAAGAGGCGGGCAGAGATGGCTTGTTGGGTTTTGAGGTGGACCATGATCTTATTGAACTTTGGCTTCTGGACCCTGACTCTTGTAGCAAACTGACTATGCCACCCTTCAAGGGAAGAGGTGGTCTTGATCAACCTGTCTTTGACCTGCTTATAGCAGCTCCAGGTGATTGAGTCACCAAATTTTCTAATGCAGCGTGCTCCTTGGAAGATGTCAACCCATTGAGTCTCAAAATACTCAATAAAGGGCGCAAAGGCTGCCTGGTTGGCCTGGATATAGGAATGGCGGAGGAGGGCATCATAAAAGTCATTGGTCTCCTCCTTTTGCACAAGGGCAAGAGCAGCAAAGCAATTAAAAACGTCCTTAGCTTCTTTGGTGCCTTCAGTGTAGACCAGCTCATGGAGGTCAGAGCACTTTTGGAGGTGGTAGCAGAGTGCCTGCCTGAAGTGAAAGTAGCATCCCTGAGGGGAGCTCTTAAAGACACAAATAAAGGCATTTTCCTGAGCCTGTTCAAGATCCACTACCAGATATTTGTGGTAGGGAAGGCTTTCAGGTTTTTTCTTGGTTGGGGTGGGAGCGTCTTCTTCTTGGGAGATAATTTTTTTCTTACGCCCTCTAGTCTCCTTGGGCTCCTCTTCAATTGCTGGGAGGATTTCATACAGTTTGGCCTTTAAAATTGTGAGTGCCTGGACATAAGTTTCCTGCTTCTTATTTGGGAGGAAAAAGAAGACCAGGGGAAGAACCAGATTTCCAACCTGCCCATGGATATTCTAAAGCTGGCTAAAGAGCTTTAGGCAGGTGGAGAAAGTGCCATCTGCAAGCCAGGTCCTGCAATTGAGGAGGTTGCGCAGATCCTGGCTTGTTGCAAAGCAGATGATACACTCTGAGGCATGTTGACCATCATCATGGAGGAGGAATATCTCTTCATGGCAAGATAGTTTTTGCTCCTCAGTAATGATCAATTGATCAATGGAGCTTGCACTGACGCCTTCAGTGCTCAGAGAATATCTTTGATCATTAAAATATCTCTGTAGTTTTGAGGTGCCACCAACAGTTGCTAGTTTGGTATCATTTAAATTGAGGAGCACATTGTTGACAACCTCAGTTGCAGTTTGATCCTTTGTGGTTGGGATCACCTGGCAAAGAAACCAGCAGATAAGTTGATAGAGAGGGTCAAAAGGCTTGGCGCAGTTGTGGTTAACAGTAAGGGCCTTAAATCTGATGAACCCATAAGTTGTGAGCCTTGCTGGGCAGCCAATGTTATCACATTTGAAGTGATGTTGGCAGATGGGCTTCTTCTCATCATTAAAGCTGAAGCTGTAGCCCTTGTAGACAAAACTGGCTTCCCCTTTCTTTGTCATAATTGGATAGCTGATAGGGTATGTTGTTGGCACAGCAAAGGTGCCATTTTGGTTGCATATATTGTGGACAGAGTTAAGATCCCAGAGCTCAGTTGACTCATCTGCAGGAGCACCAGGCTCAGGCTCCTGCTCCTCTTCATCCTCAAGCTCTGAAGTGGGGTCAGAATGGCAATTAAAGTTACACAACTTCTCTTGAGGATCAGATGGGGAGTAAACAAATGGAGAATGGGGAGGGGTAGGACTGTTTCCCTCTTGTTCAGGTGACAGAGTTGGGGTCTTGGGGGGAGCTTTGGCCTTAGAAGGCTGCTTTTTTGGGGTTGTCTTGGCCTTTTTGGCCTTGGGCAGAGTGATTTTGGACTTTGAGGCCTTGGAGGCCTTGGGCGCAGCTTTGGCAGTTGACTTGGGAGGCATCTAAAAATGAATTAGTATCAAAATATGAGCAATTTGGGGGTTGTTTTTAAAGAGAAAAATTGAGAATGATTTTAATATAAAAGTATCAATTTTTTTTACATAGAATTGGATAGGAGATCAAAAAAATATATTATCAAAATTTCAATGTTTTTTATTTTGTAAAAATATTTTTTTATTAGTAACACAAGTAGGTAAAACTTTGAGTTTTGACTGAAAACTTGCTCTTGAGATGGCGTTTTTGAAGTGACGTAATTGAGGTGCCGTAGCTCAAAAACATAGTGTTTTTGACCATTGTTTATATTAAATTAACAAATCTACGGTGGAGCTACCTTAACTGGGCCAAAGAGTAAAACTTGAATTTCTCAAAAACTAGCTTATACAACTGGGGTTAAAAAGTACCCAGTTGTTTAGAGGAGATCAAAAAATATATATTTGCAAAGTTTCATATGTTTTCTTAAATTTTTTGCTTAAGTGGTTTTAGACGTGAAACTATACTTTTGAAAAGTGGAAAGCAAGAATCCTGGTGGGGGAATTGATATAGCATAGCCTGGTGTCATAGGTAATTTCCCCTTATTTTCCCCTATCCATTGTGCACCTTGAATCAATTGGGTGATATGAAACTCGGTGGAATTTGAAGTGACATAAATCAAAATGGCGTTATCACCCCCTTCCATATTAAAATCACTATTAAAATATTTTATTAAGAAAACCCTTATCAACATCACAATGTATAATAAAGTTATAAATTACATATAACAAAACTGGTTTTTTACCCTTCAATGACAATCACTAGAAGGACCATCATAGTGGCGTCTATTTAGGTTGTTCTTATTATAAATGTCTTAGATTAATACTATAGGAACATCTTCTGGAACTATACCACAGGCTTTATTTTAGTTTGGGTATAAGCTTATTTTATTTTAAGATAAATGGCGTAATTTGAAATGACGTAAAGTCAAGATGGCGTAAACACGTCCCACACTAAGTGATTTCATATGTAAATAAAGTTAGCAAAATAAGATTTAATTAATCTGACTCAAAGTGACGGAATCAAGATGGCGTAAATTTGAGATGCCACATTATAAAGGTATATGTAAATTTTAACTATTTTATTGTTTATTTTACTTTTTTGTGATTCAAAATCACTAACGCAAAAAACGCCATCTCAAATTAAATTTGAGATGGCGTTTTTTGAGATGCTGTTTTTGAAATGGCGTGTCCTACCAAACAGCCATTCTGCCAGCCAATGCCTTGCAGACTTCCCATGAGACTCCTCTTTCTTCTGCCTTATTCTCCATTTCTGAATCCAATTGAGGAGGTGTTTGGTTGGATCAAGAATAAGGTGAAACAAGGCCTCCCTCAGGACACAGAGGATCTCTTCAACATTCTTGAGATCAGCCAATTTGCAATGCCACCCAATGTGGTGGCAGCTTTCTATGAGCACTCGGAATCCTTCCTCCCAAAAGCCCTGGCCTCTGAGCCAATCAGATAGATGGGCGCTATGGGTTTTATTTGTTTTTATTTTTATTTAGTTTGTTTTTATCAGGACTCAAAAATGATTATTTATATAATAACGTGCCGTTTTATTGTATTATAGACATATAAGAATACATGGAAAAGGTAAGTAAAATTAATTATACTAGGTAAGATGAATATATTTTTATTATAATGAACTGAATATAATTATTGGCTTTTGCGCTAACAAATGAATAAATTAAAAAAGGATAGAAATAAATTAGTTTATTTAAATAATTGTGAATTGTTGATGGTACTTTGGCTTTTTTAAGCCACAAATTGGACCTTGCATGTTATCATCTGATCCTTGTTATTTTAGTGCCACTATAGCCACACAACATGACTACCAATGATTTTCATGTACTGCTTACTAATTAGTACTTAGGATGTGGGTCAAGTATATCAAATATGTTTATCAAATTACATTACAAGGGAAAGATAATTCAAAATCTAAACAATCACTTGTTTAGAATATAAGTGGAGCGGGCTGCATGATGCAGATAAATTCAATTCTTGATGTTTATCTATGTGATAAATAAACCCATACTTGACAAGCTAATAAATAAAAACATTTTTAACTTATTTTTAATATTTGACGTGGTTGCAACTTTAAATAATGTCTTGTAATATATTTAGATATATTAATATCATAATCTACATACTAAAATTTAAAATAAAAATTAAAATATTAAAAGTACAATTATAATTATAAATCTTAAAAGTTAAATATTAAAGTTTAAATAATCAAAATATAACAATTTTATTAAATTGTGATTTATTCAATATCAAAAAATTTGATATTAAAAATTTTAATATTGTAATATATTATTAAAATTTTAATATTAACTTTTAGATACTAAATTTTTTAATATTTTAATATTTTAATATTTTAATATTTAATATTAAAATTTTTATAGTAAAATTTTTAATATTACATATTTCAATATTAAAATTTTTGTATTAAAATGAAAAAGTTAAAAAAAATTAATTTGCAAGGGGAAAATATTTATTAGGGGGATGTTGATTGCAAAGGGAATGCAATTATTCCGGGGAATTATACCCCAAAATCAAGTTTTTGGCTAAAGCATCTAATTGGATCCACATACTCTTCTGTATGTGGTGGACAACCCTGGATGCAATTGCTAGAGGGGTGGCGCCCTGTACCCCAGTGGTTGTTGATTCTTTGATAAAAGGCAGGCGGGTGAGCAAATTGATTAATAGATTTTTTTCAGATGGCACATAGTACCCATACAATGTTGCCAATGTAAAGGAGTCATACAGGACATGCTCAACTGTCCTATACCCTGTGGTGTCTTCTGGTGTTTGAGTGCTAAGCAGCATATGTCTATTTGAATAGGTACATCCTCCAACTTATTGACATTGGTTTTAAAATGCAGTGTAGGAGGATTCCCAGGTATACTGCAACATGAATTCTCTGCAAGGTATACTTTTCTGAGAACATGCATAATTTTTTTCAAGTTTGAACTACCCTATTAATATAGGATGTTTGATTGAACTTGAAGAGGGTTCTGGGGGTGCCTGACTTGAATCAGCCCCCCAGGCCTTGGCAAATGAAATAAATAAAGGTTTAAAATTATTCAAGAGGACTGCATCCCTGACTTTATTTGACAATGCCTTGAATACTTCATTAAAAATTTCAGTTTTTAGATATTCAGTTCCTATTTAGAAGTCAGTTTTTATTAGGTTTTTTCATATTCATTGATGTTTGTGAATGGGAATCTTTGAATGCTTCATAGATATATTCATCAAAGTTCAGTTTGATATCCCTGCAAATTTCATTCATTTCTTTGATTTTGATATTTGATCCTATTTCATATGCTTCCCTTATCCATGGCAAGCACCCCGCAGGTAGTGAATATTCCCTATCTTGACCTTCAATATTAAAAAAAATTATTCATATTCTGTTGAATTGTTTTATTTATTTGGTTTTTATTTATTTGTTTTACAGGGGCCACCAGTGACTGGTAACCCCCATAAAACCAACTTGGCAAAAAAATGCCACTTCCGCGACCTCATCCTCATTCCTGGTGATGACTAAAATAAATATAATTAAAACATAAAAAGACTTAATGATTGTTTCCCCTGTGGCCCCCTCAGCCACAGGCGCCACTCTGGCAAACTTCATGACCGTTGGATGCTCTTCATTAATTTTTTAGGCTGAATTTTTCTTATCTTTCTTGCAACTTGTATTTCTTATTGTTTTTCATTTGATAAAGTTTCTGTATTTATTGAAGCGCTTCTGCTTCTTGATTATGTTTCATTTTCATCTGTTTGCATTTGATTGTTTTCCTCTTCATTGGTTTTAATTTCCTTTTGAATTTCAGTTCCTTTGATTAGTTTGATCTTATTGCTTTCTTTGGCCCCCTGCCAGAACTCCCACAAATTGTAGCCCCGTTGTTGAACTTCAGACTTGATAAAATTGTTCCCTGTAGATTAAGTAATGCTTCTTTGTTCTTTTCATCTATAATATTTCCCAATTTATCCAGAGCATCTTCTTTTGATTGGATTAGTGGCTGGCCCTTGTTACCCAGCTTTCCTGTCACTATTTCCCTGATATTTTTTTTCTATTTCAACAACCTTTTGCAGGTGTGCTTCTAATTTGTTGATCAAGTTATAGATTGTTGACATTTTGTTTGAATCCCATCAAAAAAACTGGTTTTTATAATACTATCTTCAATGCAGACATATTTTTCATCATCATTAATAAATTAAAGACAATAAACGTAAATATTGCATTAGAATATTGCAATTAGACATCAACTCTTGATATTTTAATATTATGTGCATAACTCAATGCCTTTTGTTTAATAAAATCCATTGTAAACTTGGCCTTTTCCATTATAATTTAATGAAATGGACTGTGTTTATATTAGGGCCATTAACACTTAGTACAAATATTGAAAATTAGTGCATTTTGTAGCCTGTATATTTACCTATTGTAATAATTCTATAAAATTTTTAGTTGGATTTTGTGTGTTAATAATAATGTAGTATGTTAACAAATTATTGTTTATTGTCATTAATTGGCTGATTTTCTTTGCTGTGGCAATTAATGACAATCAACAGTAATTTGTTAACCCATTACATTATTACCTCGCAAAATCTGACTGAAAAGTTTACAGAGTTATTACCAATAAGTAAATATACAGGCTGTAAAATGCACTAATTTTCAATATTTGTACTAAGTGTCAATGGCCCTAATTAAATACATCCTTTTAATTAAATTATAATGGAAAAGGCCAAGTTTACAATGGATTTTATTAAATAAAAGGCATTGAGTTATGCACATAATATTAAAATATCAAGAGTTGATGTCTAATTGCAATATTCTAATGCAATATTTACGTTTATTGTTTTTAATTCATTAATGATGATGAAAAATATGTCTGCTCATAATTTTAAGCTGTTCATAAAATGTACAACATTTTATTAATTATGGGAAATTCTAATAATGTAAAAAATATATTATTAATTATGAACTGAAAGAACAAAATCAATTT
Source organism: Entomophthora muscae (assembly GCA_014839935.2). NCBI lineage: Eukaryota > Fungi > Entomophthoromycota > Entomophthoromycetes > Entomophthorales > Entomophthoraceae > Entomophthora > Entomophthora muscae. The sequence continues at coordinate 80,952 of QTSX02007223.1, forward strand.
TAATGAGTTGTCACAAAGAAAAGATTTATGTATTAATCAAAGGACAGGAATGAGAGGGAATGGATGGAATGAACATTGCCTTCATCTGCGCCTATGAAAGGGACGGCATCAGAGATAGTGGTGAGGGAATGGATGGTGGTTTGAAAGTCAGGATTGGAAGGCAGGTGGCTTGATGGGGGGTTGGGAAGGCAGGGTTTGTTGGCTGGGAAGGGGCAGCAAGAGCTGATTGCTTCAATTGCTCAAATTCTTCTTCTGTCACATATACTGGCTTGACAAAACAGATGGACTGACGTGGGGGAGATGGGGATCCTTTCTGGACTTATCACTATCCCTTGCATAGATGATGATGAGATCAAATAAATCCTGGACGGACGCGGAAGGGAAAAGCTTATACCCCTTATCAATTTGGGTGCATAGTTCATTGTAGGTGGCAGGCTTTAAGTGCCTGAGGGTGAAGCCAAAAGTGTAGAGACATACATCTGCAAGATGCATGTCAGCATTGTGATGGGGTAGGACCAGAAGGTATGCCCCACAGCCCTGATTTCTTGGGTTGCTTATTCCTGCTGCTCCATCTCTGCACTCAGTACAACTGTGTGCACAGTGTTTTGTGTGGCCCGCTCCTCCAGCATGGCCTTGAGCTCCATCTGATAGGCATACCCATCTGCGGTGTTCAGTATTGCCAATTAATAATTGACGCCCAATGGGGAAACTGCCAATAAAACCCCAACAAACCAATACAATATTGGGCCGCGCTTGTACACATCAGTCTGGATACGCTTCTCTCCAAAGTCTTGGATACTTGCAGATATCTTAGCATACAACAGGAAGATGATATCATTATGGGCCCTCATTGCCCTCCCTTTGATAAAATTAATAATAGTTGAATTGTAGGGGTCAGTGTCCACCAAAATGGGGCCACTGAGAACTTGATTGGACAAGTTCTAGCAGCAACCACAACTCCGTGCATCCACAAATTCACTGTTCTTTTGTTGGTGAAGATGCAGTGGAGTCCCAGCTGGAGACGTACCTGGACCAGGGGCATCCACAGGTCACGTTCCATAATGGCCATTGTAATGGGATGGGCTGTATCACCTTTGGTTGAAGTACAGGCGCCAGTCAGGGTCTTCTTGGTAGGGGGGCTACAGTTGGCGTGGGCTCGCAGGGTTGTAGCCACAGTGGACTTTGCAAACCCCATTGCGGCCGCAATTTCCCCAAGGGACATATTTTCTCTTGCTTTTAACCATTTTGAGAACAATCTCCGGAGTGATTAGTTTTCTTCTGCATCTTGCAGGCTGATTGGCTGGGGGAGGGATGTGTTCATCATGGTAACTGGTCAATGCCATCTGATTGGCTGTTTTGGGGTCCTGGGCTCTCTGGTGACCCCATGGCTAAAATGGCTGGTTCTGGATGCCATTGCTGATAAGAGATTTGGGTTGGCAGCTGCCTGTGCATGGTGGGCAAACAGGGCCATACTTGAGGAAACAGGAGAAATAACACACTCCTGGGTAGTGCTTGGGGAGGGGCCTACAGATTGGGAATGATCATAGACAGAGGCTTCATTGTTGGAAGACCCAGTGTAGCCCTGCATGATTTTTTCAAGGCCAGGTAACAGCTCATTGACTTGGTAGTTATTGAAAGAAGAATAATAAAATTTTATTAAAATTTTAAACTTAAGAAGAGGAATGTATATTTTAGTCAATTTTATTGTTATATATGTTAATTTAGTGAATATTATGATCTAAATTTTAGCCGTCCTAAATTAGAATAGGGGGATTTTTGAGAATGCCTATGATTCCTAAAAGAATCAGCACAAATCCACTCTAGATCCTTTGGCATCCTTTTTGAGACACCCATAAATTATATTTATTTCAAAATTCCTTGCAATTATGATTTGAAACTTGGTTCTTGGATTTGAAAATCTTGCAATTTCAGATTTGTTAAGTTTTACATGATGTCTATGATTTGTTTGAAATACAGGAAATCTCAAATTTTACATTAGAATCCTGCATTTCTGATTCATGTATCCCACATTTGTTTGCTGGGTTTGTCTTTTGTTAGTTGAGTTATCTGCTCAAGAGATTTGAAATTTACCAATTTAGATAAATCAAAAAAGTCAAATTAAATGTTTGATTTTATTAAATATTTTATTTTTCACTCAGCTGAGTTGCCCGCAAAAGTGATTCAAAATTTGGACCAAGGATTTGACAATTCCACATTTTTATGTTTAGTTTCTGAATTTACAGTGTATAATATTTCAATATTGAATAAACCATGATAAAATAAAAATAGTTAAATTTCAAATATTTAAACTTTAATAGATAAATTTTAAGATTTATAATTATAATTTTACTTTTAATATTTTAATTTTAGTAGGTAAATTATAATATTAATATATCTAAAACATATTACAAGTCATTAGTTATAGTTGCAACCACGTCAAATAATAAAAAATGAGTTAAAAATGTTTTTATTTATTAGCTCACTGAATACAGGTTCATTTATTACATATAAAAACAACAAGAATTGAATTTATCTGAATCAAGCAGCCCGCTCCACTTATATTCTAAACAAGTGATTGTTTAGAACTTGAATTAGCTTTCCCTTATAATATGATTTGATAAATATATTTGATATGCTTAACCCGCGTCCTAAGTACTAATTAGTAAACAATACATAAAAATCATTGGTGGTTGTGTTGTGTGGCTATAGTGGCACTGAAATAATAAGGATCAGATGATGATCTGCAAGGTCCAATTTGTGGCTTAAAAAAGCTAAAGTACCAACAAGGATTCACAATTATTCAAATAAAATTAATCTATTTCTATCTTTTTTAATTTTTTTATTTGTTAGCACAACATTTAATATAATATTCAGTGCATTAGCATAAAAATACATGTCCTCTTACCTAGTATAATTCATTTTACTTACCTTTTCTACATACTCTTATATGTCTATAATACAATCAAATGTCATGTCATTATATTATTAAATAATAATTTTTGAGTCCCAATAAAAACAAAATAAATAAAAATAAAATCAAATACAACCCAGAGCGCCCATTTATCTGATTGGCTGGAAGCTTGGGCTTTGAGGAGGAAGGATTCTGAGTGCTTGTAAAAAGCCGCCACCACATTGGGTGGCATTGTAAATTGACTGACCTCAAGGAGGTTGAAGAGATTCTCTGTGTCCTGAGGGAGGCCTTGTTTCACCTTGCTTTTGATCCATCCAAAGACCTCCTCAATTGGGTTAAAGAATGGAGAATATGGGAGAGGAAGAGGAGTCTCATTAGACAGTCAGCCAGGCAGTGGGTGGCCAAATGGCTATTTTTATTGATGGGTGGGAACTCAGACACAACCAGATCCACTTTATGGAGCCCAACATTATCCAACACAACAATGTTGGTTGTACTGCGGTAATTGATCCGTAGATATTACTTGACAGTTCAGAGAAAATCAAGAAATGTCCTGCTATTATCGGAGCCTTTAATCATCTGATAATGATCTAAACTGCAAGGACCCAGAAGAGCAACCATCAAATGTCTGGGAACAGACAGCTGCACAATGGGCTACGCCGTCCTTGGACCCCTTCTCAACCCACCCATGCCTAGAACTGAGTGAGGAGGAAAACAACAATTTGTCAATATAGAAGAACTGGACATTCCCAGTCTACTTTAGGGCCAGATATGTCTCGGCATAAATGTGTCACTCCTTGATGGTCTTCTTATTGTTTCTGTTATATGAAGAAACTCTGAGCACCTTTCACAAGAAGCCCAATTTGATCATTGCTTTGTATACAAGGATTTTGGAGACAGAAAGCTCAAACTCTGTGGCAAGCATTGATTGGACAGCAAGTGTGTCCAGGTGGTAATCCTTGGTAACCCACTGCTTTATTGCATTAATATGAATGGGCTGAAGGAGTTTGGGCTGCCGCTTAGCCTTGGTGGATTTGGCAATTCACCTGGTGTTGCCATACTTGGTGTTGATGTCGGCAATGTAGCTGGCTGTGACACCAAATTGGGACACAATATCCCAAACTGCCATTCCCCCATTCAAGCAGTTGAGGAGAGCTTCACACTCACTATCTGTCAACCAACGCCAGCCCTTGGCAGGTACCACGGCATCCTGGCTAGCAGGCTCAACACAGGGGATGGGGACCTTTGTGTAGAAGGTGGGATCACGCTTGTTTGCGCTGGTGCCATCAATGGTGGCATAAGACACAGGCACAGATGGCTCTTTGGTGGTGGTCAATGGCTCATATGAGGTATCAAAAACGTGGGGCAGGAAGTAGCAACTCTTGGATCAAGAGTGCGGGGCCGGGTGACAACTGGGTATACGGTGGAGGTGTAAGTAACCTCAGTGTTCCCAGTGACCCTGGTATAGGAGACTTTGGTGGCAGGCCTTGAGAGCGGCTTCTGTCTGGGATTCAGGATGGTTGATCTGGCTTGGGATGCAAGAGGTGGTTGACTGGCAATGACACCTTGGGAGGCCTGTGTGTTGGCATGACTCCCATCAAATTGGGTTCTGGGTCTGTTCTTGGACCCTCTGGGATGCCCTTGTGGACAGGCTGCCCCACAGGCTGGTGCAGGAGCTGGTTGAGAATGCGATTGTTGGTCCATAAAAATAAAATAAAAAATATATTTTAGATTAAATATGTATTTATTTGGATTTTTGGTTTAGTTGTGGGTAGTTATTTTCTTGTGATTTAGCCTTGAATAGTAACAGAATTTCTATATCTGTGATTTGAAGTGTATAATATTGTATACTTTCTGGGTTTGGATAATTTTAGAGTTTAATCACTTTTTATGCCTAAACAGGGTTATTGAGAATGAATTTTTCATTTGATTTTAGTTGTGGTGGAGCTTCTTTATTTGGGTTGGTGTTTCCTAGTGTGCTTACTGTACATTAAATTTGGATTCCAGTTCCTGCAATTAATATCTGAGTTTACTAGTGGCATTCAAAAGTGATTTGAAATTTGGTTCATGGATTTGACAATCCCACAATTTCAAAAAACATAGTAAACTTAATGAAAATGGTTGATGGATTTGAAAGCTTCAAAATTGATTCCAGTTAATTCATTTCGTCCATTGGAAATATGCAGTTTGACTTGAACTTTGCAAAGTGTCTATGAGTTCTCACATTTTTAAAAATTCAAATAAATGCACAAAAAAATCAATTTAACTAAAAAAAGAACATCCCACAAAAGTGATTCAAAATTTGGACCAAGGATTTGACAATCCCACATTTTTACGTTTAGGTTCTGAATTTACAGTACTGCATGGATAGAAGAACGCAAGTGCTTAATTTAAAACCCAATTCTTTCACCTTGATGATGTCATTTTGAGTTTGCTGCTTTTCTCACTTTACTGCGGTACGAGCTTGCTACAAAAACAGCGCTTCATTTTGAATTGTGAACTTCTGGGTGCGGCTAATGCACCAATAAAAAGACTCCAATCCCAGCGAAGCTTCTTGCAATTGGCTCAATCTGCAGTGGAACCCCGCCGCTAGCTTCGATCAATGTCCCAAGTAGCCTATTTTATTAGACAAACTCTAAAATCAGATCCAATGCTTAAACTATTGCATCCCATGACCTAATAAGTCATACTCTGCTTAGTGTCAAAGAAAAGATTCAAATTCAAATGGAATACGGAGGTAGTTATTGTACATTGCTGTTAGTGATCCACTAGGCAAACTGGACGCTTCTCCAAAGCACAAGGATCACGAGCTGGGTGGCTCTGACTATTCGATCCGCCACGAGAATGCGACGCAGGTACATACTAACTGGATGACTCATCCCTTAGGGCCCCAGAAACATGTCCCTCAGGCATGTCACAATTAAGCAAGTCAAGGATATATTTATTCCAGATGATCCCACCCATCCTTTGCTGTTAGACGACCACGAGATTCGCCATGTAATCAGCAAGTCGGTCTATTGATTTGAAAGGTAGCCTTGGTTGCGGGATTGGTGGGCCCACCTGATTTCCAATCCACATCATGCAACTTGGCCATTGACGACGGGACTGGGCTCCATACCGTCCGCTTCTGGGCATCTACAGAGTCAGGAAATGATTCCCCAATTGCTCAGCAGCTCAAGTTAATCACGTAAGCAGTTTGCAGCATACTGACGCCAGCCCCCGCACGTACATCCAAATCATTGGTAGCGTCAAGGCGTACGGCGGCAAAACGGGTGTCACGGGCATCCACGTACGTCCAATCGAGGATCCCAACGAAATAGCCGCACACTTTCTTGAATGTATCCATACTCACTTGGTGCTGGCAAAGGTAATCCAAATGCTAATACAACTAAGCTGAGTCCCAGCCTCGCCATTGTCCGAATGGATTCGACTTGGCGCAGCAAGACTCCGAACAGAACTTTCGCCGGATGCTGTTGCAGTTCATTTACCTGACTGGCGGAGAGAACGGGCTCCAAATGAACAGAATCAAACTCAACTTTGTCAACGGGATGGTCTCTTCCGAGTATGTAGAAAGTGCCGTGGCTTGGCTGCTGGAGCAGGGCCACTGTACCCGCTCCATCTCTGATGCCATTGTCGCAACTTGTAAAAACTTTTAATTCTTAAAATTAAACAAATGCTTTGCTAACGCACTTCAAAGAAATCCATCTTTGAATATCCCACTGTTCATGCCAGACACATTTAAAAGTAAGAAACCGCATTCAAAATAGGAACCTCCTTCTATGATCCTTACGAATCCACCCTTGGTCAGCACAACTCTATCATCATCATGCCATTCCTGTCTCTATTAGAGACAGGATGCTTTTAAAGACGCAATTATATAAGGTCATGGATCAAAACATCCAGCGGAATCCAACGACTTTCAGCTCCATTAGCAAATCCTTCAAATGGACTTTACTAATTAGGACGGTGGATGCCATGTGGCAAATATTTAAAGCTTTCGGGAGAGAATATTCCATGGAGGGAATCAAACTACTCACTGCCTCTATACCATCTGTCTAATACGACATTTGATACTTGTCTCCTCAAACCAAGACATCCAGTTTCCCAGATGGAAGAAGCACGTCTGATACAGTACTTCAGACATCTCCCATACCTCACTGAGTTTCGAACCATCCTAACCCACCTGATTCCTAGCGAGGATCGACGGGCAGGACTGCCATACTGCTTCACCTTGGATGGCCTGGTCTACTGTGCTGATTACAATGAAGGACATGAGATATTCATCTTTGCCCCCACCGACGACGACTATACCCCATGTGCCCACTTCAAAACAAACTCATGGGAGCTTCTAGGACTCAGCATTGAAGAACTGCAACCCCCCTCTGATATATATTCCCAGATACAAAATAGTTCAAAGGCAAGCTATCCCACATGTCTATCCCAAGCTGCATCCAAGGGCAACGACAAACAGGAATCCATTACAACTTCTGAGATGAATAATTCATCAGCAACCCTTTCCCCAACCACATCCTACCTTCTATCCCTGTACAAGACCTAGATTAGCTGATGAACCCATCCTCAAGCTATTTCATCACCTTTGATCCAAATAAAGAGCACATGTCACATTTTAATCCACTTGCACAGATAAATACTCTTAGCCTTTATTTGATAAAAGTTTCTTTGTTACTCGTCCTTTCAGCCTCATTTGCCAAGAGGATTAAATTCAACTATAAATAATTATCACCCTTACCTTTGCCAAACAAGATCAGTTTCCTTGAGAACCTTCTCCAAGAACTGAAGCCATTGCCCCAACCAACAGTCTTCTACTAAACCAGGTCCCAAGAAATTCCAGCTCAGCATCCAAACAAGAATTTATTCTTAAAGGAATTGAAATGTCAGACCATCACTGCAGGGCAGGAAATATGAGCTGTCAATATATCCCCACAATTTATAAACTGGTGGAGATTAAGAGTCTAAAGAAGCCCAGTTACTCTATTATCAAGGGAATCAACATGGTACCAGCTACTGCAATCCATTCTTCAATAAACTTCTATACTTCAACAACTATACAAGGATCAACTTTCAATCAAGTTTAAGAAGCTATCCATAATCAGGTCTCTGGCATCAGTCATGGAACTATGAAGTGTTTCTAAAACAAGTAGAGACCATCTTGCCACTACCCAAATTTAACCAGAATCAGCTATAGATCCCCCTAGTCAACCTAACCCTTTCTCAACCCCCAATTGGCCAAATGGAGTCGTAACCAAATATTCATCTCCATGAAGGGTAAGATAATTTTTGAAATACAAGCTGATATCTATTATTGATGTAAAAAATAATTTAGAATAGTACCATTTGCAAATTAAACAGAGATCCACCAACTAGACTCCCTAGCCAATAGAAGCTTCATAAAGCAACTTACAGAGGGAAAGAATGAAGATGTGGGAGAAGATTTTTCATTTATTAACATATTTAGCTTTTAAGACAAAGTATGTGGATTGATCCTGGTGAGGATTAAGGATCAAGTAGGCATGAGGAGATTGTGTGGCTATTTGTCTCATGGCTGCATTATCATTCTGACTAGGGAGGATGGTTATAATCACAATGGATTCAATTTTACACTATGCCTCTTTATCTTCTGTAAAAGGGGATTCTCTTTGTTTTTACCATGAAAAATAGAAAAATTCAACATGTGTGGAAATTAGGTGGCATGATATAAAGTTGAACCTCAAAATAGAAATTGGTGGGTTTGATCCTGCTCTCTTGACACTACAACAATAAGGGTTTATTGAATATAATATAGAGAATTCTGATAGTAAGTGTCCACAGTAGTCAAATAATGTAAGTAAAAGTAACAAGCTTTGTAAGAAATCTAGCTTCATCTTTTCTTTATTCACTAAAAGGGTACATTAGTTTTCAAAGCTATGGCGCTAAGCTAAATTGAGTCAGATGTAAACAAAATCCAAATATCTGATGCCATAACTGTGCTGTATTAGCAAGCCACAGGGGGAAATTTTCTGGGAACTATATAATTATCTTTATTGAGATATATGACTAATATAGTTTGAGTGAGTCATTTTAAGAGGAACAAGGTTAGGACAATCAATCAACTGGATTGGACAGGAAATGGCTTGATCCTTATGATATCTCAAGCGCTGAATCAAGCTGTCCACCAAGCAGAGATTGTTAATGGTTCTTGTTCCCTTGTTTAGAGCCTGAGTTGGATTTTAAATTTGGCTTTGAGCTGTGGGGAAGTCAATTTGAGTGGCACAAAGTCTTTTTTGAAGAACTTTACCCAGGGCCAACCCTGCTGCTTTGACACTGGATAAAACATCACTCTATTAACATGGATTTTGGGTGTTCATAGACTAAATGAATCAACACAGCAACAAGGTACTCATACTATAAAAAACATTTAAAACACATTGCAAAATACATGAATTCACAAAAAAGGGTTGAGTTGACCTTTGGTGTACATATATTTACTATGTGAATTGGAAAAAATACACTCAGGTGCAGTGAGTCAAAACTCAATCAAAAAAAAACAAAATACCAACTCAACATGAAAATAATACTACCCAGTTATTAGATGAAATGAGATGCAAACAAGAATGATACCTATCTGTCTAAAATTAGAAAATTGATATGATATATCATTTATAAAAACATTGTTATGAGTGTTTGAATATGGTTTAAAATCTGGGGGAAATTACTGGGAATTAATTTAGTGATTCTAAAATGGGCTTTTTAAACCAGAAACAGCTAATCAAGAAATAAAAATCTATAAACATACATTTGGTGGGGTGTATTCTAATTAAATAACCACATTCAGATAAAGAGCAAAATTCAAACCCAGGATTATAACTTTAATGGGCTTGATTTTGATAAGGAGTGACTTTTGGGGAAGCTTCAAATATGGAGTTAGGAGAGAAAAGAAGTATCTTTATTGGATAATATTTTAGACTTATATATATTGGGCTGTGGAAGTGATTTAGTTGGATCAAACCTAGGGGTTGGTCATGTGCAGGATGGATTCAAGCCACTGGATACTTGGATTGTCATGTGATATTATTTGGTTACCATTCTTGGTATGTTGAATGGTATATTGGAGGGGCACCAAATCAGGCAATGGTTTGATGTTAAGTAGGTTGGCAGTAGCCAGAATTCTTGTACATCCAGACCCTTGACACCTCCCCCCTTAAGGGGTTACTCTGGTGCATCAGGAGGGGGCTTTGTATTAACAGCTGCTGCCTGATGCTCCTGGAGCTGTTTACTAGTTAGAACCAGTCTAGTCAAGTGTTCTCCTTTGCTAAGGCAGAGACGGGTTCTGTGATATTTCTTGACAATTGTGGTTTTAGCACCTTGAATTTCACTAGATAGGTGTTGTGGTCTGGTCTGTACTTGATGATTCTTCCTGGTCCTCTGTGTACTGAGTCTAGTTTCTTTCTGTTGCTAGCTAGGACCCAGACGTGGGAGTTGATGGGAAGTGGTTCCTCTGTGGAGGTTACATTTTGTGTTTTGAGCCTTTTTATTTCTGCTAGTTTAGCTTTGAGGCGTATGTGTTGTAGATTTGGTACTTGTTCTACTGCAGAGGGCTTCCCCAGGGGATCTTTATGTATGGCTGTTTGTTGCAGGTAATTATTTCTGGTTTGTATCCGTAGGTTAGCTCAAACAGTGAATAGCCTGTCCCTTGATTGGTGCGGACCCAGGATACTAGTAATGCGTGTTTCACGTATAGTGGCCATGTGTCTTTGGCTTTGCCATCCATTATTTTCTCTAGGGTCCTGATAAGGCTGCCATTTAGGCGTTCCACTCTGCTGTTGGCCTGTGGCCTGTATGGAGAGGTTGTGGAATGTTTAATATTTTTGGATTTTAAGTTGTTGTTTACTATGTGGCCTGATAACTTGGTTGCTTCATCAGTTATGATGTAGTATGGAGTGCCGTAAATGGCTATGATTGATTTTTTAATGAATTGGTTTATTGTTTCTGCTTTATGGTCCTTTGTTGCCCAGCAGATGGACCAGCATGTGGCAAAGGTGATAGCTACAATTAAGAAACGTTGGTTTGTCTTTGTTTCTGGGAAGGGGCCCACTACATCTAGCCCCCAAACCTTAAATGGTTCAGGGTCCAGTACTGGGTTGACCGTTGGCTGGGGAGCCTTTGTGCTGGTGTATTTCTTTCACACTGTGCATTTTTTCAGAACATCAACATATCCTGTTTGAGGTTAGGCCACCATACTATCTCTTTTAATGTGAGGTATAGGTTGTTAGCCTTTGTATGTCCTAGTAGGTGATGATGTCTTAATATGGTGTCAACTCTTTGTGCAAGTGGGATGTAAGGGACATGTTTGTAATTAATGATTTGGTATACAGTGCCATTTGATACATGGAAATACTTTTTGTTTCTTACTAATGTATTGTGGGTCTGTTGGTGTGTTGAGGGGTCTTTCCCTTTGGTTTTATACTCAGTGTTGTATAGGTTTGGCCATTCAGGGTCCAGGTGGTCAGGATGATCCTCTCTAGGCTAACATAGTCTAGAGAGAGCATCAGCTGTGACCAGCTCTGCCCCTTTTTGTATTGGATGTCCAAATTAAGCTGCTCCATCAGGGACATCCATTTGGCTTGTCACCATGTGAGTGCGTTCTGAGTTTGAAATATATTAAGGATTTATGGTCAGTTAGTACTTGGACGTTTAAATGTCCTTCTATATAACATCTTCATTTCTTGAATGTGTGATATATTGCTAGCAACTCCTTGTTGTGTATTGGGTACCTCTGCTCAGTGTTGGTTAGTTTTCTGCTTTCATAACATACTGTCAGGAAGTCTTGCTGCCCTGGCTGGCGGATGCACAGGACTGTGCCAATGGCGGTATCACTGGCATCTGACTCAAGCTTGTAGCACATGTTGTTGTTAGGGTATTGCAAGATTGGTGCTTTGATCAAAGCTTGTTTTAATAATTGGAAATTCTTGTTGCATTCTGGTCTCCAGATGAATTTTTTTTGGCATTACCCTTGGTTAGGTCATTGATTAGTGGTTAGTTTCCTGCAGTCTTTGATGTATTTCCTTAGGTAAGCTACCATTCCAAGAAAGCATATAACTTGTTTAACAGAGGTGGGGCGTTTCATGTTTTTTATGGCTTTTATTTTATCTGGATCTGCTTTGATACCACTGTCAGAGACAATGTGGCCCAAGAACAGTAGTTCCTTTTCCATAAATTGGCACTTAATTGTTTTTGCATAAAGTTTGTGCTTTGCAAGTCAATTAAGTGTTTTGTGGACATGCGTGAGGTGTTCCTCTTTTGTTTTTGAGAATATGATGATATTGTCAAGGTAGTATAGTGTATTTGAGAGACCGTTTAGTGCTTGGTTCATCATGGTGACAAACGTTGTGGGAGCATTATTCATCCCAAACTTCATTATCCTACACTCAAAGGATCTAAATTGTGTACAGAACACAGTCTTTGGTATGTCCTTTTCCTTTACTTCAACTTGGTTTTAACCTGAGGTGAGGTCAATTTTGGAGAAAAATTTGGCTTCTGAGAGTCTTGCAAACAGATCCTCTATGAGTGGAAGGGGATATTTATTCTTTACTGTGCTTACATTTAGTGCTATGTAGTCAGTTACTAGATGCAGGGTGCCTTCCTTTTTCTTTACAAAGAACACTGCTGCCCCCACAGGGATTCAGACAGGCAAATGAATCCTTTTTACTTGATTGTTCTTGATGTGTGTTTTGAGGGTTTGTGTCTCCATGGGAGAGAGTCTGTAGAGGGGTGCAGGTTTAGGCATGGCTTTACATAGGTTGATGCCATGTTTGACCTCTTGTTTGGGGGGTAACTTTGCAAGTTCTTCTTTGAATACATGAGCATATTCATTTAGGAGTGCTGCAAGTTCTGGGCATTGGATTTTGGTTGTTTGTATGTTATTGAACTCAGTGTACCTCATTATGTGGAGGATAATATCTTTGGTTAGACGTTATGAGTTATTTTGGTTTATGACGTGGACAAATACTGTGTCTCTTAGAATGAGGTCATTGGGTTCTTTGAGGATGTTAAGATTGACTCTGTTGCGTTTGATGGTCATGGTTTTTGTTTACCAACATACGCTGGGGTTCACTCAGGTGAACCAGTACATGCCTGCTACAATTTTGTAGTTTATGTTGTTCATGAGAAGTCCTTTGATGGACGTTTTTATGCCTTGGAGGTCAATTCTGAAGGGATTTTTTTTGCCTTTAAGTAGAACCTTTGACTTATCTGCCATTCTGGCGTATTTGAAGTTGGATTTGACAATTGGTATTTTGTACTTGGTTACAAATGGTTTGCTAATCATAGTGTGTTGTGCACCAAAGTCAAATAAAATTTTATGTTTATGTGGTTTGTAAGTGCATGGATAGACAAGAAGTTGTGAGCACTCTTTAATTTTTAAGTTCATTAAAATGGAGGATTGCGGGACACGTGTGATGCAAGCAGAAAAGTTTATGCCTTGGTACAGCTTCTTGTCAAGTTGGGGGGAGACAGGAGCACTTAAGCCTGTTCCCCCTCCTCTTTTCCCTGTTCCTTTGTTTTGAGACCTTCAAGGTCAGAGAATGTGAGTCAGATTCATAGTGTGTTGCTATTTCAGCATTCTTTACTTTGGCGGTGTCCTCTTTCTTGGGACAGGAGCGGTTTGCGCTTTGGATGTGATTGCCATTGTTGCAGTTGGAGTTGCTGTTGTGTTTGGCTCCTGGGGACAACATCCATGAGGACACAATGGGAAATCTTTATAAAAAAAGATTTGAGGTTTGAAGCTAGCCTTGGGTTAGCCTTCAGGGAAAAATTAAGGACATGTACCTTAATTTTCTGGAATACAAGATGTGAAAGTCTTTTTGCAAAAAGGACAGGAAAAGCTTGAAGAGTATTAAAGCCAACACAAATGTGGATAAACTTGTCTTTATTAGGAGAGATAATTCTACTTGAATAGTAGGCAAGGGACAGTGATCACTCATTAGGTAGACAGAGTGGCCAAGGGGGTCATGTTGGGATGAGGTCATACCAGGATCAAACAAGGGAAGGTATGGTATTCCAGAATGGGTGGATATTGGCACAGACCCATTTACAGAAAGTGAGGAATTCCCAAACTCAAAAGCAGAACCAGTCAAATCTTTGCATGTATCATTATTCAAAGGCCATATTGAAATAGCAGTAATGGCGCAATTTCTGACATCTCCCCCCTCAAGATTGGACACAGGGAGTTGATATTTGTGAAGGAATTTAGAATGAACCCGGGCAAAAGGATGTCTAGAGGATAGCAATTTCACAGTATACTTGGCACCCTTCTTAAATGTGACTTCACAGGGCCCAACCCAGAGGAAATCTAGCTTATAAGCTCTACCATCTGTACAACTCTGGTAGTAGAGAACCAGGTTGCCTATTTGATACTCAGGGAGGGGGGCTCTGGAAACATTAGAGGGAAAAAGTTCCAGGGCTTTGACCTTGTAAGCAGTAGAATAGGCGGTAGCTTGGATGTCAATGATACAATTGGTTAAGTCTTTAACATGGGCATCAGGATTTGCAGACACATCAACTTTGATCAAGGGGGGTCCCAAGATTGAGGGGGTGGAGGCTTCACACCCATACAGCATGGAAAAAGGGGACTGGCCAGCTACTTGGTACCTACTGAGCTGGTAAGCAAAGAGGGCAGAAGGGAGGAACATATACCAATTGGCAGCGTCAGTAATTGTGAGTTTCTTCATTATGGACACCAGGGAGGAATTGTCTTGTTCAACAGTTCCATTAGTTGAAGGGTTATATGGCGCAGAGAAGGATTGGTGGGTACCCATAGCTTTGACAATAGACGTGATAAGGCGAGCATTAAAATTGGTACCCTTGTTGGAGAGCATGACTTGAAGGAAGCCATGTTGGTAGAAGATATCTTGCAGCAAGAAATTAACAGTGGTCCTAGCAGTTATCTCTTTTGTAGCCCTGGCTTTGACCCATTTTCTAAAATGGTCTATGGCAACTAAGATAAATTGACACCTAAACCTAGACCAAGGGAAAGGCCTAAAAGCATCAATACTCACAGTGTGGAAGGCATGTTTAAGGTGGTGAGCTTGAATTGGTGTTGGGAAGGGCAAGGGCGTTGGAGTTGACACAAATGACAGGAGGCAAGAACATCAGGGATCAGAAGGCGCATGTTCTCCCAGTAGAAGTTATTGTATAGCCAGTCATGGGTTTTGGCTATACCTCCATGCCCAGTGTCAATGTGAGCTTGGAGGATGATGGCTATTCTCATGCTAGGGCAAACATATGGTAGATAGGCATTGTTGACTTTTTTGAAGAGCTGCTTATCTCAAATTACAGTGTCCTTGGATAGAGCTTGTAGCTCCAGTCAAATGTCTTCTGGCTTGGTGGTCCAAGAGTCAGGATACTCTATTAATTTGTATAGACAATCATTGTCAGCAGGGTGGATAGCTAGTATTGGCATCCTTGAAAAGCAATCAGTGTTCTGATGTTGGGCCTCAGGATGGTGTATCACAGTGAAACTGTACCCTTGCATTTGCAGAGCCCAACGTGCTAGTTGACTTTCAGGTTCCTTTAGTTATTGCAGCCATTTGAGGAAGGAGTGATCTGTGACCACCGTGAAGTGGGTCCCATAAATGTAGTGCCTGAACTGTTTTACAGCATGCAGCACTGCCAGACACTCCTTTTCAGTGACGCTATAGTTCTTCTTGTGTTTATTAAGGACCTGTGAAGAGTAGGCTACCGGTTGATCCACGCCTTTGTCATCAAGCTGGGCTAAGATGGCACCCACAGCTACTCCACTAGTGTCAGTATACAAGATGAACTATTTATCATAATCAGGGTAGACCAAGATAGGAGCCTCTTTGAGCTTGGCCTTCAACGCTTTGAATGCTTGTTGCTGGCTGTCAGTCCACTCAAAGGGGACGTTGCAAAGCAGTTGGACAAGGGGTTCACTCAGTTCAGAAAAATCAGGTATGAACTGTTGGTAGTAGCCCATCATACCAAGGAACACTTGGACCTCCCAAAGATTTGTGGGAGGTAGCATCTTGTTGATGGCTTCCACCTTATTATTCATGGGGCAGATTTCCATTTGCGTGACCTCATGAGCTAAGAACTTGAGTTGCTCTTTAAAGAAGGATCACTTGGAGGGTTTGAGCTTCAAGCCAGCTTCACAGATCTTGATGAAGACAGCCTTGAGGTGTTCCAAATATTTGGTAAAGGTAGTGCTGAATACGGTGATGTTATCAAGGTACACAAGGACACAAGAAAGCTTTAGATCTCGTAGGATGGAGTCCATAGCCTGGTGAAATGTAGCAGGAGCATTGCAGAGTCCTTGGGGCATACAAGTGGGCTTAAAAAGGCCTTCTGAGGTGATAATTGCAGCCTTTTCTCTATCTTCAGGAGATAAGTTAACTTACCAGTATCCAGAGGCTAGATCCATGGCTGAGAAAAACTTGGAACCACCCAGCTGTCTGAGAGCATTGTCAATTATGGGCAAGGTGTATGAGTCTTTCTTAGTGAGAGAGTTCAGGCAGCAATAGTCCATTACAATGCAATGTCCTCCATCCTTCTTCTTGAGGATCAGTAATGGTGAGGCCCAAGGGCTCTGAGAGGGAGCTAGTAGCCCAGCATCTAAGAGATGCTTAAGCTCCTTAGATACCTGAGCATCCTCTATCCTACTACAGCAGTAGAGTTTGGCATAAAAAGTGGGTGCATCACCAGTATCAATCTGATGGATGACCCCTTTAGCTAGGCCATAGTTTGTAGGTCCAGAGGCAAAGATGTCACTGAACTAATTGAGAAGGTCCAAAACGTCTTTTTGTTGGATGGGAGACAATTGGGGGAAGTTGGCAGCAGTGAATAAGGAGAGAAGTTGGGGATTGTCTTTAGGTAGATTGAAATCACTAAAAGTTCCAAAAGGGTAGAGGGATGCCACTTGCTCTGCCCCTAGTAGACAACCATGCCCTATAACCTGGCCTCAAGTCACCTGCATGGGCAGAGCTGTCAGGTTGGCAAGCAATAATTGTACAGGCTCTTAGTGGGTTTGATCTAGAATCCCTGGACATAGGCGGGGTTCTTTACAGCTTAGGGATTCAGGTGAGTAGAGTTCCAAGAACAACTTTTCAGGTAGTTTGTAAGAAATCTGAGAATCAATCACCACCTGGGAGCCCAGAGGAATGGTGATAGCCGCTGGGGCAAGGAGAGGTACCCCTTCTTCTGCAGGGAAGGAAGGAGGAGGGGTGCACATGTTGGAGGAGTGAGTCCTATACTTGAGAGAGAAGATACCCGTGGGGTACTCAAGCACGCAAGTTTTAAGACGTTCTCCTGGGAGGCGCAGAGGTTCCTCAAAAATCAAAGGGAGATCATATCCTAAGAGCAAAAGATATCCATCTTGTAATTTTACAATCCCGTTATACTCTTGAAGGAATTGTGTACCAACCAAGAGGTCATAGCTTTTGTTCTCAAGGACTACAGCGGGGGAAGCAATGGAGAGTTTCCCAAACCTCATGGATAGAGCAGAGTAGGAACCAATGGCCCAAGTTTGTGCCATGCCAGCTGTGCCATACAACTGAGTGTAGTTGAGGTCAAGGGCCAGCTTAAGTTTCTTCATTAGTTTTGAAGATACTACGTTGAATGGAGAACCTGTGTCCAGGATGGCTTTGATTTTAACCTTTTGGATTGATACTTCCACGCAGGTTATATCTTTTCCAAAGGGGGGAAAGATGGTCAATACATCCTGCACAGCCTCTAGCTCCTTCTCTCATTTAGCCAACATGCACCTTAAGGCAGGAATCTCCTTATACACAGTCTGCAGTGAGAGAGATACAGTTACATTTTAGAAGAGAGCTTCAGCTAGTTTGGCTGCTTCCTCATAAGAATCAACCAAGATGGAAGGTTGATGAGCCTGGGCTAGGTAAGGGCAAGCCACCATGGTTTGGCTTCACTTGAAGGTGCCTGAGAAGTGATGGTGGTCTTCCCAGAGCAAACCTTGTACAGGATAGAGACAGTTTGCAGAACAGCCAGAACAGAATAGCCATAACTATCAGAATTTTTGCTATCAGAATCTTCAGGGTCTGAATCACTGGAGAGATTGTGGAATAGGTGAAGAATAGTTAGGCCAGAGAAAGATGGAGCTTCCTCATCAGAAGGAGGATCAGAGGGAGACAGGGGAGATTGGTCAACAGAGAGCGTCTCTGCCTCTAAGCTGACCTCTCTTTTCCTGCCTGTTCCTTGTGATTGCAACCTTCCACTTGGGGATTAGTGCAAGTACGCAAGTGGTGCCCTATTTGGCCACAGCTATAACAACCTTGCCTCTTAGTCTATCCACCTAAACCCAGGGTCATAATGCGCGGTGTACAAGAGGTAGTCCCAGAATTACTGGCTTTATTTTCACGCATCACCAAATCCCCATGGGTCAAATGCATGTCTTGCAAGAGTGTCTTATACTCTTCATGGAATTGAGTGAAGACTTGTGTGCCTTAATGTGTAAGCGTAGAAGCTGGTTCACTTTCAAAGCATTTGAATAAACTGTGTAAGATTCCCGGGGAGTTAACTGTTGACTGGTGATTAACTGTTGGCCTTCAATGTAGAAGCAATCTTCAAACTCAGTCAGGGTTTCCTTGGGCTTAAAGGCGATGTGCATAAATGCATCCTTCTTGACCTCTAAGCTGAGATCTCCTCTGAATTCTTCAATAAGGAGACGCTTCATGTCCTCCCAAGTGACAATGGAGGGGAGTTTGGGGACCACCACTTCCTGGTAAGTGGGATGAAGACAGGTGAGAATGTGTTCCTTATTGAGTTCATTGGTGGCCCTACACATTGCAGTCTTGTAAATTGTTAGAAAGGCAGCAATGGTAGAGGTTTTAGGATCAAATATCTGTTTGAAGGCTGGCTTGTAATTTGGGTCAATGGACAAGGAAGAGGACTGACTGTTGTCACCTGAGTTGAGGATGTTAATGGGAGGATTGCCCTCAAACTCAGATTCAGCAGCAGGTTGTCTAGCCCAGAGAGTCAAAGGCTTTCCTCTAGGGTATCCAAGGTAGAACTGTTCTGTCCACTAATATCTCTAGCAGTGGCAGCTGCAACTCCAAATTTGTCAATCTTAATTTGTTGCACCAATAAGGTAACAGCAATCCTGTTGAGACAAATGGTAAGAGAAGTGGTCTGAGCAACCATGGGGATGGCCTGTCCATTCATTGTCTTGGTAAAGCAGGAGAGATTTTGTACCTCTCTTTCCAATGTGTCCTGCCTACAGCAACATCATTTGTTACTTCTGCAAGCTGATCCAGTGTACATGCACAGTTGACCCAGGGTTGGCCTTCCAACCCAGGGCAGCAACCATGATTTTACTGAGTGGGAGTATTAAAAACTTCAGTTTCCTCTTCACCTTAAGACTCAGAGGACAAGTCCTCAGAATTAGAGAGGTGTTGTCTTAAATACTTGATTTTGCCTTGCAAAGTAGCTACTTGATCAGTGAGCAAAGCAATGCAAGGGTTAGGCATAGGTTCAACTGGAGGGGGGTTCTGAACAGAAGATTGACACCAAGTGGTATCCTTGAGCTCAGCTATTGCTTCCCATACCTTGGCTTCAAAGTCAGATGGGACCTCAGAAGGAGGAGCAGGAGGAGTCACCTCAATAGATGCTATTCTATCATCCACATAACTTTGGACTTGATATAGATTGCTGCCTAGTGCAGCCTTATCCAGACCATATTGATGATACAAATGGCGGCCCCAAGTATCAACATGAGCTCCAACCAATTTGAGTTGAGAATTAATATGTTCTTGGAATTGGTTAAGTTTGCTAATCAGAGTCTCAAAATCCTGGCAATGCTTTAGCAGAGAGGCCTCAATTTTCCCACCCCACGCTGTTTGATGCTCATCCAATTTGCATAGTCAATCTTTGATGTATCCAGGGAGCAAGGAACAAAGGGAATTTAGTGAGGCGGTCAAGTACTTCTGGAAGGCCAGTAAGCCACGTTGGTTATCAGAAATACATGCAAAGAGACTGTGGGACCATTCTTGATATGCCATATTATGAGCATGGTTGTTTGAGACAGCAGTGGCTACAGCATTTACAAGTTGGTTCTGGGATTCTAATGCAAGTTGATGGTGAACCAGGGCGGGTTGGATGAACTGGTTGACTAACACGCCAATTGTATCCTTGGACTCCATCAGCGCGGGGGAGACCAAAGTCCAAGAGGAAGGAATACAGGCCTTTGGAAGCATACCCGGGACAGAGACCAGGGATAGTATGCATTGCACAGTGCCACAGTGGAAAAGGGAGCAGGCGGCAGCACAAGATTGCTTGTAGTTGAGAGAAAAAGCTGGAAGGGGGGGCCCATGTGGGCCCAGGGGATAACACCAATACCATGGGAGTTGAGGAGGCATTGGTGATGTCTTCTTCTAGAGGAGGACTAGAAACTTTAGGTTTCTTGGGTACTTCAGAAACAAAGGGAGAATGACCAGAGAATGCGCACAGGAATGGGGTAACCAAGGGGCTTGCAGCCCCTGTAGTGAGCATCATTTTGCTGTGTTTGGCTCCTGGGGATGACATCCAGGAGGGCACAGCGGGAAATCTTTATAACAAAAGATTTGAGGTTCAAAGCTAGCCTTGGGTTAGCCTTCAGGGCAAATTAGGGGCACATACCTTAATTTACTGGAATACAATATGTGAAAGTCCTTTTGGCAAAAAGGACAAGAAAAATCTTGAAGAATATTAAAGCCAACACAAATGTGGATAAACTTGTCTTTATTAGGAGAGATAATTCTAATTGAATAGTAGGCAAGGGACAGTGATCACTCATTAGGTAGAAAGAGTGGCCAAGGGGGTCATGTTGGGATGAGGTCATACCAGGATCAGAAAAAGGAAGGTATGGTATTCCAGAATGGGTAGATATTGGCACAGACCCATTTACAGAAAGTGAGGAATTCCCAAACTCAAAAGCAGAACCAGTCAAATCTTTGCATACATCATTATTCAAAGGCCATATTGAAATAGCATCAATGTCGCAATTTCTGATAGTTGCTGTTGCTATGGTATGTATTTTGGCGTTTGTTACCATTGGAGTTTTCTCTACCATTGCCATTTGAGGAGCAATTGCCGTTGCGTGCAGCATATTCCATGTTTGCGCGTTTTTCTGCGTGCTTGGCTTCTGCAATGAGCACAGTCATGGAGGTGTTGGCCTCTGGACAGATGAGGGCAGCAACAGAGGGTTTCATTCTGTTAATGAATGAGGCTCTGGTATGTACGTTGTCAGCTTGTGCTGGGTTTTGGATTTTGCAGCATATTTCCTCAAATTCATTGACATATGCTGTGATAGTGGTCTTCTGAGGAAGATCACTGAGCTGTATTGTAATGTCTTGGAGGGATTCAGTGACGCAGAAAATGTGCATGATGTCTGCTTTGAACTCTTCCCAGTTGTCAAGCTGGTTGTCAGTTTGTGAGCCAACCCAGGTGGCAAACCAGTTAGCTGCGGCCTTGTACAGGCACTTGCTGGCTTCCTGGACCCATTTTTTGTGGGGGATGCAGCTGGTGCAGAGTTTAGCGGCTGAGTGGTCTAGCCAGTTGATGACGTTTTATTTGTTTTTCCCAAAGAACTTGTCAATACCAAGGTATTTGGTGTTGGTAACTTCAACTGTGATAAGTGGTTGTGCGGTTGTTTGTGGTTGAAGAGAGCAACTGTATTGAATTATCTTGGCGCATGTTTTGGGCATGACCAGTCCTTCAAATACAGTGCATCCACTAGGTATATCTTTTTTGATGTTGTGGGTGCAGAAGTACGTTTTCCAGGTCTCCTGGGATGTGGTCTGGTTAAGTACGTGAGCAAAGGTGGGCGGGTTTTGGTCAGTCATTTTCTCTTTTTATGGGAGTGATCAAAAAACTGTAGCTGCTACCAGTGATAAGAAGCGCCTTTTAGGGAAGCTTCAAATATGGAATTACAAGGTAAAAGAAGTATCTTTTATTGGATAATATTTTAGACTTATATAGATTGGACTGTGGCAGAGATTTAGTTGGATCAAACCTAGGGGTTGGTCATGTGTGGGATGGGTTGGAGCCACTGGATACTTGGATTGTCATGTGATATTATTTGGTTACCATTCTCAGTATGTTGAACAGTATCTTAGAGGGCACCAAATTGGGCAATGACTGGATGTTAAGTAGGTTGGCGGTAGCCAGAATGCTTGTACATCCAGACTGTTGACAATTTAGTATTTAACTTTATAGTAAAATTAAAACACAACAAGAGTGGTAACACAGCCAATGTATGCCATGGTTAGGGGCATCCCTGTGGCTCAAAAAGTTGAGTTAGTGCAATAAAAGTGTCAACCCAGGAAGGAGGTAAGAGAGCAATAGATACTTCAAGGCTGCACAGACACAAAAATCAGTTCTAACTGCACTAGTTAAGAGGGCAAAGAGCATACATATAAGGGATTCAAAGCAATCAAGAAAGGCTATCAAGGTTGTCACATCTAAAACAGTGAACAACAAGGAGGTTGAGCTCACTTCTTTGGTATTTGACCCCATTTATTACCAGGAGTCAGTCTCAACAGCCCTGATACAAAATGTTCATCCAGTGCTTGACATTAGCTATAAGCCTTATTTAAGCAACATTGACAAAGACAATGATGAGGAAAAAGAATACTACAGAACTGTGGAGGTGCAGCATGTGTTAAAGAAGGTGACAGCCTTTTACAAAAAAGTGTCTATGACTTATGTAACAGCCATTAAACAGGGTCTCAATTTGTCTGTGGCTAAAAAGCCCCCAAAAACATTGTGCCTAACATAAAGTGCTTTAACATTATCAAGTTGGTACATGATACTGGTAACCCCAAGAAGGCTGCAGGTATTGTTAGAGTAATTCAAGATTTGCTAAAAAAATATACAACTAATATCTCAACACCAGTTGAATTGTCTAAATGGAGAAACCCAAGCATCTGTCTACCCTGTTCAATAAGAAGAAAAATGGGACATCTTTAAGTGGATTGACTGAGACTGCCATATTTAACTGGTAAATATAAAGTCCATGGTCAAGTCCGCTTTTGGGATTGGGGCTTTGATCTTTTTTCTACAGAATGGCCAGGGGGCTGTGATTTCCATGCAAAAATCTCAGAGTATCTCCCTATAACTGTAAAAGCCCTGTCAATATTGATACCTGAAAAAAATATGCCAAGGGTTAAACTACACTTAAGGGCAAAGGAACAGTTAAATTTTATTATATTGATAAATAAGATTTTATGTCATCTATGTGAATTAATATGGTATTGTGCCCAAAGGTGCCAAAGACAGAACATCTTGTCATGTGTCATTTTGTGCCACAGCCTATTCCATGATGGATCTCCTTTTTTCCAAAATGAATTAAGATGTATCAGATGACCAAGGGGTCCCATAATAGCAGTACCTTCTTTTCATTTCACCAATTGATGCAAGATTATCTTAGGTGCACTATCCCAGGGTTCACCAAAAATTATTGTAGTGGATAATGTTGAATCCATAAATTGGCAGATAGACTTGAGGAATTTCCAATGATCAAGACAGCTGTGGAAATTGGCTCACAGCAATTGGCTACAACATCTGTATACCTATTGTTTCTTTCCTCCTATCATCTATTATTGAACCCAATTAGGGAGGTGTTTTTTTGGATCAAGCAAGTTTTCAAGCAAGGCATACCAACTGGGCCCAGGGTCTTGTTTGATTTGCTGCAGGTTGGGGCTCATAACCTTTCAGCAGAGACAGTGACAAAGCTTTACGCCCATTCTGAATCATATGTTCCTTTGTGCCTGGAAAGCCAGCTGTGATAACCACATGTGGAGTTATTCTGCAGGCATGTGTCAACGCTGTCCAAGTAGAGAATGGTTGCAGGAGAGGGAGAAATTTTTTTGTTTGTCCAGCTGTAGTGGCTAGGTTTTTGCTCAACCAAGGTGGTTGTAGTTTGGTTTTTGCCTTAGGATGCCATTAGGATAACCCTCTATTGATACCTAAGAATAATAGAGAGTGTACCCAGGAATGGTTATGCTAAGAGGTGTAAGAATTCCTAGACCAGCTGGGGTGATAATACAGATGGGGTTCCCTTGTAAGTTGGTAATGTTGAGGCATCATTGCACTTCCAGAAGACCAAATGTGGGAATAATACTGATGAGGAACAACTTTTGGGAAAGCTTAGAAAGTAGTTTTATAGAATAAGAGTAATTTTATTGTATAATATTTTAGGCTTATATATTATTTTTAATGTGTCAGAAAATTACTCCAAATATCTGATTAGAGGCCAGGTATGTGATTCAGATCAGAATAGCTGAATATTTGGATGAGTCATAGGAAATTGATTTGTTGTCAATTTAAGAATATTGAACTTTATATTGGATTGGCGCTAAATCAGGCAATGAATGGATATTACTTGTGTTGGTAATCAACAGAAAACTTGTAAATCTAGATCCTCAACAATACAGTTGGTGGCCCCTGGGATTAGGGAGTGTTGAAGCAGTACTGAAATCCTGATATCAGCTAGGGTATGAATACAGTTGGGTCATTTATTCCCAAAAGGGCCTGAGAGCTTCTTGGTCTATTCCTTATGAGTGGTTTTAAGAGAGAGATTTACTAAAACCATTCAAGCAGAGGGGGCTTGGGGACATCTTTAGGGAAGTTGTCCAGAGAAGCAGCTGTTCAATCCAAGAGATCAGAGCAATGCCCAGGAAGTGGAGTTGATTACTCTGCAAATTCCCAATATAATCACTTGTAGAGAAAAGAGGATAGAGTATAGCATTTAGAGAGTGAATTTTCACATCTGAAAGCCTCAGTAGAAAACACCTATGATGGATAACAAGATAGAGAAGGCCTAGATGTATGACATATATAGTAGCCAATAGAGAGAATTGATAGAAGGCCTAGGTTTAATTCACCTAGGATGGTTTAAGAACAAGAGAAAGAGATTGAAAAAGAGAAAGCAATTAAAGAATAAAAGATTAAGATGAAGAGAAAAAGATTAAAAGAGATAAAGGAAATGAATAGAAAGATATAAAAAATAATTAATTAATTATCTATTTATTTATTTATTTATTTAAAAGAATATACCAAAAGGAAGGAAATGCTGGTGCTGAAATAAGGAACTGGCTAATATTTTGGTGCACAAGATGTTAACACTTGAGCAGCTTGAGCAGTGGATATTAATTTTATAGTTGGATTGCAGTAGATCTTCATAAATGATCAGTTTTTTGCGCTCTGTAATTATTGGTTGAGTTGAGGGCAATTTTTCCTGATAAATATGATTGTTTGGAAGCCAAAAGCTTAAAGAAAAAGCAAGAAAACAGTGAATTGATAATTTAAGCTTTTGAGAAAGTAAGTGTGTAAGCTTAATTTATTATAGGAAAAAGTGAGCACCAATGGTTTAAGCTGTCAAAAATATTCCTGACATAAACCAAACTCTTATTGGAGGGCAATGTTGGAAGAGATTAGAAGGATTTTCTGCTAAGGATGCAAAATTCAATAAAGATTTCCCCCCTTTAATTGGGGAAAATATAAATCCAACAAAGGGAAAAACAGAATTTAATAAATGCCAGAATAATTTATCATCCAGGCAGGAGCCTGCTGCAATTGCGCAGGCGCCTGCCACACCTGCAGGCACCCTCTGCCAGCCTCCTAGTACCTAGCCAGCTGCCAGCGGGCCTCCTGCTGACCCCCTTCTTGCCCGCCAACCCCCACTGCTCAGCCAGCCCCCAGCAAGCCTCCCGCCAGCCACCTGCTTGCCCAGCCTGGCACCAGTGGGCCTGCTGCCAGCCCCCTGCCGCCCAGACAGTTGCTCCTTTGGTCCCAGCCGACTGCCAGCCACCCCCCTGGGTCCCAGCTCCCACTCTCCAGCCAATCAGAAAATCCCATCCAATGCAGCCAATCAAATAAGTCCCTGGGAAAAGAAGAAAATTTAGAGAACAACCTCTGCCCATCAGAAGAGGGCCAATTTCAAGTTTTAAATGTGAGCAACAATTCTACCCATAACCAATGGGATTCTGAACCCCAGGTCACATGTTTGAGTCCAGACCCCAACCAAACCATGGCTTACAAGACAAAAATAGATCCTGGAAATACCATGAGTTTTTCCCACCACCTGACCACATGCCCAGAGGAGATCATTGGCTCTGGTCAAGAATGGCCAAACTCCCAACAGATTGTCAAAGAACAAGAGTTTGGCCACCTTCTCAAACCCCAATTCCTAATCCCATTTTCCAAACTTTTGGGTTCTCTAATCCCTTGTTTTCATTCCCACTTTCAAAAAATTTCACAGTGGAAAGCACTATAAATAAGGGACCCCTCCTCAGTAATAGCTTATGCTATTATTGAGTTTAATACCCTCAATAAATCTAATCCTACTTAAATCTTAAGTCTAGTTTAACTAGTTTTCTCCAGCCAACCCCCTCCAATCCAAGGAATATGAATCATCTCATCTTCACAGCTGCTCTTACAGCTTGCCTTGGGATTGGAGGCTATTAACAGGGATCAGAGTTCTTTGGGCCATCATCAGAAGGGTTAGGCCATGACCACTATGACTCTGGACAACTCAACTCTTCTCACGCTGGTTCCTAGCCTCCTCTTGTGCCTCCCCACTCCACCATGTCCATTGTGGTGTACACCTCCATGTACTATGTGTTGACTTACTTTGCTGAGAGCTTTGGGAGATACAACATCCATGCCAAGGTCTTCTGCTGGTTAATGACCATCTACCCAATTGTCAACACTTTGACTGGTTTCTGATTTTCCAATCTCCTGCCATACTTGCTGCAAGTAGTACCTACTGTATCTGAGTATTACAAGGCTTTTGAAGAAAGCCATTCTAAAGGTGAAAATGTTGGGATCAAGGCACTATAAGTAGGAGGTTGGCTGGAAAGTTTATAGGGTCTTTTAGAAATCTTTTGGTTGTAAGCAGGATCTTTTTTGGGGGCTTGATCTGCATCTTGATGGTTACATATCTGATTGGTTTGGAGTAACTAGATGCCTTATAAAGCGTTAAAAATTCATTTATGAAGGAGTAGCTGATCAAAAAGACTCCAGAACGGTGGTAAATCAGAAGCTTTACAAAGGGATCTTTTTGAGCTAATAAATGCTATCTTGACCCCTATTGTCTCTTTTTATGACAGAGAACTTCCCCTGTAATAATAATTTTGGAGCTGGTTAAGAGGATCAGAAGAGGCAGAACTTTAGTCTTTTCATTCATAGAAAACTCCTGGTTAAGGAATGAGTAAAGTGGTGCAAATAATCTTGAGATCTGGTATATTGTTGTACCAAAGATTATCATGCAAACAGCCCCTAGATGATAAAGCTGCTTTGTTAGACCATACATTGCTGTGAAATACATTTCACCCTAGTTATTAATTGCCAATGATGATTGGGAACATGGTGATTCCCTTTTGGAGTTGTCAGATAATTTATGTTTGTACTTTTCATAGAGCTAGCTATCTGAGGATGTCACCCCAACAAAGTTGATCCCTGGCTTTGACCCAGGACACACCTTGGTAACCTCTTTGAATCAGAAACACCAAACCAGCCAATTAATTAAAATGCTTATTTTATACCTGTTTATATACTAGATTATATGCTTGTTTTTTATCTTTTATTTTTGATTTTTTTCATAGTTTTATTATTGTTTACTTTATGTTTTTAAATTGTGTTATTAATATCAACCAATATCAATTTCTTCTTTTTTTAAATTTTGTTTTTTATTAATGATATATATTAAAGTGCTTGGCCATGAAGTAATTTATATATAACAAACCCATTAGAAATTTTTAAAAAGTAAATCAAATAGATAGTATTTTATCTTTTTTGATATATATTCTATTTTTATTTATTTGATATATATAAATTATAATATATACTCAGGCTTTATATATGGCTTGGTGTTTGTCAGGAAATCTGCCATGGTAGATTCCATAATGCCAGGAATTATCTGCCCAAATAAGAAAGCTTGAAAAGATGGAAAGCCGTTAACAAAATTAATTAATTTGATGGATTTAAATCAAACAGTTGATCAAAAATGGATTACAGCTGCTCTAATCTGCCAGCTATATTTGATTTCCTCTTTCAAGCTGACGTTGATAAATTGACGTAATACAAGAGTCACCAGATATGACCTTATTTATAAGCACAGTCATCAGAAATTGGTCACACAAAGGTTCTTTGAAAGCTGAACTAGGTATTCACTTGACAATGCAGAAGGAATAGGAGTCAAGGATCCAGGTGTTATTGCTTAGTCAAATTTTGATATATATTGAATAATTTTCACTGTTTCAACTCTTAAGAGTTGAGTCCTCTCAAAATTTTACTCAATAAAAATCAAATATCCTCTGATCTAACTTTATTTAAATGCATCCTGTAATTGGCCTGCTGCACTACATTTCCTACAATTTAATTCTTAGATTGATCATCACTGGAAGATGGGCCCTGCTGTTGACACTTTGTTGTTGCCTCCTCCCAATGTTGATCTGGTTCCTGCAAATCTTGGAGTTTTCCCACTGGATCTGAAGCTGAGACATTTGTAACATCTCAATGTCCTGAATTCTACGCTGAAGACATGTTGATTCTCTCTCAGATTATTTATCTTGGACTCCTTTGGTTAAGGTTAATCATTTTGTTTAACCCTAGTGTATCTTTTGGAAATTTCACAAAGCAGTATCTGAAGCTATTTTGGTGGTTAATGATCAACTCTATGTGGATTTGGGTGGTGATTCCTCACCACCTAGAGACTGCTTCTTACTATCCAAAAATTTCTGTCACATTACTCAACTCTTCTACGTCTGAGCATTTGGAAGCAGTTTGTCATTGTCATGATTATACTTTTAGGAAGTATAATAAACAAGATAAAGGGGAAAATTAAGAGAAGAATCATACTTTATTTGATATGAATATAGAATATAGAATATTATATAGTATCATGAGAAGCCACATACTGTCCATGTACGTCATGGAGGTCATGGGGCTTATCTGAGTAATGTTTTTCTTAAGTCACAAGGCTTATTCAAGTTGTTTTCCGCTTAGGATCTGGATTGTGTGATCCCTGTAATAGATGGTTGAGTGATAGTAGTGCCACCAACTTATTGATTAGTTGGTGAGCCATTTTGTGACTCATTTGGTAAACTACTTGGGGCGTTATTTCCCCAAGAGGAAGTAATCAAAGATGTTGCAACATCTCCCCCTGGGGCGTTGGAAGGCAGAGCCTTGGGAATTTTCTTCAGAGAGTTGGAGATGCATGCTTGATATTGATCCAGTTTGGCGTTGGAAACAGGAAGTCTGGAGTTTTGTTGGGCTGTTCTGGCTTTGCATAGGCAGAGTTGGTAGTGATGCTTACGTTTCAACTTGGTTTGTGCCCCAATTCCCTTGATGAGTAGGTATTATTGGGTTTGACTTCCATAAAAATGCCTGGCCCACACAGCCCTGGGTCTAGCTTATGCTGGTCATAGTTGACAACCCAGATTTTGTCTTCAGTTTGGAATCTTTCCTGCTGTAGCAGGATTGCTTCTCTTGTGACTCTTTTGCATTACATGTCCTCTTGGTCCTTTCTAGCTTGCTGTACGTTGGGGTTACTGGCGCCTGGTACCTTATTAGATAGAGATAATTGGGGTCCTGCAGTTGTAATAACAAGAGCAGGCTTTTGTCCATAGACAAGTTCATATGGGCTTTTGCCCGTGTTACAGTTGACCCGTGTTCTGAAGACTATGAGTGCTATTGGGAGCATGTTGACCCAGGCCTTTGGATTATTAGCAGATAACATTCTGAGGTTTTCCACTAGTGAGCTGTTTAGTTGCTCTACTTGTTCATTTTCTTGTGGGTGGTACAGGCTGGCAGTTATGTGTCTTATTCCATTTTTGGCAAGGTAGATATTAGTGTCAACAGCTTTAAGTTTGGTGCCTCCATCTGTGATCAGGAGATCAGTTTTTCTGAATTTGC
The DNA here is from genome assembly GCA_014839935.2 of Entomophthora muscae. Taxonomy (NCBI): domain Eukaryota; kingdom Fungi; phylum Entomophthoromycota; class Entomophthoromycetes; order Entomophthorales; family Entomophthoraceae; genus Entomophthora; species Entomophthora muscae. The sequence continues at coordinate 110,785 of QTSX02007223.1, forward strand.
CTATGATTTCTTTTCTAGTAAATTGTCTCACATCATTGCCTTTGTGTTATTTTGTGGCTTGTGCCACAGGCCATCTGGTTGCATAGTTGATAGATGTTATGATGTACTTTTTGCCCTTGTTTTCACCAGGCATTGGTCCCACAATATCCAACAGCCATACCTTGAAGGGTTGTGTGATGGATACAGGTACTACTGACTTGGGGGTGCTTTAGTTTGGGCGTACTTCTCACAGACTTTGCATTGTTCTAGTAACTCTTTGATATAATCTAGCATATTGGGCTACCAGTAGTGTGTTTTAAGGTAATTTTGTAAGTTCCTGCTACAGGGGTGTCCCAGATCTCTGTGATATCTGAGGATGGTGTCAATCTTTTGAGTTGACAGAACGTAGGGTACAGTGTCACCACTTGGAAGTATTTGGTGTAGGGTATCATATACGTTTTTGAACAGATGTTTGTTCTTAAGGACCTTCTCTTGAATGTTCATAGGTGTGCCCAATGGGAAGCCTTCCTGGAGATTCTCCATGATGAGCATGGGCCAGTTGGGGTCCCCATTAGCACATAGGGCATGTTTAATGTATAGCCTTGAATGTGTGTCAGCAGCAAGCATTTCTTTGCCCAGTTTATATCCAATTTGCATGGGATATCTCTGTATGAGACTCATTTATTTGGCTTGTCTCCTTGACAGGTGTTGCTGTGTCTTGAAGAACACTATGGACTTGTGGTTGATGAGCACCTTGAATGTTTGAGCCCCTTCCAGATAGCATTGCCACTTTAGAAGGCAGTGTACAATGACCACCAGTTCTTTGTTGTGAATGGAAACCTTTGTTCACCATCAGATAACTTTCTTGACTTGTACGCTACAGGGAGGAAGTCTTTCTCTGCTGTTTGGATGCAGAGTATTCCTCCTATGGTGCAGTCAGAGGCATTGGTTTTTAACTTGTATATCCCTTCACAATTTTGGTATTAGAGGATGGGAGCAGTAACAATTTGTTCTTCTAACTGGCAGAAATGCTGATTTTGTAGCAGAGTCCACACAAACTTAGTTGTTTTGCCTGTAATGGCTGACAAGGGGGCCGTCAGAGTGCCCCAGTCAGGGATGAACCTTCTAACGTAGGCTACCATGCCTAGGAAGGTGCGGAGTTCACTCTTGTTTCTGGGGGTTGGCATTTTGTTTATGGCACATATTTTCTCTGGGTCTGGTTTTATCCCGTCCTTGCTATCAATGTGGCCAAAGAAGGGGAGTTCAGATGAAAAGAAGTTGCGCTTTGATGGTTTTGCAATGAGTTGGCTTTTTTTGAGGGTGCAGAGAACCAGGCGGACGTCTTCCCAGTGTTGCTTTAAGTTTGGGCTGTAAATGATTATATTGTCCAGGTAGATGATTGCTCATTTCCCAATGTGTTCTTTGAAAACCTCGTTCATAAAGGTCACAAAGGTAAAAGGGGCATTTGTCATGCAAAAATTAAGGAAAACACATTTGAAGGATCTGTATTTGGTTCTGAATGCAGTCTTTGGGATGTCTTCAGGTTTCACGCAAATTTGGTGGTAAACTGCTGTCAGATCAATTTTTGTGAAGATTTAGGACCCCCCAGGGCATTGAAAAGGTTGTCAATCAGGGGCAGGGGAAACCTGTTCTTAATTGTGACCTTGTTGAGCGCCCTGTAGTCTGTAACCAGGTAGAGTCCTCTGTCTTTCTTTTCCACAAAGAAGACAGCAGCGCCAAAGGGTAATTTTGAGGGTCTAATGAGGCCTTTGTCAAGGTACACATTTAGTGCATTGTCTTCTTGGGGTGTGAGGCAATAGATAGGGCATGCCTTTGGTACACTTCCTTTGAGGTCAATCATGTTGTATGCCACAGTTGGGTGGTAACCCCATGTTGTGAATACCGCTATTCACCATGTTTTAATTTTGCCTTGGTGGGCCATTTTGAGGACAAATCTCTTGCTTTTGCTTTTGTCTCTCAAAATGAGTTAATGACTGAATCAGGAAGTTCAATTGTTTGGTTTCCTGATCCTGCACAACTCACTTGTCCCACTAATGCTGGTGGCAAGTGATCCTACTGTCCTGGTAGTGTTTTGTGGTATTTCTAACCACTATACATTCCATTTTGTATTCACCAATAAAAATTAAGTTCTATTCACATTTTTGTCTTTGTGTCTTCCAGTACTTCTGCGCCTCTCTCTAGACACAACTAGTAGAGATTATTCTTCCAGAGCTGCAAGGTAAACACATTTGCCTTCCCTGCCATCTAACCAAGACTTAGTACAAATCCAATTCTAAGGTTAGGATTTCCTGTTGTGTGTCTGTGCCACGCCTCAGAACACAACAAAAATGGTGCTCACTACAGGGGCTGTAAGCCCCTTGTTTATCCCTTTTGCATCCACATTTTCAGGTCCTTTGCCTCTGCCTATACAAGAGTCAACTTCACCCAAAATAACCAGTCCTCCTATTGAGGAAGATATTGCCAACCAGCCTATTACCCCCACTATAATGAACCTCGGGAATGGTCCCCACCTAGTTGCTTACCCCATGGGTACCCCTGACTTGGAACAAGTCATGTTGGTAGCCCTTGGGATAGCCCGTGAAGGAGCCATCCATTGCCTTCAGTTGCAGTTCAGTTGGGCTAAATATTACAAATTAATTGTGGCTCCTCAATTTCCACAACATCTCCTCTCAGCAGCTGGCTTCACTGAGAACTTACTATTGTCCTTTGTGCAGCCTGCTTTAGCCCACCATTAAATGGTGTTGGGACTTCATGTCCAGGAAATCTTGTCTCTGCAAGCAACAGTTACTCATCACTGGGACCAGTTTTCTGCCTACTAACAGTGGATTCATTCCCTGTTTTCCTTGGTATCTGAAAACCAATGCAACTCTGTCACTTCCTAGACCCATTTGGTTATTTTTATTGAACAAATGTGCCAGTTCATCCCCAAATACGTGAGAGAACACCTACAGGAGTTTCATCAGCTAGAACAACCCTGGCGCACTCAAGTAGATTCTACCTTAAATGCTTATCTCACTGACTTCAAACAACTTGTGCAACAACTCAATGCATTCAGCACATATTCCATTGAGCAACTACAGTAGGTAGAAGAATTTGCTGCTAGCAGCCTTAATGAACTCAGTACAACATTTGAACAAGAGAGAGCTTCCACCACTGCTACTATAACTAAACTCCAGAGTCAAGTGAATGAGCTATCTACGCTCAAGCCAGATGTTCCGCCCTCTCCCCCTTCTGATGACTTGGTGGATAGAGAGCAGAAAATATGGTATGCCATTTGCAAGCTACATAAAACTACCCACAGTCAAGGACGTCCTGCTGAAGCCCATCAACCTGATCCCCAGGTGCTTGAGTTGACTGCTCAAGTTATGGAGCTACAGCAAGAACTTGCCACCCTACGTGAAATGATGGCAACTGCTGCTAGTCCAGTTGGGGTTGTCAATGAAGATGATTGCTGTTCTGGCATATTAGGAGCTTCTCAAATCCAATGCGCTAGGGAACTAATTACTCTAGTTAACAAAGTGGGTCAATTGAAGTGAGACCATACTAAACTGGATAGAGATGTACAAGAGATGAATGACATGATTGACTCTGTGAATGATAGGTTTGCCCCTTTCCTCTCAGTGGGGCCATCTCTTACTTTGCAACTGGCTGAACTCTCCACAATAGTGACCACCCAAGGTCAACGCTTAGATACTACCGCACAACAAACCACTCAAGCTGTCAATACAGGTGCCCATACTGTTGAGACCCTTACTACCCTTGAAGAGAGTGTTTGTCAGCTATGGGTTAGACAGCCCCCCTCTAGATCCAAAGCATAGTTTTCCCTGTGTATAAACGTACTCAATAGCAACAATGGTGGCCCAACTCCCAAAGCACACTTCAATCCTATCTTTAAGCAAGTCTTCAACCCCAAAACTTTGACCATTGCAGCTTTCCTAAATATCTACAAAACTGACATGAGATGGGCTTCAGACAAGGTTAAGAAAGAACATATTCTGACCTGTCTACACCCAATTTTCCAGGAGGTGGTAGTGCCTGAGTTGCCCTCCATTGAGACGTGGGAAGATATGAAGCAGCTTTTAATTGATGATTTTGGTGGTGACCTTATCCTGGAAGTAAAGAAGGACGCATTTATGCGTATTGATTTCAAGCCTAAAGAGACATTAGCTGAGTTTGCAGAAAAATTCTACATGGAAGAACAGCAACTGATCACGAGCAGACAGCTGACAGCCCATGAAGCCTACATGGCTTGCGCCCAAGACCTCAAGGTTAATCAGCTTCTATGCCTTCACTTCAAAGCTCACAAGGCTATGCTTTTCTCCATTAAGAGCATAAATATATTGTTGCAGGATATGCACCTTACCCACTCTGGTGCAGTTGTTAGAGAAGGTTGAGCTACTTCTAACTCTGGTTCATCTTCCTGTGGTCCTTGCATTATTACCATGAACTTGCAAAATCCTCCTTGACGCCAAGGTTGCCACAACTGCTGTCAGATAGGTCATCATTCTTGAGTCTGCACCAACCCGCAGGTTGAAGGAGCTGATCCAAAAGAGCAGGCGGGAAAAGAGCAGTCAACTTAGAGGCAGAGACGCTCTTGGTTGAAAATTCTTCCCAGTCTCTTTCAATCCCTCCCTCTATAGCTGACTCCAAGCCTGCTGACAACAAGGCTCCTCCTATTCTCCTCTTGTTCTATGATATCTCTGATGACTCTGACCTGGAGGACTCTGATACCAATGACGCCAATGCATATGGGTACTTTGTTTTGGCTGTTCCCAAAACCATTACAGTCCCCTATAAACTATGCTCAGGAAATACTATAACTACTGCTAAGCCTTTTCCTGAATCCAAAGAAATTGTCTCTTGCCCTTACCTCACTCAGGCTAAGAGTTCCCCCGTGCTAGTGGAGTCATCAGAAGAAGCTGTAAAGGTTGCTGATGCTGTCTTCAAGAATGTGTCTGTTTTGCTCCCCCTCTATACTGTTTATAAGGAGCTCCCGGGATTAAGATGCAAGATTGAAAAGTGGGATAAGGAACTAGCAGAGGCTCAAGATATCTTGGCTGTCCTTCCACCTTTTGGTTGCACTACCACTTGGGTATAGATATCCATTCAAAAATTGAAAATCAAGGCTGTTCTAGACACTGGCTCACCAGTCAACGTTGTCTCCTCCAAGCTAGTGAAGAAACTTAAACTCGCCCCTGACCTTAATTATCACCAGTTGTGTGGCACAGCTGACTGTCTATGACCTGTGCCATAGGGGCGTACTCTGCTTTACCCATGCAGTTTGGAAAGCTTCTCCTAGCTGCACCAGCAGTTGTCTTGGAAAATGAGAGTTATGATCTCTTATTTGGCACCCAGTTTCTTAGGGAATATAATGGGATAATCAACTTAAAAGACGGTTATCTCTCTATTCTGGGATACAAAGTCCCTCTTATCTTTAAAGAGCCAGTTAAAGTTCCTGGGAAGCGCCTTAAGAAATGTGCCTTGGAGTATCCCACTGGGGTTTTAACCTCAAATATTTCACTCACTCCTCCAACATGAAATGTCCACCCATGGCTTGTCCTGCATCTGAGGGGATCCTTCTCCTAGCCACATCTGCTGTCACCATCCCACCTGGCTCCCAGGCCATCCTGGACTCCCAGATATCATATGAAATACCTGAGAAAACCTTCTTGGAGTTGTACTCTCCCCCCTCATTAGGGTGCAACAAACCTTATCTCTGTCCTGGAATCCTAGATGTCTCTCATAAGGACCCTGTTCAATTGTTGGTAGCCAACCTGACTGCAATCCCCATGACTGTGTCTAGGGAGCAGGTTGTTGGATATGGCAAGTTGTTGAGCGCTCCTGATGTCCTGTCTCTTCATCCCTTTGGCACGTTCCAGGATTTTAACCTACCTGAAGATGAGCCTCAAGTCTTATCCTTGTTCACTGTGCAAGACTTCTCACGGCTGTCCCTGGTTCAACAGAAAGAGGTGCTCAATTTACTAGACCAATTTTCCAACATTGTTGCTAAGGACAGTACTGACTATGGGTTAGCCAAAGGCATTATCCATCAGATTGACACTGGCGACGCTCCCCCCTTCCGTGCTAAACCATATTGCTGCAGCCGTGTAGAGGACGCCCAGGTATCTAAAGAGCTCAAACAACTGTTAGATGCTTGGCTTCTGGCCCCTTCCCAAAGTCCTTGGGCATCCCCACTAATCATCATAAAGAAGAAAAATGGGGGTCATTGTATTGTGATGGACTATTGTCAATTAAACTCTTTGACCAAGAAGGACTCATACCCCTTGCCGTGTATTGACAATGCCCTCCAACGCCTTGGAGGCTCTAAATTCTTCTCTGCAATGGATCTGGCATCTGGATACTGGCAAGTTGACCTATCACCCAAGGATTATCAGAAAGCTGTGCTCATTACATCTGAAGGGCTTTTTGAGCCTACTTGCATGCCATAGGAACTCTGCAACACCCCGGCCACCTTCCAAAGGGCCATGGACTCCATCCTCTGTGACTTGAAGTTGTCGTGTGTCTTAGTATACTTGGATGATATAACGGTTTTCAGCGCTACCTTCACCAATCACCTGGCTCATCTCAAAGAGGTGTTCATAAAGATTCAAGAAGCGGGCCTAAAAAACCTTCTAAGTGCACCTTCTTCAAAGAGTGTCTTGAATTCTTAGGCCATGAAGTAACCCAGACTGGGATTCACCCAATGACTAAGAAGGTTGAAGCCATCAAAAAAATTCTTCCACCCACCAACTTGCAAGAAGTACAAGTCTTTCTGGGGATGATGGGCTACTACAGACAGTTTATCCCTGACTTTGCTGATACTAGTGAACCTCTAGTCCAGCTGTTACGTAATGTCCCTTTTGAATGGACCTTCAGTCAATAGCAAGCCTTTGAGACCCTTAAGCAAAAGCTCAAAGAGGCGCCAGTCCTTGTGTATCCTGACTATGATAAGGAGTTCATCCTATACACTGAAGCTAGCAATCTTGCTATTGGAGCTATTCTGGCCCAACTGGATGACAAGGATGTAGACCATCCTGTGGCTTACACTTCCTGCATGCTAAACAAGCATGAGAAGAACTATAGTTTCACAGAGAAGGAGTGCCTTGCCGTATTACATGCAGTCAAGAAGTTTTGTCATCACGTATATGGTACCCACTTCACAGTTGTCACTGACCACGTTTTGCTTAAGTGGTTACAACAGTTTAAGGAGCCTGAAGGACGCCTAGCTAGATGGGCTCTACGCCTGCAGGGATACAACTTCACAGTGCTCCAATGCCCTGGGATTCAACACCAGATGGCTGATGGGCTCTCCAGAATGCCCATTCTTGCTTTGCACCCTGCAGAGGCTGACCGGTTATATAAACTAATCAAGTACCTGTCTTTGTGGGAAAGTGAGACAGAAGAAGTACAACTGGCCTTGTCCAAGCTATCCAAAGATACCCTCATACACAGCAATCAGCTCTTCAAGAAGGTACAAGATCAGTGTCTACCTTATGTACAACCCAGCCTTCACCTCTCAGTGGTGTTGAAATCTCATAAAGAGACTGGGCTTGGAGGCATTGCCAAGACTTTTGACTGGCTTCAAAAGAATTACTTCTGGGAGAACCTTTGCCTGCTGATCCCAGACGTCATAACTAGCTGCCACAATTGCCAGCTGCAAAGGCCTTGAGCTGCTGCCCACAAGTTCATATTAGTCCCTCTGCAACATGCCTTCCACACTGTCAGCATTGACGCAGTAGGTCCTCTCCTCCACTCATGTTCTGGGTGCCGCCTTATTCTGATTGCAGTTGATCATTTCAGCAAGTGGGTAGAAGCTTGCCCAACAAAAGACATAACGGCTAAGACAATTGCTGTCTTCCTGCTACAAGATGTTTTCTACCACCATAGCTGTCCTCAGGTGTTGCTCTCCAATAATGGGAATAACTTCGACACCAAGCTGGTAACTTCTTTTGTAGAAGCTTTGGGGCCTCATCAGTCTTTCTCTGCCCCCTAAAATCCTTCTACCAATGGGGAAGTTGAGTGATCTAATTTGACACTGGTCTCCATCATGAGGAAGCTCACCTACTCTGATGCTGCCAACTGGGACCTATACTTACCTGCCGCTCTCTTTGCATATTGCCTTAGCAAGCATTGTGTCACTGGATACTCCCCTTTTGCTATGTTGTATGGGCAAGAGGCTACTACCCCTTTGCTCTTGGGGGGCCCCTTGCTTACCTCTGACAAAGCCATGAATCCTGACAACCATATCAAGGATCTAGTCAACCGCATAATTGATATACAGGCCACTGCTTATACTTCTTCATACAAGACTAAGATGCTTGAACTCTCTCCCAATAATGGTGGACGCTCCTCCCTGCCTGAGTTTGATGTTGGTGATCATGTACTTTACTACCAACATAGAGTAGGTGGTTGCGCACATAAGTTGGACTCTCTATGGATTGGCCCTTTAGAAGTGAATTTTAAACAAGGATCCAAGTACACTGTAAAACTCCTCTCCAGTGGCCATCCTTTTGCTTGAGTGCGTGCAAAGTTACTTTGTAAATATTACCCTCTAAGGCCAATCTAGGGGAGGGCAATGTTGTAAATACTGCTATTCACCATGTTTTGATTTTGCCTTCAGTGGGCCATTTTGAGGACAAATTTCTTGCTTTTGCTTTTGCCTCTCAAAATGAGTTAATGACTGAATCAGGAAGTTCAATTGTTTGGTTTCCTGATCCTGTGCAACTCACTTGCCCCACTAATGCTTGCGGCAAGTGATCCTACCATCCTGGTAGTGTTTTATGGTATTCCTAACCACTATATATTACATTCCATATTCACCAATAAAAATTAAGTTATATTCATATTTTTGTCCTTGTGTCTTCTGTACTTCTGCGCCTCTCTCTAGCCACAACTAGTAGAGATTATTCTTCCAGGGCCGCAAGGTAAACACATTTGTCTTCCCTGTCATCTAACCAAGACTTAGTATGAATCCAATCCTAAGGTTAGGATTTCCCGTTGTGTGTCTGTGCTGCACCATAGAACACAACACCCCAGTAGTTTTTCTGGAAAACAGAAGGGAACTCTTTGACAAGGTGATCTTGGATGTAGTCCTGTTTACATCTAGATTCTTTATTCTTAAAGTGGATTATTTTTGTATGTGCAGGTATTCCAATTGATCTTGCTGGGGTCTGTCTCCTCTTCTGTTTCCATGATTGTTACAAATACATAGTCTCACATGAGTGTGTCAAGTTGAGTTGGGTAGATGTGATGATGTACTTTGCCGCATTGGATAGTAAGAGTGGCGCTATCCCAATCAATGTGGGGCTTAGTTTTCTGCATCTAATCTAGACCTAGTATTACATTGTATTTAGGGATTGATATAATGGGACCACTGAGTGTGGTTTGCATGTCTCCAATCTGAGCACAGAAGGGTTTTGCTTCTTTGTTGACTGACATTTCTCTGTTGTCTGCCATGATGACTCTCCTGACGCTGCTTCAAACTGTTGGTAATTTCATAAGGTCAGCAAATTTTTTGTTAACAAGGGATTGATTGGCTCTAGTTCAAATAGTGCTGTGCCCTGGTATCTGCAAATGCAGAAAGGATAAGTAAGGAGTTTATTTCCAGTTTGGGCGGCAAACAGTAGAGGATTGCTGGAGGGCACTTGGATCATGGTATTTGAGTCCATATCCTGGTCCCTATACAAGTCTTGTGAGTTGGGGGAGGGCAGCTTTTCTAAGCACTCCCCTGAGCTTTTCCCTCCTTGTTGGCATCTTTGGTGCTTGCCTGGTTGGCTTGGGTGGTACAATTCCCATTTTGAGATTGGGTGTGGTTGGGTCAGTTGTTTTGTTTGTTTGGTTGAGGGTCCTTCTTGGCTGTGGGACTCTCATTGTGTTTGTTTGTTGCGTGTAGGTTGTCAGATTTCTGTGCTGAGTGTTTTCCTTCCAAAAATACATCTTTGAGGTTCTTGCAGCAGGTCATGTCAAAATGACTCCTGATATGTGTGGGGAGGCTGTTGTAGAAGTCCAATAAAGGTCCTGGCTCATTGATGTTGATGGTGCTGGGAGCTCAGTCACATAAGCCTTCATATGCTGCAATGTAGTCCTTAATTGTTCCCATTGTTTTGAAGGTTTGGAGTTCAGTCATGATTAACACATCAGAATCCTTCATAGCAAACTTTTTGAGAAAGGCGGCTTTAAACATGGCCCAGTTTTTGTTTTGATCAGGGTGTTGTTTGAGCCATTCACTTTCAAAGCAAGAGGCGGCTCATGTGACACAAAGGGAGACTTCACTGGCCCAAAGTCTGAGGGGTAGCCTACTTGGGTAAACTTTTTTTGTGTGCTGCTGATCTAGAGGTTGGCGTTTTCCTGGCATAACCCTGCAAAGGTCCCAATCTATGCTGTGCGTAGGCGCTGGAAGACAATGTTAGAAATTTTGGGCTGTTAAGTTCCTGTTGTAATTTGGGGCAACAATCTGCCAGCTTTGAGAGCATTTTATTGTTTGATGGGAACCAGTATGTTGTCCTGGATGACAAGGCCCACAGGGAAGTCTTGTCCCTCTTTGTAGTCTTTCCAGCCATTAGTGAGTACCATTGCTTGGATCTTTTTCTTAGGAGGGATTTTTCCTTTAAGTTGGGTAGGTATGGGTAGCCTACCTGTGTTACCACTGTTGATATAATAATTCTGGGAAGTAAAATAAACAAGATAAAGGGAAAAATTAAGAGAAGAATGATATTTTATTTGATATGAATATAGAATATTACATAGTATCATGGAAAGCCACATACTGTCCATGTATGTCATGGGGCTTATCTGAGTAATTTTCCTCTTGAGTCACAAGGCTTAATCAAGTTGTGTTCCATTTAGGACCTGGATTGAGTGATCCCTGTCATAGATGGTTGACTGATAATGGTGCCACCAGTTTATTGGCTGGCCAGTGAGCCATTTGGTGACTCATTTGGTGAACTACTCAGGGTGTTATTTCCCTGAGAGGGAGTAATCAAAGATGTTGTGACATCATGAAATTATGTTTCTCTTCTCATGTTCTATTGGAATATCCAAGTTTACCATGTTCATCTGCATCTGCTCTTTTTTAAGATTTCAGTGTAGACTGTTTTTCAATTTGTGGTTTCCTTTTTTGGTTACAGTGGTTGAGTCTGGCTCATCTGTTTCCTGGTTCTGCTGTGTCATTTTATTTTGGCGTCCTGATTATTATCCTGCCCCCCCCCACCAACAAAATTATGCGTGAAGTTGTGTTGGCCCAGTCATCCTATTCTGGCTCCACCCTGAGTCACAAATCCCAAGTTTATCACGTAATGACTAAGGTTTTGGTGAATGCGCGTGAATGGTTGTTGTCCACAGCAGAGATAGCAATCCACAGGCTCCAACTGAAAGTGCATCTTTGTACCCTCTGTTAAATACTGCATGTGTATCTCTTGAGAAGCTCAAAGTCTATTGTAAGCTGTATGCCTTCCATCAGGGTACCAGTCTGCTGTCAAAATTCCTTCCTCAATTTCTTGCCTACTGTTGCATAATTGGTGTTCCTGAGGTTAACAAGCTCTCAGTGTTGTGGTTAGCAGTATATCAAACTGCCCAGGACTTGGCAGTTTAGGATTCCATATTAACCACAACTGAGGCCCTGGTAAGCTAAATCCTTTCTCTGGTCTCAAATCCATTTGTATGAGAGAGGGGGGCTAAACTAACTAAGTTTGGCTCCCATTCTGGCAAGATGAACCACCAGGATGCCTCCTAGTGGAGTACTGGGATGGCCACTCAGAGGAGGGACCAAAGAGAGGACATGGGGGACAGCTGAGGAAAGTATGCATTCAACCCCATCAACACTAAACCAGTGAGCAACTAGGGTGTGCAAGTGGGAGCAGGAGGCAACCTCACAGGAGCTTGGAGGGGTACTGGATTGTCTTTGTCTAAGCTAAGGATAGTAGAGGCTGACACCACCTTCAATATGGGGGCTGGCACAGCGTAATCTGTAGCAGAAAAGTCTAAGTTGTCACAAGTCAGGCTCTTAACAATTTTCTCTCCCAAAACAAGAAGCTCACCAGGGAGGCGCAAGAGACTAGAGGGATTGTCTCCCACAAGGCAAGCAGAAGTAGAGAATTGTGACCATAGGTTGGGGGCAGTTGTCCAGAGAAGAATTACAAAAGGAGCCAAAGTAAACACCACAAATTTTAAAATAGGGAAGATCATAGTAGCAATCAACAGAAAATTGTAAAATTTTAGGTACAATTTTTGGTCCTAAAATTAGTAAAATTGGGTGCTGTATGGGTACCTGCAAGGAGAAACCATCAGGGAGCAGCAGAAAGCATCCAAAAGGCTTGGCAATGGTCTTGGATGGCTTGGGCAGGCACAAAAGCAAAAGTGGGTTTGAAAACAATGAAATTAAAGAAAAACTCAAAATAATAATAGAGTTTATAAGAGCTTTTAAATTGAATTCTTGAGCTCAAACTGTGAATTTGAAAGCGTAAACTACAGGCGTAACAATCAAGTAAAAGGCCTAAGCTACAGGGCTTCAAAAAGATGACCGGGGTTGAGCAGACAGCGTAAAGTAAGGTTGGTGACAAAAAATGACTAACACTTTGTTTAGGATTAAAGAGAACTCCAAAAAGAGTCTAAAAAAATAATGACAAAGTTTTAAAGCAACTGTTTCCAGGTTTAATAATTTGAAAATTGACAAGCAGGGGACACAAAGTTCCCTGGCATTATTAAAAGGGGTGAGTTGTTAAGAAATGATCACATGACTACTTTGGCTTGCATCTTATTAACAAGAAGAGAAATTCTGCTGGCCAAGACCAGGGGCACTGGAAGGTTTCAAGTTAATTTCTGCGGCTCCACCTGTTTGACTAGAGACCATCCCAGGCATTTTGGATTCACTTGATTTTCTGGTTGTTGATGTGGCATCATTTGATTGGGCGTTTTTGATAGTTTTTAAGAGAGTACAACACCATGGCAACAAACAATCCAAATTGATCAGCGTTTCTTCCCAGGACAGTACAATCAGAGCTGGGGGATCTGCAGGGTAGGCCAGAACAAATCTCTCATCAACTGTATGAGCTAAATCTCCTAGAGAATTAAATGGCTTGGCTGTTATTTTTGGCCCTTTTTTGGTGCAGCAAGGAAAAACGGTTTGATCCAAGGCCAAGGGTGGCAGTGGATTTACAATCTACTTCCAATCAAGGTACATTGGCAATTGAAGCCAAACCTGCCACACAATCTTGGTTTTTGTGGCGCACAACCTGCAGTAGCTTTGCCTAGTCAAAGCAGAGAGTGTTCCCCCCGTGTGTCTTCTAAGCCACAGCTAGCAATCTTGAACAAACCTGCTGATGTGGAAGAAGTGTTGGTTCCAGTACTTCCTGAGAGCTTGTTGGCTATGCTTCAGCATGTACTTCCTGCAAAGTTGGTGGTTGTGGAATCCAATGAGTTGCCTCTTGTCCCCATTGATTGTGATTGCCCTGTTCTTCCTGAAGCTGTCCAAGCAATGATTGAACAATATTTCCAAGAGCATCCTGCCTCTTTAGCTGCACTTTTTGCTTCTGAGGAGAATCAGGATCCCGCCAATGTTGCTTTATTTGCTGTAAATAAATCTACTTCTGGTTACTTCTTGTTTTATGATATCATATATAACAGTCAAACTATCTTACGGCCTGCAATTCTGTTGGACACTGGCGCTTCTGAAAATTTCATGAGTATAGAGACCGCAGATCTGTTGCAGCTGAAGTACCATCCAGGAATGCTGGTCAGAGATGTGAATTGCCAAACTTTTTCCTCATTTCAGCTTAAGAAACCTGTCACCTTTGTGGTTGCTGGCCAATTCTTTATTGCGCAATTCTCCATCTGTACTACCCTTATGTACCCTATTATTTTAGGGGTGGGCTGGTGGAGGGACCATAACATATCTACTCTCTTGACAGAAAACAAGCTGCAGGTCAATCATTATTTGGGTATTGCAGTTTGTATCCCTTTGCTGAGCACGTTAGAGTTAGAGCAGTCTTCTCAGTCCATACAGTCTATCCCAGTTCCAACACCCATGAGTTCAGACTTGCCATCATGCCTCCAACCCTGGTCTGCAGCTTTTGACGCCACTAGGGGCAAGATCCTTCCCAAGCATACCCAGTTTGATTTTGACTTCAAGGTTACTGTCAACCTTATTTGTATTGTGTCCCCTATCTACCCTTTGACTTTAAAAGAGGACACATGCTTAGAGGAGTGGACTTGGGACATGCTTTCAAAAGGATACATCTTCAAGAAGGCATCATCAATTTGTTCTCCCTTGTTATTTGTCCAGAAATCAGACAGGCTGCTACAACCTTGTGTGGAATATGAAAATTTGAACAATATTACTATCCCATATCCCTATCCTTTGCCTCTTGAAGCACAAATCTCTTGCTGTGTCAAAAAGGCAAAGGTATTCTCAAAACTTGATCTCTTGAATGTTTTCAACCAGATTAGGATTGCAGAGGGGATGAAGTGGTTGACAGCATTCAGAACTAAGAAAGGTATCTTCCAGTTCTGTGTTATGCCTTTTGGTTTGAAAAATGCTCCTGCTTGTTTCAGGTGGTTGATTGATTTGGTCTTGGGAGATCTCCTGGGTGTGTGTGCTATTGCGTATATAGACAAAATCTTGATGTTTTCTCTGGATGAGGAGTCTCACAAAGCTCATCTCTCAGCGTTTGTGGAACGTATCTTACAAGACAACTTGATCATCAAGCAAAGTAAGTGTGAATTCTTAAAAGATAATATTACCCATAAAGGTAACTTTATGTTTAAAGATGGTCACACCATTGCCCCCAATAAGGAAGCAGCAGTTTGCAAGTATGTTAATCCAGTGACAATATCCCAACTTTCTAGTCTCTTGGGTACTTGTACTTTCTTGAAGAAGTTCACACCTCATTTATTGGAGGTGGCAGCTCCTTTGTATTAAGCCAATGGATTGACAACTCTAGTCTGGACGCCTGGGTGTGCAGAAGCATTCTTAGCAGTCAAGGCCTTTTTGTTATCCTCATTGGTCCTGCAACACATGGATCCAGAGCTTCTATTTGTGGTATCTACAGATGCTTCCAAATATTCAGTGGCTGGAGTATTGCTACAAACTGCCAGTGACAGTATAGAAAGACCAGTGGGGTACTTCTCTTGTAAGATAGAGGCTCGTGAACGCAACTACATGATCTACAGCAAGGAATTTTTGGCAGTTGTGGAGTTGCTAAAGCATTGGCATCACCATCTCATGCTGGCGTGTCATCCCTTTATTATAAGAATTGATCATAATGCTCTTCTGTACTACCACTAACCCAGGGTCTTTTTGGGCTGTCAATCTAGATGGCACAGTAATTTGACCAAATACAAGTTTTGGTATGAGTTCATCAAAGGTATTGACAACCAATTGGCTGATGCATTGAGCAGGAATCCTTCCCATCTCCCTGATGCTGATATGGTTGCCAAGTTTAACACGCATACTCTGATTCCAGTTGAGGCTGTGGTTCCCTTTGTGTTGACTCCGCCCACTACACTTGCTACCATGTCCTTGACAGAGGGTGAAGACTTGGACTTGTACTCTAAAGTTAGGTTTTTGCATCCCCTGTCCAAGGGCTATGATAGACTATTGGAATTAGCATGTGTACACCCAGTAATTCAGCTGCAGGGCTATCACAAGATAGGCCCAATTTTTTATCATTAAGGCTGTCTATTGATACTGGAAGGAACTAAAAAGACAAAACATGAAATCATATCACATGTGACCTACAGCAGGCCACCCAGGAAAGAATAAAACCTTTTAGTTAATCTGCTGACAGTTTTCTTGGAAAGGTTTGACAGTGCAGATTGCAGACTGTTTGAGATTGCTGGATGTGTGTTTGGTCCAAATCAAGCAGAAATAAGACTACTGAATTGCTGGTTCCACTGCAGCCAGCTGCAGGACCATGGACGTTGGTGTTGGTAGATTTTATTAGAGAACTCCTGGATTCCAATGGGTTTAATGCAATCATGATGATTGTAGATAAGTTTACAAAAATGGCACACTTTGTCCCCTGCTCAACTACAATTACATTAATGGAAACAGTGTGGTTGTTTGTGGACAGAATCTTTTTCCTACATGGCATCCTAATGGAAATATTGAGTGATTGTGGGCCCCAATTTATTGCTCAGTTCTGGGAAGACTTTACTGGGATTCTTGGTATCAAGCTGTGCTGCTCTACTGCGTTTTACCCCAAGTCTGATGGACAAACAGAGAGGGTAAACCAAAGTTTGGAGGTCTATGTTGCTACACTAATTTGCAACAGGATGACTGGTGCTCAAATTTACCCATGGCAGAGTTTACATATAATAACGCCCTGCACACATTAACTCAGGTTTTGCCATTCTATGCCAATGCAAGTTACAATCTTTCATCCAACATGGGTCCTTGTCTGGTCATCAACATGGAAGCTGCAACTGATCAGGTTGCTGTATTGAAGCAGGTGCATCAGGAGCTTCAGATTACTCTTGCTGCCACTGTGACAACTTACAAGGAATACAAAGATTGCAAGCGCCAGGAAGATCCAACATACAGACCAGGTGATCTAGTCACAGTTAATTTCCGTAATATGAAGTTGAAGGTCCCATGTTGCAAGTCAGGACCTAAGCAGGTTGGTCCTTTCAAAGTGGAACATCAAATTAGTCCCTCCACGTATCAGTTAGATTCACCTCCATCCTTTAAGATTTTCCATACCTTGCACAAATGCTTACTCACCCCTTTAAGGGCGCAGAGGTTCCTTCTTCTCAACCCATTCTTGTGGAAGGTGAGCCTGAGTACAAGTTAAATTATATTTTGGCTTCCAGGAAGAATTGTTGTCAACTTGAGAATTTGGTGTCTTGGAAAGGCTATCCTGATTTCAAAAATTCTTGGATCCCACACTACAATTGTTCTAATTCACCTGAGCTCATCCAAGAGTTCTATAGTTTCAACCCAACAACCATTGGTCATCCCAAGCTTACTCTTGCGGCAATGAAGCTTCCACCTGCCCACAAGAACTTCTCCCTGTCACATCTCCCTGACAGTGGTATTGTACCCCAGGCTAAATCAGAGGGAAATGTCACAGTAGATTTCATAATGCCAGAAATTATCTGACTGAATAAGAAAGCTCAAAAAGCTGGAAAGCTGTTAACAAAATTAAATGATTTGATGGATTTAAATCAAGCAGTTGATCAAAAATGGGTTACAACTGCTCCAGTCTTCCTGTTGTATTTGATTCCCCCTTGCAAGCTGTTGTTGATAAATTGACATAATACTGTAAATTCAGAACCTGAACATAAAAATACAGGATTTTCAAATCCTTGGTCCAAATTTTGAATCACTTTTGCGGGCAACTCAGCTGAGTGAAAATTAAAATCTAAATAAAATTAACCATTTAATTTGACTTTTTTGGCTTATTTAAATTGGCAGATTTCAAATCTCTTGAGCAGATAACTCAACTAACAAAAGACAAAACACAACAAACAAATGCAGGATACATGAATCAGAAATGCGGAATTCTAATGTATGATTTAATATTTTCTGTATTTCAAATAAATCATAGACATCATGTAAAAATTGCAAATCTGTAATTGCAGGATTGTCAAATCCAAGAACCAAGTTTCAAATCATAATAGCAAGGAATTTGAAATAAATATAATTTATGGGTGTCTCAAAAAGGATGCCAAAGGATCTAGATTGGATTTGTGCTGATTCTTTTAGGAAGCACAGGCATTCTCAAAAATCACCCTATTCCAATTTAGGATGGCTAAAATTTCAATGGTAATATTCACCAACTTAACATACTTAATAATAAAATTGACTAAAATATACACACCTCTTTTTGAGTTTAAAATTTTTAATAAAAATTTATTATGTCTTCTTTCAATAACAACCAAGTCAACAAGCTGTTCCCTGGCCTTGACAAGATCATGCAGGGCTATGCTGGGTCTATTAACAGTAAAGCCTCTGTCTATGGCCACTCCCAACCCACAGGCCCTTCTGCAAGCCCCACCCAGGAGTGTGTTCTTTCTCCTGCAACTTCCAGAATAGCCCTGTTTGCCCATCATGCACAGGCACCCGCCAACCCAAATCCTGGATCAACAATGGCATCCAGAACCAGCCATTTGAGCTATGGGGTCACCCAGAGAGCCCAGAATCACAAAACAGCCAATCAGATGACATTAACTAGTTCTCAAGATAGACACATCCCACCTCCAGCCAATCAGCCTGAAAGACGCAGAAGAAAATTGATCACTTTGGATATTGTTCTTAAAATGGTTGAAAAGCAAGGGATGCTTATGTCCCTTGGGGAAATTGTGGCTGCAATTGGTTTTGCAAAGTCCATTGTGACTGCAATCCTGCAAGCCCACGCCAATTGTGGTCCCCCTACCAAGAAGACCTCAACTAGTGCCTGTTCTTCAAACGAAGGTGAAAAATCCCACCCTCTCATGATTGCTATTATGAAGCGTGACCTGCAGATGCCCCTGGTCCAGGTCCAGGTCTGTCTTCAACTGGGACTCCACAGCATTTTCACCAATAAGAGAACGGTGAATTTGTGGATGACAGAGCTGTAGTTGCCACCAGACTCTTATCCAATCAGGTTCTCAGTGGCCCCATTTTAGTGGAAACTGACCCATATGATTCTAGAATCATCAATTTTATCAAAGGAAGGGCAATGAGGACGCGCAATGACATAATCTTCCTGTTGTATGCCAAGATTTTGGCAAGTATTCAAGACTATGAAGAAAAGCATGTCCAGTCTGACGTATACAAGTGTGAGCCAATCATGTATCAATTTGTTGGGGTTTTGTTGGAAGTTTCTCCATTGGGGGTCAATCATTACTCCGTGTTGACAAACACAGCAGATGGGTATGCCTACCAGACAGAGCTAAAGGCCATGCTGGAGGAGTGGGCTACCCAAAACACCGCGTACACAGTTGTTCTGACTGCTGAGATAGAGCAGCAGGAATGAGTGACCCAAGAAATCAGGGCTGCAGGCATACATGTTGGTCCTACCCCATCAACCACGCCAACATGCATCTTGCAGATGTATGTCTCTATAATTTTGGTTCCACTCTCAGGTGCTTAAGACTGCCACATACAATGAAATGTGCACCCAAATTAATAAGGGTTATGAGCTTTTCCCTTCTGTGTTTGTCAAGGATCTATCAGATCTTGTCATTTTCTATGCAAGTGATAGTGATAAGTCTATAAAGGACTCCTGCCTCCTCCCACACCAATTCATTTGTTTCACCAAGCCAGCATACGTGACAGAAGAAGAATTCAAGCAATTGAAGCAATCAGATCTTGCTGCACCTTCCCAGTCAACAAACCCTGCCTCCCCAACCCCCCATCAAGCCACCCGCCTTCCAACCCTGACTCCCAAACCACCACCCATTCCCTCACCAATATCTCTGATGCTGTCCCTTTCAAAGGCACAGATGAAGGCAATGTTCTTTCTGCCCATTCCCTCTCCTACTTGTCCTTCAATGAGTAAAATAAAACTTTTCTTTGTGACAACTTATTAAAATTTATTTTTTTCTTTCAGTTCATAATTAATAATATATTTTTTACATTGTTAGAATTTCCCATATGTAAAGAATGCTGTACATTTGATGTGGTAACATATAATTATTTACATTTTTTGTCTTTAATTTAGTAATGATGATGAAAAATATTCACACGTTGAAGGTAGTACTATAAAAACCTGTTTTTTGATGGAATTCAAACAAAATGTCAAATATCTATAACTTGATAAACATATTAGAAGCACAACTGCAAAAGGTTGTTGAACTAGAAAAAAAAACTATCAGGGAAATAGTAACAGGAAAGCTGGGTAACAAGGGTCATCCACTATTCCAGTCAAAAGAAGATGCTCTGAATAAACTAATAAATATTATAGATAAAAAGAACAAAGAAGTGTTGCTAAATCTCCAGGGAACAATCCTATCAAGTCTGAATTTCAATGAAACAGCCTACAATTTGTGGGAGTTCTGGCAGGGGGACAAAGAAAACAATAAGAAAATCAAACTGATTGAAGGAAAGAAATCACAAAGGAAATAAACACAAATGAAGAGGGAAATACTCAAACAGAAACAGATGAAAGCAAAGCTCATCCAAGAAGAAGGAGTTCTTCAATAAATACAGAAAATTTATCAAATTAAAGTTAAGAATAAACACAAGTTGCAAGAAAGATATGAAAAATTAAGACTGGAAAAATTAATGAAGAGCATCCAACACTCATGAAGTTTGCTGAGGTGGCGCCTGTGGCTGAGGGGGCCGCAGGGGAAGCAATTAGTAAGTCTTTTTATGTTTTATTTATATTTATTTTAATTATCACTAGGAATGGGGACAAGGTTGCAGAAGTGGCGGCTTATACGCCAAGTTGGTTTTACAGGGATTACCAATCACTGGTAGCTCCTGTAAAACAAATAAATAAAAACCAAATAAGTTAATTAATTCAACAGAATATGAATAATTTTTCAAATATTGCAGCTAAAGCTAGGGAAATTTACCTCCCGCAGGGTGCTTGCTGTGGATTAGAGAAGCATAAAAAATAGGAGCAAATATCATCTTCAAAGCAATGAATGAAATTTATGGGGATGTTAAACTAAACTTTGATGAATATATATGAAAGCATTCAACAATTCCCATTTGCAAACATCAATGAATATGAAAACCTAATCAAAACTGACTTTCAAAAGGAACTGAATATTTAAAAACTGAAATTTTTAATGAATTATTCAAGGCATTGTCAAATAAAGTTGTGGATGCAGTCCTTGTGAACACATTTAAATCTTTATTAATTTTGTTTGCCAAGGCATGGGGGGCTGATACAAGTTGGGCGCCCCCTGGAACCCTCTTCAAATTCAATCAAACATCCTATATCAATAGATTAGTTCAAGTCTTCAAAAAATTGTGCATGTTCTCAGAAAAATACACCTTGCAAAGAATTCACGTTGTGGTATACCTGGGAATCCTCCTACATTGCATATTAAAACCAACATCAAAAAGTTAGAGGATGCACCTATTCAAACCAATATATGCTGCTTAGCACTCAAACACCAGAAGACACTGTGGGGGTATAGGACAGTTGAGCACGTCCTGTATGACTCCTTTGCATTGGCATTGTTGTATGGGTACTACGTGCCCCCTGAAAAGAACCTATTAATCAATTTGCTTACCTGCCTTCCTTTTATTAAACGTTCAACAACCACCAGGGTAAAGGGCGCCACCCCTCTAGCAATTGCATCCAGGGTTGTCCACCACATACAGAAGAGCACATGGATCCAATTGGACGCTCTAGCCAAAAATTTAATTTTGGAGTATAAATCCCCGGAATAATTGCATTCCCCTTTGCAATTAGCATCCCCTTAATAAATATTTTTCCTTTGCAACTTAAAATTTATTTTATTTTAATATTAAATATTTTCACTGAAATATGTTATATTGAAATTTTAATAGTAAATTTTAATTTTAAATATTTTATTATCTAAATTTTAATTTTCCATATTTTAATTATTAAAATTTTAATATTAAATATTTCAATATTAAATAATTCACAATTAAATAAAATATTTAAACTTTAATATATAAATTTTAATATTTAAAAAAATAATTAAATTTTTAATATTTAAACTTTAATAGATAAATTTTAAGATTTATAATTATAATTTTACTTTTAATATTAAAAGATTGTTTTAAATTTTAATAGGTAAATTATAATAGTAATATATATAAATATAATACAAGACATTAGTTATAGTTGTGACCACTTCAAATAAATTAAAAATAAGTATAAAATGTTTTTATTTACCAGCTTGTTGAGTACAGGTTCATTTATTACATAGACAAACAACAAGAATTGAATTTATCTGCATCATGCGGCCCACTCCACTATTGTTCTAAACAAGTGATTATTTAGAACTCAAAATACCTTTCCCTTGTAATGAGATTTGATATATATTTAATATGCTTGACCTGCGTCCTAAGTACTAATTAGTAAGTGATACATAAAAATCATTGGTTTCCGTGTTGTGTGGCTAGAGTGGCACTGAAATAATAAGGATCAGATGATGACCTGCAAAGTCCAATTTGTGGCTTATAAAAGCCAAAGTACCAACAAGGATTCACAATTGTTTAGATAAAATTAATCTATTTCTATCTTTTTTAATCTATTTATTTGTTAGCGCAACAGTCAATATAATATTCAGTGCATTAGAATAAAAATATATGTCCTTTTACCTAGTATGATTGATTTTACTTACCTTTTCTATGAATTCTTATGTCTATAATACAATCAAATGTCACGTCATTATATATAAATAATAATTTTTGAGTCCTAATAAAAACAAAATAAATAAAAATAAAAACAAATAAAACTTGGAGCACCCATTTATCTGATTGGCTCAGAGGCCAGGGCTTTGGGGAGGAAGTATTCTGAGTGCTTGTAAAAAGCTGCCACCACATTGGGTGGCATTGCAAATTGACTGACCTCAAGGATGTTGAAGAGATCCTCAGTGTCCTGAGGGAGGCCTTTCTTCACCTTATTTTTGATCCACCCAAAGACCTCCTCAATTGGATTCAGGGATGAGGAATATGGCGGGAGGAAGAGAAGTCTCATTGGACATTCAGTAAGCCGGTGGCTGGAGGTGTGGCTGTTTTTTTCAATGTGGGGGGACTCAAACACAACAAGATCCACTTTGTGGAGCCAGACATTATCCAAAACAACAATGTTGGTTGTACTGCGGTAATTGATCTGGAGATACTCCTTGACAGTTTGGAGAAAATCAAGAAATGTCCTGCTGTTATGGGAGCCTTCAATCATCTGGTATTAATCTAAACCACGAGGACCCAGAAGAGCAACCATCAAATATGTCTGGGAAAGGCAGCTGCACAATGGGCTACGCCGTCCTTGGACCCCTTCTCAACCCACTCATTCCTAGACCTGAGTGAGAAAGAAAACAACAGTTTTTTGATGTAGAAGAACTGGACATTCCTGGTATGATTTAGGGTCAGATATGTCTTGGCATAAATGCGTCAATCCTTGATGGTCTTCTCATTGTTTCTGTTGTACAGAGAAACTCCAAGCACCTTCCACAAAAAGCCCAATTTAATCATTGCCTTGTATACAAGGGTTTTAGAAACAGAAAGCCCAAACTCTGTGGCAAGCATTGATTGGACAGCAAGTTAGTCCAGGTGGTAATCCTTGGTAACCCACTGCTTGATTGCCTCAAGATGGGTGGGCTGAAGTAGGCTGGGCTGTCGCTTAGCCTTGGCAGATTTTGCAATTTGCTTGGTGTTGCCATACTTTTTGTTGATGTCACCAATATATCTGGCTGTGACACCAAATTAGGACGCAATATCCCAAACTGCCATTCCCTTGTTCAAGCAATTGAGGAGAGCTTCACACTCACTATCTGCCACCTGACGCCAGCCCTTAGCAGGTACTGCAGCATCCTGGCTAGCAGGCTCAACCCAGGGGATGGGAACCTTTGTGTAGAAGGCGGGATCACACTTAGTTGTGCTTGTACCATCAATGATGGCATAAGACACAGGCACAGATGGTTCTTTGGTGGTAGTCAATGGCTCATATGATGTATCAAAGATGCAGGGGCAGGAAGTAGCAACTCTTGGATCAAGAGTGTGGGGCTGGCTGACAACTGGGTACATGGTGGAGGTGTATGTAATCTCATTATTCCCAATGACCTTTGTATAGGAGACTTTTTTAGTAGGCCTTGAGAGCGGCTTCTGTCTAGGATTCAGGCTACTGTTCCTGGCTTGAGATGTGGGAGGTGGTTGGTTGGCGCTAACACCTTGGGAGGCCTGTGTGTTGGCATGACTCCCCTCAAGCTGGGTTCTGGGTCTGTTATTGGACCCTCTGGGACGCCCTCGTGGACAGACTGCCCTGCCAGCAGGTGCAGGAGCTGGTTGATAATGCAATTGGCGGTCCATAAAAATAAAATAAAAATATATATTAGATTAAATATGTATTTATTTGGATTTGTATGTTTAGTTGTGAGTAGTTATTTTCTCTTGAGTTAGCCTTGAATAGTAACAGAATTTCTATATCAGGATTTGAAGTGTATAATATTTTATCCTTCCCAGTTTTGGATAATTTTAGAGTTTGATAACTTTTTATGTCTAAACATGGTTATTGAGAATGAAATTTTCATTTGATTTTAGTTGTGGTGGAGCTTCTTGATTTGGGTTGATGTTTCCTAGTGTGCTTACTGTACATTAAATTTGAATTCCAGTTCCTGCAATTGATATCTGAATTTACTAGTGGCATTCAAAAGTGATTTGAAATTTGGTTCATGGATTTGACAATCCCTTAATTTCAAAAAACATAGTAAACTTGATGAAAATGGGTGATGGATTTGAATGCTTCAAAATCAATTCCAGTTAGTTCATTTTGTCCATTGGAAATATGCAGTTTGACTTGTAGTTTTCAAAGTGTCTATGAGTTCTAGCTTTTCCAAATATTCAAATAAATATTCAAAAAAATCAATTTAATTAAAAAAGGCCATCCTGTAAAAGTGATTTGAAATTTGGACCAAGGATTTGATAATCCTGCATTTTTACATTTAGGCTCTGAATTTACAGTATGAGAGTCACTAGATATGACCTTATTTATAATCACAGTCATCAGAAGTTGGTCACACAAGGGTTCTTGCAAACTGGACTAGGTATTCACTTGACAATACAGAAGGAATAGGAGCCAAGGATTCAGGTGGTATTGCTTAGTTGAATTTTGATATATATTGAATAATTTTTGCTGTTTTAACTCTTAAGAGTTGAGTCCTTCCAAAATTTTACTCAATAAAAATCAATTATCCTCTAGTCTAACTTTATTTTCGAAATACATCCTGTAGTTGGCCTGCTGTGCTACATTCCCTACAATTTAATTCTTAGCTAAATCATTACAAGAAGATTGGGCCCTGCCGTTGGCACTTTGTTGTTGCCTCTGCCCAATGTTAATCCAATGCCTGCAAATCTAGGAGTTTTCCCCACTGTATCTGAAAATGAGACATTTTTAGCATCTCAATGTCTTGAATTCTATGCTAAAGACTTGTTGATTCTCTCTCAGATTATTTATCTTGGGCTCCTTTGGTTAAGGTTAATAATTTTGTTTAATCCTATTGTATCTTTTAGAAATTTTACAAAGCAGTATCTGAAGCTATGTTGGTGGTTAATTATCAACTCTATGTGGATTTGGGTGGTGATTCCTCACCACCTAGAGACTGCTTCTTACTATTCAAAAAGATTTTGTCACAAACTTCTGATCTATCAGGGTTGACTGCACCATATCCTCATCACTAGGGCTAACATTAGACATAAAACTGCCTGTAGTGAGGCATATATTCCAGATGATGATAAAACTTTATCAAGCTAGCTATAGGTTCAATTTGGAAGATATATGAGACAATACAGGTCAAAGGTCATTGATCAATCAAGAAGCTTCAATAATTAAGTGTGAGCCATTTGGAATTCCTAAAGCAGATGCGCTTCTGCCAGATAGAATTAAGATGGATTATTACAACATCATGTTTCACCAAGAAATGGGATGGAGAGCTGCCTGTGCACAGTGTGCATTAGACAAAGCACAAGACAGGACCCCACCCAATGGATGTCAACTTAGTTGGTTGCAACTGAGTCAAGGAGAAACTTATATTGAAGAGGTAAAATTAGGCATATGATATTTCCTTATTCTAAAACCATTATTCAGGTTTGGAATCCAACCCTGGTGGATAAAGCTAGTAGCCTGGGGATGATATGTTAGCTATTAAGAGTTAACTGCAGCTAGACGCTAGTCTGGCTGCAGCCCACTACACTATAAAAAGCCCTTCCAAGATTACTTGGAAGGCAGACAAATAATAATCACCACCATTACTAATCATCAAATAGTAGTAGTGTCAAGTATCCAATAATAGTGTATTATTGATACTTCCTGATCCTGCCAAACCACCTCTTCCCAAAGCTGCTGGTGCTCTTCCCTTGACCACAAGACCTTTTTCATTACTTGGCTCCAGTAACAATAGAACTTGGCCAGTTACTGAAATCTCATACAACAATTAGAAGCACATCTGTTGCCATACAGATTTCCCAATATCAACATGCATAATGCCTTTAATAAAAATCATAACTCTTCTTCAAGAACACAAAATCTTGAAAGTGTTGTACACTCTTTTTATTTTAATAAAATATTAAAACTGTATTTTTTTAAAAAATTAAAAATTTAAAGTTTGAAATAAAAACAAAATATAGAGACTTTTAGAAGTATATATTTATTTGATTTGTCAATAATGGGTTTGCCTTTATCATATCACCTGGTAATAAAGATGTCACACTATCTCCACTGCCACACCATAAACAGTAGATACTCCTTGGTTGGAGTATCTTTGACAGCTTTTAAAAGGAAGAATAACTAAATGAAAATCTAAGAGCAGCTTTTCAGGCGGGTCTCCAACCCTGTAAAATCTAACCAAAAACAAGGATTCCTGGATAACATGATCAACTGTGTTGTATTCCAGAGCAAACTTCTTTCTTCCCAGCACAATTATGTGTCAGGGAACCAGCCCTGATTGGCCAGCTTGCTAGCATCTGGGAACTGGCAGGTTGCGGACTGGGTGGTCAGGGCCCACCAAAGGATTGGCGCTAACTTAATGAGGTAGGACATTGACTTTCCCAGCCACAACCATGGACTGGTGGCAGGAACAATAGTATCTATTACTCCTGTGAGAGTTATATATACAATTCCAAAAAGCTTGTTGGTATGATCCAGTGGGAGCGTGGCTGCAGAGGCGGGCATTGGTTTGGGGATGACAGGTGGCTCCATGTCTATTTGGTAGGCAGGAAGGAAGTTGTATTTATCTTTGAACAGGTGGGGCTTAGTAATGTACCAAGGGACTTCTTGGTTGTATCTGGTTCTCTCAGTAGTTCTGGCCAAGAGATCCCAGGCTAGTATGTTGTTGGTGGTGTAGTCCCTGTACTTGGGCTTTAAGGGGTACTCCGTGAAGTGGACAGGACCAAAGGGAGCACCTGGCAGGCGGTACGTAGCTGGCGGGTTGGCAGGGGGGGTCAGACAATCTTTGAGTTAACTGGCAGATGACAAGAATAAAATACGGCAATAATTAGGGAAACCAATATCTCATAACCTTTATTTAAAAATGACAATGGGGGTTGGTCTTGGCCTGGCAGGTATTTATCCCACACTGCCAGGCTTCACTTCCTGGTCAGGTTTTCTGGGCTTGGGCGGGTTGGCATTGGGTGTCTCAGATGGCAGTGTGGCGCTCAGCACTAGTGGTTTGCCACTGGCTGCTTTGGGGTGAGAAGACTTCAAATCCTTCTGTTTATCAATTTGGGTATCGGGTGCCTTTTTGGGTTCAGTGTCTTCCCCAGGACTTTGGGGGAGTTTGGAATAACCCTCAGGGAGAAATTTGTCTATTTCATTGGGCAAGCTGCCAGTGTCAGGCGTTGGCACCTCAGGGAAATTCCCAGCATCTTGCACTGGCGGTTTGTTTGCAGAATCCTGCAGGGCAGCTAAGGGTTCAGATCCTGGCGGGCTGGCAGCAACTTTGTCAATTAGTAGTGGGTTATTGTGTTCCCAGCCTATGAGTCTGGCAGTCTGCAAAGGGTTTTGTCCAGGGTTTGACTCTGATTCTGTATTTTGAGATTTAGGAGCATCCAAATTGTATTCCTGACAATATGACTCTTTTGAAATCCCCAGTGACACTCATTCCAGTTTTTTAGTGCTTGCACCCATCCCAGATTAGAAAAGACGTCCACTTTAAACTACAAGATGGAGCCTTTGCCCTGTAAAGACCTCTGTAAACTTGCACAGTTTGTTATATACTTCACTAATATTATTTTTATGTTTTTAGAGAACATCATATTCATGATAGTGGGCACCCAAGTCTCTTTAATGCTCCAGAGCAGTCTAAAGTTGGCCAGAAGAATCCAGGTCCTCTTTACTGCAGGTGTGCTTGCAACTGATAGCTTAGATATGGCTCCCCAAAAGTTATCTAACAGGTAAGAAGTTGTGCACTCATTTGGGAAGCAGAACCAGACAACCTCTGGTATTTCTTAATCTTTTTTATATGTTGCAACCTCTCATTATGATGTATCTGTGTCTGCTATAAGTTTTAAAAGCACATTATTTGTCATTGGAAACACTCTGTTGTTTTTATCCTACAGCTTGAAGATCACAAAAGGAGATAATAACTGCTGGCTCACATGGCTTGTGTAGCTTAAATAGAAGGTAGCTGGGGCATACAGAACCAAAAATTCCCTGAAAATAAAATTAATTATTTCTATAAAAAAGATAATTTTTATTTTTTATTAATTTTAGCAACTTTCTATGCTACATCTTTTCCAGCTAATTCTTCTGGTGGGCCATCTCAGGTGCAACAAGCTTCACAGGAATCCGCATTTTGTCCTTGCACAGGCTTAAGGCATGCTTGAGATAGTCAAACATCTTGGGGTCATTGACCCAAACAGACAGCACAGTAAGAGCCTAGGACTTGAACCATAGTTTTTTACTACAGTTTTCTAAACATTGAGAAGACACTCAATGATATTCTCTGATGTTTCAGACATATTGGCCATGAGGTTATTGGTGTTAACTTTTTCAATCTTCTTGCCCAAGAGGGCTACAGTCTTCAAATTTTCTTTGATCTTACAACTGATCCCTTTGGCTTTCAAACTTCCACATCAAGATCATTCAGTAATTTTTTAAATTCATACATTTCTTAATAATTTTTTCTGGGCATGATTTTATGTTGCTACACTCAAATAAACTCTATATGATTCTGATATTGCTATTAATTTGTTTTTCCTTGTTTATTTTCATTTTTTGTATAGTTTCTATATACAACCTATTTTTATTTTTACCCTTTATGTATTTTTGTATAGTATATATATAAAATCTATTTTTATTTTTATCCTTTATGTGTTTTTTGTAATTATTGCTTGATGATCATTGTTTACTTTGTATTTGTAGTAGTTTTGTGATTGTTTTATTGTTTTAAATTTTTATAATAGCCAATTGTATTAAAACTATAACAATTTTTTTGTTTAATTAATTTTAAATTATTAAAATATGTGCTATTGTATATAAATTAGTTGTATGAGATCCAAATTTGAAACAACAATGATAAATTAAAGCCAATTAAGAGCTGTGTAGAATTAAATGCTATGATATAAAGGGCTATTTAAAGATCTTTTGATACCTGAGTGCTAATAAATCTGCTTGGCTAGTTTTTGCCATTGTACATCTTTGATTTTATGGCAAGTTGTTTGTGGACTAGTGCTCAGTCAATTTCTGGGCTAGCACTAGTTCACAAACAACTCAAACCAGCAGCAATGGCACACAATGGCAAAACAATCAGCCAATCAGATTAATTACCAATTATGAAATAAAATATCTCTGAATGACTCTTTATGTCACAGCAACCACTTTTATACACAGCTCCTTACTGGCTTAAATTTCATCATTAAGGTTTTGAATTTGGATCACACACAACCTCTCTAAACAAAATAAACATATAATTACAGTAGTTTTAAAAGCTATGGCAACAAGCAAAAATACTTCAGATTTAAACAAACTGATTTCAGATTTAAACAAAATCCAAGTTGTGCAAGATTCAGGATTCAATTAATTTAAATATTTTTGGTTAATAAATGAACTGTCAAACCAAAAACAAAATTCCACTAACCCATTATACAAAATTATATCAAACATCAAGCAATGTAGTTCAAACCACAAACAAAATGAACTGACGCAACAAGTGAAATGGATGGATGCTATTCTGGAGTGTATTATAATCTAAGCAGGATTCATATGAGGCACTGACAGAAGGACCAAAACAAAACAAAACTTAAGCAATCTAGAAGCAATATTACACAAGCACAAAACAAAATTAGCTCACACAAGATGTGTAGTATGAGCAGCCTAAAATAGAAAAATAACAGTTTAACAGCCAATCAACAGCCATCTAATTTAGGAACATAGACATTTTATCCATTTTCAATGCTCCAGATTTGTATGAAAAGGTTTTGAGAACCTTCCAAATATGGACTTGAGATTACAATAAAAATAAATCATTAAATTTTAAAATTTCTACTTTTAGTGATTTTATCCTAGGTTTTTTTATAATATGGTTTTTACTAGCAACATCTTCAACGGCACAAGCAGCCAAGCCATCAGCAGCCAGACCAGCTTCAATGGAGGCGAGGCTCAGAACGTGTAGGCACCTGTTTACACTTAAGCCTTTGAGGCAGGTCTCAAGGAAGCTGACCTGTTACTGTCCCCCAACTCATATGGCTTTGACTTGTTTGAGAGTCACTTAGCATCTAGCTCTTCCCTTGCTCCCACACCCACCCCTGCACAAGCTGCCCGTCAACCAACCAATCAGGATAGCAACCTTGATTTGGAACAACTTCCTGCCACCGCCCAACCTGCCCCCCCTCAGCCAATCAGGCTTCATCTCCTGCTGCTCAGTGCCCCAAACGCAGAATAATCACTGCCCAAATTCTTTAGGAAATTGTGGTACTCAACCTGCAGGGTCTGTCCTGGGATCAGATAGCCAGCCAATTACAATTCACCCGGGCTACTATCATGCAGGAATTCAACAACCTAATGAATAAGGGAAATCTGATTGGGATGACCAAGAAGCCAAAGAAGGCCACAGAGTCCCAGATCAATGAGTCATACCCAATAATGCTTGACCTCCTCCAGCGGGACCCCAAGCTTCCCTTGACCCAGGTCCATAAGCAACTTGTGCATCATGGCATTTGGGTGTCTTAGTGCATGGTGCAGCTCTGGATGCACGGAAAGGTGGCTTCAATTAGGGTTCTTACAAATTTTGCTGGCAACCAATGGGATGGCGCTGAGGCCTCCCCATATGACACCACAATCAAATCAACCCTTGTCAGATGCTTGATAAGTCTAACAGATGACATCATGTTTGTCTCATACTACAAGTTATCAATTGCATTTGACAATTTCAGTGAGCAAGGAAAAGCTGCCACCAAGAATGGAAGGAAGAAGGTCAAGAAGGGGACATTCATTGGTGCATTTCTGGCTGTTTCAGCCAAGGGTTTTTTCTACTATTGGACAAACCCTGGTTTCATTGATGGGTACTCATACAGCCACATCCTCAGTGGATTGCTTGACTCCTGGGATGGCTCAAATTCCAAATAATGGGTTTTCTTGAGCCACCAGATGGAGGGAAGCTCCACTGCCCTTGAGGCCATCCAGGAACGTGGGCACCAGGCCTCTGTGTACCCAGCTGGTCATGCCAATGTCCATCTGGCAGATGTTGTGTTCTTTAATATTGGAGATACACTCCGGGAGCGCCACCCTCAGACTTTCAATGACCTCTATCTTGGGGTCCTTGACCACAATTTTCTCTTTGGCCACCAGATAGTGGCTGACTTGTTTGCGCAAATGTTTTCCCATGTGAACATGGGCAACCAATCACGTAAGGATAAGTGGCTTCCACCTCAGGCCACTGCCACCTACCAGCCCATCCAGCCAATGACCAATGAGAAATACAACAAGTGTTATATGGCAGCCATCACGCGCAATCCTCCTGCCTCCACCCCTGCCACCAACACCCCCACCCGCAAACCCACCCGCAAACCCAACCCATCCAATCCCAGACCCCCCAGGCCAGCACTGCCTCTACGTCTTCCTTCCTGCACCATTCTGCCTACTAGGCATCACTCTTCCCTGCCTCAATAAACCCCCTGGCTTCAAAAAATTCCTATTTATATTATCTTTATTTTGAATTTCAATTGTTCATGTTCTCTTTGTTTATAGTTTGCTATATTCTTTATGTTCAGATTATTTCTATAAAACTATATATTTACTATGATGTGTATCTAGATCCTGAACACAGTTATTTTTAGCACTTAAACACATCCCTTTGTGAAAATATTAATAACAATTTGGTGATCAACTGAATTTAAATTAGAAAATTATAAGTTAATTGTATTTAGATAAAGTTGTTACTGATCCAAATTCAAAACCTTATATATAAACTTTAAGCCAATCAGGAGCCAAGTGATAAAGTGATTGTTGTGACATAAAGGGTCATTCAATAATTCTTTGATGCATGTGCACTAATTAATATGATTGGCTGGATGATTTGCCATTGTGTGTCATTGCTGCTGTGGTGAGTTGTTGATGGACTAGTGCCTAATCAGCTGCTGGGTTATCACTAGTCCATCAACAACTTGCCACAGCAGCAATGGATTACAATGGCAAATCATCCAGCCAATCATATTAATTAGTGCACATGCATCAAAGAATTATTAAATGACCCTTTATGTCACAACAATCACTTTATCACTTGGCTCCTGATTGGCTTAAAGTTTATCATTAAGGTTTTGAATTCAGATCAGTAACAACTTTATCTAAAAACAGTTAACACTATAATTTTCTAATTCAAATTTAGCTGATCACCAAATTGTTGTTAATATTTTCACAAGGGGCTATGTCAAGCGCCAAAAATAATATGGTAATTAAGGAAACAATGCCAACACAAAGCAAACAACACATATCAAGATGAGCGTAAAACATATACACAATGGGTAAAAAGATGAGATAATGTAGTAGATGGGAAAACAAAAAGGAATAAACAAAAAGGCAACAGTATCAAAATAATACAGAATTTATTGGAGAAAAAGCTATAAAAATATGGAAAGGTTAGTAAAAAATCAATGAGAGAATTGGAAAAGATTCTGAAGGACCTAAACTTGATGATTGCCAAAATAAAGGACATTGACCGCAAGATCAAAGCCAAAGTGAAGTCCACCGTCCTCACTGGGGACAAAATTGACAAGGTGTCTGCAAAGGCACTAATGTCAAAAATGCCAGACACCCCAGAGAAGACAATTGAGCGCTTACTAAATATTTAAAAACTGTGGTCAAGGGCCTCCAGTTCAAGACATACAATCTTTCTGCGCTGTCTGTCTGGGTTGATGACCCAGAGATGTATGCCCACCTCAAACCCACCAAGCATGCCAGGGCAAAGGATACCAAATTGCCTGTGCAATTGATTGCTCCAAGAATGGCAAAGCTGGCTGAAGCCGCCAGCAAAGAAGAAACCCAAGAAGGTAACCTAAAAAATTATAATTAATAAGAATTCTTAAACACTTACCTTTTTTTAGAAGATGTTGATGGTGAACTCTGCTGGGTCCTGGTCCCTTTTTTCTCCCCCACCTTCTATGCCAACTATGCTAATCATGTGACAAGGCAGCTTTTCCTGTCCACCCCTGTGTTGCGGGAGCTTGAAGACAGGATCCATGGTACATTCCCAATGTCCAGGGAGGCATTGGCTGGGCTTTTGCATGGTGAGGGGGCATCTGAGTGGGCAGTTACTGCCTACAAGGATACCCAACTGGTCCGCCTGGACCTGGTTAACCTCAGTGGAGTTTACTGTGTAAACCCTATTAAGCTTTTTTGGGACGTCCTGGCAACGCTTTCATTCAAGAATATACCAGAGATGGGCCAGGCTCATGCAGCTGCTTGCTTCTGCTTCCCGGTGGAGCATACCATCTCTTACCTGTTGGAGAACTTTGGGTGTGCAGTGTCAAAATTGGCTGTTGCAGACACAACAGCCATAAAGAAGACAAAAATCTTCCTGGCAGACTTTGGGCTGGCCTGGAGTGCCAATGAGACGGGGGTCCCTGCATCTATGGAGCTGACCTTTGCCAAAACCAAGCACGAGAAGAAGATTAGTGATGTATACAACAAATTGTGTGAGTTCACATAAGCGTTTGCTTGGCAAAGGCTTCATCTAGTTGTTTACCTGGGGTTTCTATTCTACTTCAGGATGGACGCATCTGTAGAGGATCTAAACAGGGTCTTTATTGGGGTCAATGAGGCCAGGCTCTCACTGGAAGGGAAGAAGGTCCCCCCTGGGTATGGCTTGGTGGATCACGTCATACAGGACGCCCTGGTCCTGGCTGGCATCTTTGGGTTTGCAGCCCCGCCAGAAAAGCTGCTCCTCCATTCCCACCTCACCATCCTTCCTTTTACCAGCAGGCACAAATACTTTAATACAGGTTTATCCACTGTCCACAGTGTGGTAGTAGAGGTTGTGCGCCACCTCCATTGCAGGGTGGGTACATACTGCCAAACCCATTATAGGTGCACTTAATTTTATCTCTATATCAATAAATATATTTATACTCTACTATATTTTTATATTATAAATAATTTTTCAAATAATATTTTAGCAAACAAGATTTGCAAAATATATTGCAGTAATGGTTTTCATAAAAGTATTAAATAATACGGTAATAAAATAAATTTAAACTTTAAAATTTATGTTTAATTTTTATAAGACTATTTTATATTTATTTGACAAAAGTGATATAAATATATTTGCATAATCCAGTATCAAGCGTTTGGGATAACCTCAGATGACATATTAAATAATATATAATAAAATAAATAAATTACTGTGGTGATCAACATGTGTGTGGTTTTGCAGGCAAGGGTTAATTTGGCTTCAAATAAAGACAATATGCTAAAGAATGGCAATGGGTGGTTATCTAGTGACATTGTAAACTAGTAGGTAACATATGGCTGCTAGGGGTAAGTGAGGTAAGCCTAGTAGTAACTTGATCTGCTAGGAGAAGTGAGGTAACTCTAGTAGGTAACACGGTCTACTAGGGTAAGTAAGGGGAGCCTGGTAGGTAACATGGTCTACTAGGAAAAACAAGGCCTGGCTGGTAGGTAACAAAGGACTATCAGAGGCAGTTGTTGCCTCCACCTAGCAGAGGATGTTGGTTGCTTTGGGCTATAGCACTTCACCTAGCAGGGAACTGTGGCTGATGGAGGGTAAAGACTGAAATAGCAAGCAGGGAACTTTGTCTGTCTAGGGGGGAGTAAGTTTGGACCCCTGGCGGGTAACGCGGGCTGTCAGGGAGGGGAAGAGCTCTGAGGGCTCAACATACCCTAATACGCTTGCAGGAGATCTGTGAGCAAGCACCCTTCCTAACAGACTGGCAGGGTGTCCTTGTTTGTGCTTATATGGGAGCTTTGGGGAAACCCAAAGTGAGCATTGGAGGATATAGGCATGCTCAGAGGTGTCACCAAGGTGGCTTGCTTGGGGAAGCAAGCTGCAGAACTTGGTGTGATCAGGCCTCTGGGAAGTAGAGCTGATTACTCTGCAACTGAAAGCCCAGACTTAATCACCTGGGTGAGTAAAGACAACGCATAGACATAGATTTATGGTTGAATGGCCTAAGTGGATTGCCACTTGTGAGGGCCCAGTCAAACGCCAGTTCAATGTAGACTCATGCCTGGGTCTACAAGTTCTGGTAATGGGGGCTGAGATAAAAAACCAAGGTGGTTCATGGAATTAGCAGAGAAAACTAGCTGGAGGGACTGTTTGGTCACATTGAAGGCTAGTTGATGAACTGTTAATTCATATTGAATGGAATGAACCAAGATGGTTCAGTGTGTTAAAGGAACAAATGAGGTTCCTAGTGAGGACTTGGTATGAAGCTAGTTAAGGATAAGCAGAAGGACAATAAGACATGATGAAGGACTAACAGATCATTGTGTAGGATGGCCAAAGGACCAGAAGTTGGTGCTGAAGAACTGAAGAGCTGAGAGGATGACCTAGCTGGACTGAATACAGTGGTTAGAAGAGCTGGTTTAGTGACTTTTGAGAAGAAATTTGGATATAAAGAGGCAGTTAAAGAATAATTAAATACGGCCTGATTATGATTAAGAAAGAATTGAAAATCATGTAAGTAAAAAGAAAGAGAAGAAAAAATAACCTACAGTTTGTTAGAACTATATGTTATTTTTAGAAAAGAGATTAAAGAGAAAATGGATCAGAAAGAAGCTGGAAGAAGAACAGAGAAACTGTGAGGGCAAAAGAGCAAATTTTGCCAGAAACAACTAGGAAAGCAAAAGGACAAGCAACAGGCAGGTTCAAAGATGAAAAATGTTGAGAGAAACACAGAGAAACACGGAGAAACGTTGAAAAATCAAAGGATCAAAAATTGCCTAAGTAAAACATATGTGGAAGCACTCAAGATTTGCCAGGGAAACGTAACGGGAATTACGGCAAAACCGTTTGAAACGCGGAGCAGTTGTTTACCTGGAACAAGACAGCTTCAAGTTTGAACCAGGGTCAGGGATGGGTCATCCGGGGAAACTGTTTTGGCAAAACTGTTGAAGCAAGGCGTTTGATTGGCTGCAACCCAGAGCCTACTTAATCAGTTTTTTAAGGGCTTTAACTTGAGAGTTAAAGCCTAAAAAATGGAGAGCAGAAGCGGAAAATTCAGGGCTTTCATTGGCTAAAGTAAGTTTAAAAGTTCAATATAATATAGAAGAAGAAAAACAGGATAGTTTAAGCTTTAAAGAACCAGAGTTCTAAGAGAGGTTTTTGGTCTGAAACAAGGGGCTATAAAAGGGAGAGCTATCTGAGACTCTTAAAGGACGGGATCAAGTGGATTACAAAGGCCACCAAAAGCTACAGTAGGAGCAAAAGACCAAGGATAGGAAGCCAGAGCTGAGTCAGACCACAGGAGCTTAAGATTAAGACAACAGAGCCCACAACTAAAGTGCTGGAGCCCAAGACCAAAGCAAAGGAGCCCAAGATCAAGGAGCAGGAGTCAAAGACCAAGTACAAGGGGTCCAAAATATTATTAAAGGACTCCAAGTATTGGCACAAACCCTTTCTTATTCCCTACCACAAGGCAATATCTCAGAAGGTTTCTAAGGGGATCTTCCTTCTGACAGAAAATAAAGCGCCTATTACAACCCCTATCTGGATTTCCTGTGTGAAAAGAGTATTTAAGTCTCATGAGTCAATTACCCCATATTTTCTATTCTAGCCCAGGGGATGAGGAATCCTATTGCCTAGGGTGCAGAAAGTTTTCCTCTATTAAATCTGCCCAGGAGGAGTGGGAGAAGGTGACAAGGCATTTGGAGATGTCAAATATAGGAAGAGAGTTCATCAGAGAAGAGTTTACAAGACTACTACAGGATTGGTATTGGCCTACAGGAGGGCTGGCGCCTGCTGAAGTCCAGGTATACAGTGGAGACGCTTGCTTAGTGATTGGAAAGGTACTGGAGGAGTTTGCCCTTATGCAGGCCAAGTATAAGCTCCTAACCAACCATTCACCACTGTTGGAGAATGACGACTCCTCCAAGCTGGCCCCTGGCTACGACCCAGGACACACTATGGGGACTGGTGACCAGGAACCCCACAATTACTTACATCTATTGATGGATCTTCTGAATGTGATTGTGGGCGTGAAACCATCTAAATATAAAATGATAATCAATAAATCTTGAATAGTAAATTAGAGAATATAAAAAAAGTTGGACACACTAAGCCTTTAATTGATTGGCTGTTTGGCTAGGCACGCGGGGATGAACAAATCAGTGTGGCCATAGAATTTGGCCACAGTCTCAGCTGGGAGGGTGTGGATCCTGGCCTGCAGCAAATCAAACAGGTCCTTGGTCCCAGTTGGGGTTCCTTGCTTGACAACTCACTTGAGCCACCCAAAGACTTCCTCAATGGGATTTAGGAAGGGCAAATAAGCTGGGAGGAAGAGAAGGCGTAAACTTGCTGTGGCCAATTGCTGGGGACCCACTGCAATGCTTGTGTCAATCATCAGGAATTCATCAAGGATGTCAGACACCTTGTGGAGACAAACATTGTCCAATACAATTACGTTAGTGAAGCCCAGGCTCATGCGCCTCAGGTGCTCCTGGACCAATTGGAGGAATGACAAGAAGGTGCGGCTGTTGTGAGAACCCAATATCATTTGATAAAGCTCAACCCCCTTTGGACCAAGGAGATCCACCATTGAGTATGCTGTGGCGCAGACTGCAGCACGCCAAGCCATCCTGTCATTGGAGCCTTTGGGGACATACCCATACTCATTGTGCATTGACAAGGCAAATGCTGATTTGT
This sequence comes from Entomophthora muscae, assembly GCA_014839935.2. Lineage (NCBI taxonomy): Eukaryota > Fungi > Entomophthoromycota > Entomophthoromycetes > Entomophthorales > Entomophthoraceae > Entomophthora > Entomophthora muscae. Next base: position 148,720 of record QTSX02007223.1, read on the forward strand.
TGATATAATAGAATTTCACCGCCCCCTTGGCTTTGAGGGCAGTGTATGCCTCAGCATAATTTTTCCGGGTCTTGATATTGGCTGGGCTGTTCCAATTGTAGGGGGATACCCCAAGCTTTTTCCAGGAAAAGCGCATTCCCTTGACCAAATGATAATAGAAAGAAATTGAGGCCTCAACCCCAAGAGCAGAATTGACCATGGCCTGTATATTTACCAGTTCAATATGGCAATCTCAGGTTATCCACTGGCGGATTGCCCATTTGTGCTCCTTGGTGAGCATGGAAGAAACACACAAGGATTTCTCCACGGCAAGGACTCAGCCAGAATCAATGAACTTGTTGAAGGTCTTCAAGGCGTACTTGGGATCCACCCCAACAAGAGCCGCAGCTGCCTTGTAATCACCAGATTCCTGCATAAGCCGGAGAAGGATAATGCGCTTAATATCAGGAATACAATTGTGAGCAGGCTTTTTAGCGGTGGGGATCAGCTTCTTGGCGTTGGGCACAACACAGGGCATGGGCACCTTGGTGTAAAACGCAGCAACTTTCTTTAGTACTAACTGTTCCTCATTGGTTTGTTAGAACTTGGACTCCTTGTCCTCCTCCTGATTGCCATCACTGACGTAGGGCTTGTAGCTAGTATCAAGTACAGGCTTCACCTTCTCCAGCATGGCTGACGGGACCGACTCTTGCCAGTACACAACGTCAAACACATACAAAGTAAGTTCTACCTCCTTGTCTCTAACTTTCTTGGTGAAGGTAACCTTGGTGGGCTTCCAGGTTAGCTTTGGGACCCAAGGGTTTATGCTCCGCACCCTAGCAGCTTGTGCTCCTTGAACCAGCTGTGTCAGTGCAGCGTCACTATGGAACTATCCTCTCCCGCCTCCCTCCTAAGTAGGCACTTGTGTTGCACTAAGTCTATTCTTTTACCTGTGGGGGCGGCCGCAACTGCGGCGTACAACGGGTGCAATGGTAGTCTGTTGCTGTGTTTCTTCCATTTTGAGAATTTATAAAATATTAAATAAATTTCAATTAAGTTACTCCCTAATTTTAATTTTTGCTTTTATCTGAATATGGAAATTTAATTGAAGTTTTCCCACCCAATATCCCAACTATAGATTTTTTATTTCTTAGTTAGTTGTTTTTGGTTTTACCACACCCATTTTAGAGTATTCAAAAAAATCCACCCATTTTCCCAGATTTTACTGCCAAATTAAAAACCCAACACAATATTTTTAAAATTTGTGCTTCAGATTGTTTCTTATTTTAGATGCCTTGGTATTATTCTTGATTACAATCCATTGCACACAACATTTGAGTGATTTTGTTTACATAGTGAGTTGCTATTGTGTTTTGTTTTTGGATTGATTTTTGACACACCACGCTTGGGCGTATTTTGTCACCAATTCACATAGTAAACATATGTACACCAAAAATCAACTCACATCATTTTGTTTGTGAATCAATGTATTTCAGATTGTATTTTGAATGTTTTTACTTTGCATGTGAGTCCTTTGTTGCTGAGTTGACCCATTTTTCCCATTAAGGCTAATAAACCCTGTTACCAGAGTGTATATTTTAACCTGAGAGTTGGATTTTGTTTAAATCTGAAATCATTTCTTTTAAATCTGAAGTATTTTTCTTGTTGCCATAGCTTTTAAAACTACTGTACAGTAGTTTTAAAAGCTATGGCAACAACCAAAAATATTTCATATTTAAACAAAATGATTTCAGATTTAAGCAAAGCCTAAGTCAGGCAAGATTCAGGAATCAAATAATCTAAATATTTTCAGTGAACAGACAAAATGTCAAACAAAAAATTCACTAACACATTATACAAAATTATATCAAGCATCAAGCAGTGTAGTTCAAACCACAAAAAAATGGACCAGCACATCAAGTGAAATGGATGGATACTGTTCTGGACTATATTATAATCCAATCAGGATTCATATGAGGCACCAACAGAAGGACTAATATGAAACAAAATTAGAGCAATCTAGAAGAAAGATTTCACAAACATAAAACAAAATGAAGTCACACAAGATGTGTAGTATGAGAAGCCTAAAACAGAAAAATAATAGTTTAACAGCCAATCAACAGATATCCAATTTAGGACAGAGGCATTTGATTCATTTCCATGGCTCCTGATTTGTGTGAAAGAGTTTTGAGAACCTTTTCTAAATATGAACTTGTAATTACAATAAGAATAAATCATAAAATTTTAAACTTCTACTTTTAGTGATTTTATCCTAGGTTTTTTACAATGGTTTTTAACAACACCTTTTTTGACAGCGCCAGAAAACAAGACAGCAGCAGCCAAGAAAGCTCCTGTGGAGATGAGGCTCAGAACATGGAGGCACCTGTTTACACCCAGGTCTTTGATGTGGGTAACAAGGAAGCTGACCTTTACTTGATCTCTGACCCCTATGGCTTTGACTTGTTTGAGAGTCACTTAAAGTCTAGCTCTACCCCCTTATCCACCTCTGCACAAGCTACCAGCTAACCAGCCAATCAGAATGGCAACCATGGTTCAGAACAACTGGCTGTCAACCCCCAATCTGCCTCCTATAACCAATCAGGCTTCAGCTCCCGTGGCCCAGCACCCCAAACACAGAATAATGACTACCAAAATTCTTCAGGAAATTGTGGCACTCAACCAGTGTGGCCTGACCTGGGAACAGATTTCCAGCCAATCAAAGTTTACCTGAGCTACCATCATTCAGGAATTCAACAACGTCATTAACAAGTGGAACCTTATTGGGATAGCCAAGAAGCCAAAGAAGACCCAAGAGTTTCATATCAGCAAGGCATACCAAATCATGCTCAATCTCCTGTAATGGGACCCCAATCTTCCCTTGACCCAGGTATGGAAACAACTTGTGCACCATGGCATTTGGGTTTCTGAGTGCATGGTGCAGCTCTGTATGCATGGTAAAGTGACTTTGGTCTGGGTACTGACCAACTACAACGGGGACCAATGGGAAGTCAGTGAGGATTCCCCATATGATCATTTCATTAAGTCCACTCTGGTCCAATGCCTGACAAGTTTATCAGATGACGTCATGTTCATCTCTAACTAAAATTTATAAATTGCCTTTGACAATTTTGGTGAGCAAGGGAAAGCCACCAAGAATAATGGAAGGAAAAAGGTCAAGAAGGGGATGTTCATTGGTACATTCCTGGCTGTTTTGGCCAAGGGTTTTGATCATTATTAGACAAAACCTGATTACACCAATGTCTATTAGTATAGCCTTATCCTTGGTGAATTTCTGGGCTCTTGGGATAGATTTAATTCATCCTAGCAGGTTTTCTTGAGCCACCAGATGGAGGATAGCTTCACTGCCCTCAAATTAATCCAAGGACGCGGGCAGCCGGCTTCAGTGTACCCAGCCAGCCACGCAGATATCCATCTGGCCAATGAAATGGTCTTCAATATTGGAGACACAGTCCAGCAGTGCCGCCTCCAGGCGTTAAATGACCTTTATCTCAGAGTCCTGGGCCACAAGTCTCTCTTTAGTTGCCAAATGGTAGCTGACTTGTTTGCGTAAATGGTTTTTCATGTGAATATGGGCAACCAATCACATATGGACAAGCACCTTCCACCCTGTGCCACAGCCATCTATAAACCAATCCAGTCAATGATAGACAAGAAATATAGCAAGAGTTATATGGCAGTCATCACATTTCATCCAATTGGTTCTACCCCTGCCACCACTACCCCCCACCTGACAGCCCCTCTCACACAATCCCAGACCCCCCAGGCTAGCACTGCCTCTACGCCTTCCTTCCTGCGCTATTCTGGCTAATAGGCATCACTCTTCCCCTCCTACATAAACTCCTTGTTGCCAAACATTTTTTATTTATATTATCTTTGTCTTGAATTTCAATTGTTTATTTTCTCTTTGTTTATAGTTGGTTTTATTCTTTATTTTCAGCTTATTTCTATAAAATCATATATTTACTATGCCATGTATATATATCCAGAACACAGTTATTTTTAGCACTTAAACACAGCCCCTTGTAAAAATTAACAAAAATTTGGTGATCAGCTAAATTTAAATTAGAAAATTATAGGTTAATTGTGTTTAGGTAAAGTTGTTACTGATTCAATTTCAAAACCTTAATGATAAACTTTAAGCTAATCAGGAGCCAAGTGATAAAGTGATTGTTGTGGTATAAAGGGTCATTCAATAATTCCTTGGTGCATGTATGCAAATTAATCTGATTGGCTGGTTGCTTTGCCATTGTGTGTCATTGCTGCTGTGGTGAGTTGTTTTTGGACTAGTGCTAACCCAGCAGCTGATTGGGCACTAGTCCACCAAGAACTTGCCACAGCGGCAATGGCGTACAATGGCAAAACATCCAGCCAATCATATTAATTAGCGCACATACATCAAAGAATTATTGAATGACCCTTTATGTCACAAAAATCACTTTATCACTTGGCTCCTAATTGGCTTAAAGTTTATCATTAAGGTTTTGAATTTGGATCAGTGACAACTTATCTAGATACAATAAACATATAATTTTCTAATTTAAATTTAGCTTATCACCAAATTTTTGTTAATATTTTCACAAGGGGCTGTGTAAAGAGCTAAAACAATAAGGCAATTATGGAAGTAATGTAAAAAAAGCAAACAATTAATATTGAGATAAGCATAAAACATATACACAATGGGTAAAAATATGGGATATTGTAGTAAATGGGGGAAAACAGGGATAAACAAAGAGGCAATAGTATCAGAGTAACACAGAGTAGATTGGGGTGAAAGCTATAAAAACATATGCAAAGGTTAGTAAAAAAATCATATGAGAGAATTGGAAAAGCTTTTGAAGGATCTCAACTTGGCAATCACTGAGATTAAGGAAATTGACTGCAATGTCAAAGAAAAAGTCAAGTTGGCTGTCTTAACAGGCAAAAAAACCAACAAGATGTTCACAAAGGCGTTCATGGCCAAGATTCCTGACACCTGTCAGGATTGACAATTCTTCTTCCCTAGAAACCCAGACCCAGGAGCAGGGATTGAACCCTGAACCTGGATTCCTTTGGGCCTCTGGGCCTGTGGACTGCAGGACTGCCTGCCCGCATTTTTCTGGGATTGAGCCCTCACAAGCTGATACCAAGAATGTTGACCCATGCAGTAAAAAGAGCCAAACCAAAGAAATCATTGCACCAAATGGAAGACTAATCACTGCGCCTAATGGAGGTACTGATTTGGCAACTATTAGCATAAACTCAAAGTCTATACCAGCAACCAATCAAGAGCCAACCCAGGAAAGAGTCATGGGCCCGCAACCCGGTCCCATGACCTTGACACTAAAGCAAGATAATCAGGCAGTCAAATCAAGATTCCTGACCAATGAAAGAACTCCCAGGCCAAGTGCCATTTTGCCGCCTTTTGACCCAAGCACCCAATTCCCCTGGCCCTGGCCCTGGCCTTCCCAATGCCCTAATGAACCCCCCCATGGAAAGTGTTAAGTTTGGAGGGGGTACTATATAGACCCAAGGACCCCGCGCTCCAAACTTATTGCCATTTTTGAATAAAGGCTATGCAAATTTGGCTCATACAGCTACTGCCTTATTCTTTATTTGCTGTCTACCAATTCAGTTCAAGATCTCCTGGCACGCCTGCCCCACTGCCTGCTGTTTTCTGTCCTCCTGGTGTACCCTTTAGACCTGTCCACTTTACTGACTACCCTCTGAAGTCTGAATACAAGGAATACACCCCAGAAAAGATGCTCAAACTTGATCCCCTGGCCCACATACAATCTGCTGTTAGATACAACCGACAAGGCCTGTGGATATTTTCAACACCCAAGTTGTTCAGAGGAGAATTCAATTATCTCCCTGCTTACAACCTGTCCATGGAGCCGCCTGTGACACCAAAACCCATGCCTGCCGCCGCACCCAACCTTCCAACTGATTATACTGGCAAGCTGTTTAGGGATTGTGTACATCATCCTCACAGGGGTGATTGACACTATAATCCTGGCCGCTGGCCCATGGTCTTGGGTGGGTAAGTCTGCCTCATACCCTTTAAAGTTAGCTCCCCTCTTGTGGTGGACATTGCCCACAAAAAACCTGGCCTGAGTTACCCCTGAAAACAACAGACCAGCCTCCCAAGACTGGATCCCTGACAACACCCCTGAGAAGACCATTGAGCATCTTCTTAACATCTATAAGACAGTTGTAGAGGGCTTACAATTCAAGATGTCTTCCCTCTCTGCACTGTCTGTTTGGGTCAATGACTCTGATATGTATGCCCACCTCAAACCCGCCAAGTGTGCCAGGGCAGAGGATACCAAATTGCCTGCACAACTGCTTGTGCTAAGAATGGCAAAGCTGGCTGAAGCCGCAGGCAAGGAAGAAACCTAATAAGGTAACCTAATAAATTATAATTAATAAAAATTCTTAAATACTTACATGTTTTTTATAAATAGTTGATGGTGCAATACGCCAGCTACTGGTCCCCTTTCCCCCTGTCATGTTCTATGCCAATCATGTGGCAAGGAAGCTGACATTGTCTCCTCCTGTTGTGTGCAAGCTTGAGGACATAATAAACAGTTTTTTCCTGATGCCTAGGGAGGCATTAGCTGGGCTGATGCATGGCAAGGGGGCATCTGAGTGGACAGTTACTGCCTACAAGGATGCCCAGTTGATCTGCCTTGACCTGGGGGCCTTCAGTGGATTTTACTTTGTAAACTCTATTGAGCTTGTTTGGGACGTCCTGGAGACACTCCCATTCAAGAATATACCAGAGATGGGCTGGGCCTATGTGGCTGCTTGCTTCTGCTTCCCAATGGAGCATACACTCTCTTACCTGCTAGAGAACTTTGGGCAGATGGTGGGTAAATTGGATATTACCAACACTACAGCTGTAAAGAAGACCAAAATCCTCCTGGCAGGCTTTGGGCTTGCCTGGAGTGCTTATGAGACAGGGCTCTCTTGGGCCATTGATCTTACCTTTGTAAAGACAAAACATGAGAGGAAGATTAGTGCTGTGTTCAATAAACTCTGTGATTTTATAGAAGCCTTTGCTTTGCAAAGGCTTAATCTTGTGGTTTACATTGGGTTCATCTTTTACTTTGGGACAGACACTAATGTTGAGGACCTAGACAGGGTCCTTCTTGGGATCAAAAAGGCCAGGCTCTCCCTGGATGAGAAGAAGGTCCCCCTGGGCTTTAACTCAGTTGACTATGTGATTCAGAACGCCTTGGTCCTGGCTGATATATCCAGATTTGCAGCCCTGCTAGAAAAGCTGCTCCTGAACTCCCACCTGAAAATCATTCCTTTTACTAGCAGGTGCAAATATTTTAACAGCAGAGTATCCACTGTACATGTTGTGGCAGTGGAGGTTGTGCACCACCTCCATTGCTGGGTGGGTACATACTGCAGAACCCATTATTGTTACAACTAATAAAATATCTTTCCCTCAAATATAATTCTACACTTTTAATATTTATATTAATTAATTTTTTAACCCCTATTTTAGCAAACAATTTTTACAAAAAATCCTAGATAAGGTCTTCATAAAGCATAATAATATATGTTTATAAAATTCACATCTAGCTTGAGCACTTTTATTTTTTAGTTTTTTCTATATGTATTTGACAGAAGTGACATTTCTATATAATTAGCATATTGTGATATTACCTATTTGAGATATCTATCACAGAATTTAATAGACATAATTAATTTACAATATAAAGATTAATTCTCTGTGTCAATGGTGCTGATTTATGGAATTGCAGGCTTGGAGTCATCTAATATAAAACAATAATCCATAAATCTAAAAGAGTAAATTAAAGAAAATAGATAATAGTTGGAATTGTTAAGCCTTTAGTTGATTGGCTATTTGGCAAGGAATGCAAGGAGAAATGAATCAGTGTGGCCATAGAATTTGGCCATTATCATGGCTGGAAGGGTGTGAATCCTGGCCTGCAGAAAATCAAAGAGGCCCTTGGTCCCAGTTGGCTTCCCCACCTTGACAACTTGCTGGAGCCACCCAAAGACCCCCTCAATAGGTTTTGGGAATGGGGAATAGGCAGGGAGAAATAGGAGGCGCAAATTTAATATGGCCAATTGTTTGGGGCCAACTGCAATGCCAGTATCAATTGTTGGAAATTCCTCAAGAATATCTGCCACCTTATGGAGACCAACATTATCTATCACAATTACATTGGTGAAGCCTGGGCTTGGGCACCTCAGGTGCTCCTGAACCAATCAGAGGAACAATGAGAAGTTCCTACTGTTATGGGATCCCAAGATTATTTGGTACATCTCAATCCCCTTTGGACCAAGGAGAGCCACCATTGAATAGGCTGTGGCGCGGACAGCAGCATGCCAAGCTACCCTGTCATTAGAGCCTTTGAGGACATAGTCATAGGCATTTTGAAGTAGAAAAGGTGAATGCTGATTTTCCAATGTAATATAATTTGACAGTCCCCTTGGCTTTGAAGGCAGTGTACACCTCTTTGTATTTTTTCCAGACATTAATGTTGAAAGGGCTGTTGCAATTGTAGGGAGAAACCTCAAGTTTTTTCCACAAAAACCACAGACCCTTTACAAAGTGATAATAGAAGGAAATGGTAGCCTTGACCCCCAAAAGTAGACTTGATCATTAACTTTATATTTTCTAGTTGAAAATGGAAGTCTCAGTTAATCCACTGGTGGATTGCCTATTTGTGCTCCTTGGTGAGCATGGTGGAAATGTGCAAGGATTTCTCCGCAGCAAGAACTCAGCCAGTATTGATCTAGGTATTGAATGTTTTGGAGGTGTACTTGGGATCCACCCCAACAAGAGTTGTGTCCACCTTGTAGTCACCAGATTCCTGCATAATTCTGAGCAGGATGATGCACTTGATGTCAGGAATGAGCTTCCAGGCGGCCTTGATGGTTTTGGTTGAACTGAAATCCTTCTCGGGGACTGGCACACAGGAAATGGACCCTTGTTGTAGAAGGCTGTGATCTTCTTTAACACCAACTACTCCTCTGTGGTTCTATAAAACTCAGGCTCTTAATTGTCTTCCTGGTTGCCATCACTGACAAAGGGCTCATATGAAGTGTTAAGCACAGGCTTAACCTTCTCCATCATTGTCAGGGACCCAGTCTTGGGAGGCTGGCCCGTTGGTTTTGGGGGTCACTTGGGCCAGGGGTTTTGCGGGTAAAGCCCACCACAAGAGAGGAGCTAACTTAAAGATATAGGAGAGGGACTTCACCATCCAGGACCACTGGCCGGCAGCTGGTATTATAGTGTCAATTACCCCTGTGAGGGTGATGTACACAATCCCAAACAGCTTGCCAGTGTGATTGGTTGGGAGGTCAGGTGAGGAGGCAGGCATTGTCTTGGGGGTCACAGGCGGTTCCATGCGGAGTTCATAGGCAGGCAGGTAGTTGAATTTGCCTCTAAACAACTTGGGTTTTGAGAATATCTAGGGGCCTTGACGGTTGTATCTAACTTCAAATTATATGCAGGCCAAGGGATCTAATTCAAGGATCTTTTCTGGGGTGTAATCCTTATATTCAGATATCAGAGGGTACTCTGTAAAGTGGATGGGGCCAAAGGAAACACCTAGAGGACAGGAATCTCAAGCAGAGGGCAGGAGGGCTAGAAGATCTTGTACTGATTTGATAGATGGCAAAGACAAAATAAGGCAGTAGCTGTGTAAGCCAAAATAACATAACCTTTATTCAAAAATGGCAATAAGTCTGGAGTGTGGGGTCCTTTGGTCTATATAGCACCCCACTACCAAACTTAATATTTTCCATGGGGAGTTCATCAGGGCATTGGGAAAGATGGGCCTGGGGGATCTGGGTGCTTGGGTTCAAAGGCAGCAAAATAGCACCCAGGCTGGGTGTTGGGAATTTTGACCAAGCAATGATGCCAATTATGACAGAGCCCACAGATTGGGACTGTTACAACCAAATCTATAAATTAGTAGTAAAAAATACAATGATACTGATTATGGTGGAGCTTGCAGATATGAATTGCAGCTACCAAACTACATAAATTGGTAGTATAAACTATATGCATATTAGATCAGCATTAGTCTGCTGACCTGAGCCTTAAACTGGCCAATGATAAGCACCACCGTGGCACTTTAAAAATACACAATTGCCACGGCGCTGCCTAACAATTGGATTAGGCGCCAAAGCGCCAAACTACTTTTACGTCAAGCGCCAACTGAAAATTATTGCAAGCGCCGCTTTACTTTTACATCAAGTGCCAAAGCGCTGGGTTTGATTCCCCATAATCTTGAATTCCCATATTTATCACATTAATAAGCATTAATCTTACAGTATGCCAGAGAAATAGGAAGTGATCCTGAAGTACTAAACTATTCCATGCCAGCAAGGATCACCAGTGCTGGGTGAAGTTGAAAATATTCTATTGGTTGATGTGCAATAGGCGCCAAACCTAGATTAATAATTACCAAAAATTGGGTTGTGTTAGAATGTCCTAGAAGACATTGCTACCAGCCCAGAGATTACCCTAGTAGAAGGTATAAGAGGAATTAATCATTTACAATAAAATCATCTTTGAACCATCTTTATTTTATCCTTAATCTGGTTGACCTTTGTCTTAATCCTTAAGTGCTTCTGCGCAATCAGAAGCCATTGCTGGGCAATAATCATGGTTCCGTTCAATCCTGGCTCTTCTGATACAGTACTACTCATATCCTCACATATGACTGTATTCTGGAAAATTTCCTGTGCCCTATAATCTCAATAATTGTGGCGCTGTAATGCAAAAAGCGCAACACTGGGAGTTCTTTCATTGGTTAGAGATCTTGAATTAGTTACTTAATTATCCTGATCTATAGTTGTGGTCATGGGGTTGGGCAGCAAGCCTGTGCCTCTTTCCTGGGTCAGCTCCTGATTGGTTGCTGGTGTAGACTTCAAGTTCATGAAGCTAATAGTTGCCAAATCAGTACCTCCATTAGGTGCTGTCATTAGTCTTCCATTTGGGGTGATGATTCCTTTGGTTTGACTGGCTTCACCATTTGGGCTATCATTCTTGGCCTCAGCTTACAGGGTTTTGACCCCAGGGAAACGTGGGCAGGCAGCCCCTTGGTCCCCAGTCCTGGCAGCCTGCGGGGATTTGGGTTCAGGGTTCAAATCCTGTCTTTTGGCCCAGGTTTCAAGGGTAAGAGAATTGTCAATCCTGGCAATCATTGCTGATGGGATCAACTTCTGGCAGTAGACAGGGTCAAACACAAACAAAGTAAGTTCTATTTCTTTGTTTTCAACTTTCTTGGTAGTGACAACCTTGGTGTATTTTCTGGTCAGCTTCTGGACCCAGGGATTGATGCTCTGCCCCCTAGCAGCTTGTGCTCCTTGAACCAGCTGTGTCAGTGCAACCTTACTATTATTGAGGATCTGGATGTACAAGCATTCTTGCTACTGCAAACCTACTTAACATCCAACCATTGCCTGATTTAGTCCCCTTCCAATATACCATTTGACATACCAAGAATGGTAACCAAGCAATATCACCTGACTGTCCAAGTATCCAGTGGCTCAAACCCACCTAGCACATGACCAACCCCTAGGTTTGATCCAACTAAATCCCTGCCACAGTCAAGTCTATATAAGTCTAAAGTATTATCCAATAAAATATACTTCTCTTCTTTCTTAATTCCATATTTGAATCTTCCCCAAAAGGCGCTCCTTATCACTATTGAACTCTCCTCTCCCGTCTTCTTCCTGAGTAGGCACTTGCATTGCACTGACTCAATTTTTTGTTCTGTGGGGGCAACCGCAACTGCAGCGCACAACAGGTGCATTGTTACTCTGTTGTTGTGTTCCTTCTATTTTAAAATTTAATAAAATACTAAATAAATTCCAATTAAGTGACTCTCTGGTTTTAATTTTTGCTTTTTATCTGAATATAGTTATTTAATTATGATGTAGATCACCCAACTGACTCTTTATAGATTTTATATGTCTTAATTAGCTTTTTGGTTTTAAAAACCCTTTTTAGAATCACTAAATTTATTTTCACCCATTTTACACAACAACTGGGTATTTTTGTTTGCTGGTTGAGTTGCTATAGTGTTTCTTTTTTGGATTGAATTTTGACTCACTGTGCCAGAGTGTATTTTATCATCAATTTACATGGTAAATATATGTACTGTAAGTTCAGAACCTGAACATAAAAATGCAGGATTGTCAAATCCTTGGTCCAAAATTTGAATTGCTTTTGCGGGATGGCCTTTTTTTAATTAAATTGATTTTTTTGAGTATTTATTTGAATATTTGAAAATGCAGGAACTCATAGACACTTTGCAAAGTTCAAGTCAAACTGCATATTTCCAATGGAAAAAATGAATTAACTGGAATCAGATTTGAAGTGTTCAAATCCATCAACCATTTTCATTAAGTTTAGTATGTTTTTTGAAATTGCGGTATTGTCAAATCCAAGCACCAAATTTCAAATCACTTTTGAATGGCACTAGTAAACTCAGATATTAATTGCAGGAACTGGAATCCAAATTTAATGTACACTAAGCACACTAGGAAACAACAACCCAAATAAAGAAGCTCCACCACAACTAAAATCAAATGAAAAATTCAATCTCAACAACCATGTTTAGACATAAAAAGTGATTAAACTTTAAAATCATCCAAACCCGGAAATTATACAATTTTATTCACTTCAAATCACTGATATAGAAACTCTGCTACTATTCAAGGCTAAATCAAGAGAAAATAACTACTCACAACTAAACCAATAACTCCAAATAAATACATATTTAATCTAAAATATATTTTTTATTTTATTTTTATGGACCGTCAATTGCATTCCCAACCCGCTCCTGCACCAGCCTGCAGGGCAGCCTGTTCATGAGGGCGTCCCAGAGGGTCCAAGAACAGACCCAGAACCCAACTCAAGGGGAGTCATGCTAATACACAGGCCTCCCAAGGTGTCAGCGCCAGCCAACCACCTCCTGCATCCCAATCCAGAACTACCAGCTTGAATCCCAGGCAGAAGCCACTCTCAAGGCCTGCCACAAAAGTCTCCTACACCAGGGTCACCGGGAATAATGAGGTTACTTACACCTCCACTGTTTACCCAGTTGTCACCCTGCCCCGCACTCTTGATCCAAGAGTTGCTATTTCCTGCCCCTGCGTCTTTGAAACCACCTACAAGCCATTGGCAGCCACTGTTGAACCATCTGCGCCTATTGTGTATTCAACCATTGACAGCGCCACTGCAAGCAATTGTAATCCCACCTTCTACACAAAGGTCCCTGTCCCCTGTGTTGAGCCTGGTAGCCAGGTTTCTGTGGTACCTGCCAAGGGCCGGCGTCAGTTGACAGATAGTGAGTGTGAAGCTCTCCTCAACTGCTTGAATGGGGGAATGGCGGTTTGGGATATTGCGTCCCAATTTGGTGTCACAGCCAGATACATTGCCAACATCAACACCAATTATGGCAATATCAGGCAAATTGCCAAATCCACCAAGGCAAAAAGACAGCCCAAACTCCTTCAGCCCGTTCACATTGATGCAATCAAGCAGTGGGTAGCCAAGGATTGCCATCTGGACACACTTGCTGTTCAATCAAAGCTTGCCATGGAGTTTGGGCTTTCTGTTTCCAAAACCCTTGTCTACTAAATAATGGTTGATTTGGGCTTCTTGTGGAAGGTGCTCAGAGTTTCTCTGTACAATAGGAATAGTGAAAAGACCATCAAGGATTGACGCATTTATGCCAAGACATATCTGGCACTAAAGGAGACTGGGAATGTCCAGTTCTTCTATATTGACAAATTGTCGTTTTCCTCCTCACTTAGGTCTAGGCATGGGTGGGTTGAGAAGGGGTCCAAGGATGGCATAGCCCATTGTGCAGCTGTCCGTTCCCAGACCTATTACATGGTTGCGCTTCTTGGTCCTTGCGGGTTGGACCAGTATCAGATGATTAAAGGCTCCCATAACAGTGGGATCTTTCTCAATTTTCTCCAAGCTGTCAAGGAGTACTTGCAGATAAATTACAGTGGCACAACCAACTTTGTTGTGCTTGATAATGTCAGGCTCCACAAAGTGGATCTGGTTGTGTCCAAATTCCCCCCATCAACAAAAACAACCACACCTCCAGCCACTGACTTACCAATTGTCCAATGAGACTTCTCTTCCTCCCGCCATATTCCCCATTCCTGAATCCAATTGAGGAGGTGTTTGGTTGGATCAAGAATAAGGTGAAACAAGGCCTTCCTCAGGACACTGAGGATCTATTCAATATTCTTGAGGTCAGCCAATTTGCAATGCCACCCAATGTGGTGGCAGCTTTTTACAAGCACTTGGAATCCTTCCTCCCTAAAGCCCTGGCCTCCAAGCCAATCAGATAAATGGGCGCTCCAGGTTTTATTTGTTTTTATTTTTATTTATTTTGTTTTTATCAGAACTCAAAAATTATTATTTATATATAATAATGTGATGTTTGAATGTATTATAGACATTTAAGAATACTTAGAAAAGGTATTTAAAATTAATTATACTAGGTATGAAGAATATATTTTTATTATAATGCACTGAATATTATATTGACTGTTGCGCTAACAAATGAATAAATTAAAAAAGATAGAAATAGAATTATTTTATTTAAATAATTGTGAATTGTTGATGGTACTTTGGCTTTTTTAAGCCACAAATTGGACCTTGCATGTCATCATCTGATCCTTGTTATTTCAGCGCCACTATAGCCACACGGCACGACCACTAATGATTTTCATGTATTGCTTACTAATTAGTACTTAGGACGCAGGTCAAGTATATCAAATATGTTTAACAAATCTCATTACAAGGGAAAGGTAATTTGAGCTCTAAACAATCACTTGTTTATAATATAAGTGGAGCGGGCTGCATGATGCAGATAAATTCAATTCTTGTTGTTTTTATATGTAATAAATGAACCTGTATTCAGTGAGCTAATAAATAAAAACATTTTTAACTCATTTTTTATTATTTGATGTGGTTGCAACTATAACCAATATCTTGTAATATATTTAGATATATTAATATTATAATTTACATACTAAAAGTTAAAATTAAAATTAAAATATTAAAAGAAAAATTATAATTATAAATTGTAAAAGTTAAATATTAAAGTTTAAATATTTGAAATTTAACTATTTTTATTAAATTGTGATTTATTCTAATATTGAAATATTTGATATTAAAAGTTTTAATATTGTAATATGTATTATTAAAATTTTAATATTAAATTTTAGATACTAAATATTTTTAATATTTAAATATGTAATATTAAAATTTTTATAGTAAAATTTTAATAGTACATATTTCAGTATTAAAAAGTTTAGTATTAAAATATAAAAAATTAAAAAAAATTAATTTGCAAGGGGAAAATATTTATTGGGGGGATGCTAATTGCAAAGGGAATGTGATTATTCCGGGGAATTATACCCCAAAATTAAATTTTCAGCTAATGCATCTAATTGGATCCACGTACTCTTCTGTATGTGGTGGACAACCCTGGATGTGATTGCTAGAGGGGTGGCGCCCTGTACCCCGGTTGTTGCTGATTGTTTGATAAAAGGCAAGCAGGTGAGAAAATTGACTAGTAGGTTTTTTGGGGGGGCACGTAGTACCTGTATAGCGTTGCCAATGCAAATGAGTCATAGAGGACATGCTCGACTGTCCTGTATCACTGTGGTGTTTTCTGGCGGTTGAGGGCTACACGGCAAATGTCCATTTGAATAGATACATCCTCCAACTTTTTGATGTTGTTTTTAATATGCAGTGGAGGAGTATTCCCAGGTATACCGCGACGTGGATTCTTTGCAAGGTATACTTTTCCAAGAACATGCATAATTTTTTGAATGTTTGCACTAACCTATTAATATAGGATGTTTGGTTGAACTTGAAGAGGGTTCCAGGGGGCTCCTGACTTGAATCAGCCCCTCATGCCTTGGCAAACAAAATAAATAAAGGTTTAAAAGTATTCACAAGGACTGCATCCCCGACTTTATTTGATAGTGCCTTAAAAACTTCATTAAAAATTGCAGATTTCAAATATTCATTTCCTATTTGAAAGTTGGTTTTTATTAAATTCTTTTCATGTTTGTTGATGTTAGTGAAGGGGAATTGTTGAATGCTTTTGTATATTTATTCATCAAAGTTCAGTTTGATATCCCCGTGAATTCCATTCATTTCCTTGATTTTGATAGTTGCTCCTAGTTCATATGCTTCCCTTATCCATGGCAAGCACCCCGCAGGTGGTGAATATTCCCTATCTTGAGCTTCAATATTAAAAAAATTATTCAAATTCTGTTGAATTATTTTATTTAATTGATTTTTATTTATTTGCTTTACAGGGGCTACCAGTGACTGGTAACCCCCGTAGAACCAACTCGGCGTATAAGCTGCCACTTCTGCAACCTCTTCCCCATTCCTGGTGATGACTAAAATAAATATAAATAAAACATAAAAAGACTTACTAATTGTTTCCCCTGTGGCCCCCTCAGCCACAGGCACCACTTTGGCAAACTTCATGAGTGTTGGATGATCTTCATTAATTTTTTCTAGGCTTAATTTTTCTTATATTTCTTGCTACTTGTGCTTCTTCTTGGTTTTCATTTGATAAAGCTTCTGTATTTCTTGAAGCGCTTCTGCTTCTTGCTTGTGTTTCATTTCCATCTGTTTCCATTTGGTTGGTTTCCTCTTCATTGGTGTTGATTTCCTTTTGAATTTCTGTTCCTTCAATTAGTTTGATCTTATTGTTTTCTTTGGCCCCTGCCAGAACTCCCACAAATTGTAGGCGCTTGTTGAACTTTAGACTTGATAAAATTGTTCCCTGTAGATTAAGTAATTTTTCTTTATTCTTTTCATCTATAATATTTCCCAATTTATCCAGAGCATCTTCTTTTGACTGGATCAGTGGCTGGCCCTCATTACCCAGTTTTCCTGTCACTATTTCCCTGATATTTCTTTCTATCTCAACAACCTTTTGCAGGTGTGCTTCTAATTTGTTGATCAAGTTATAGATTGTTGACATATTGTTTGAATTCCATCAAAAAACTGGTTTTTATAGTACTATCTTCAATGCATACATATTTTTCATCATCATCTTAATAAATTAAAGACAATAAATGTAAATATTGGATTAAAATATTGCAATTAGACGTCAACTCTTGATATTTTGATATTATGTGCATAACTCAATGCATTTTGTTTAATAAAATCCATTTTAAACCTGGCCTTTTCAATTATAATTTAAGGAAATCGACTATGTTTATATTAGGGCTATTAATACTTAGTACAAATATTGATACATAGTGCATTTTAAAGCCTGTATATTTACCTATTGGTAATAATTCTGTAAAATTTTCAGTCGGATTTTACGAGGTAATAATAATATAATGTGTTAATAAATTACAGTTTACTGTCATTAATTGGTTGATTTTCTTTTCTGTGGCAATTGTGAATTTTTTGATATTTATGCACTAGTATCCAATTGGTTGGCTTCACATCCAATCACACAGGCAATAGGAAAACAAGCTGTCACCCCAAGACTGGATGTGGTTGGGGTGACAGCTTGTTTTCCTATTGCCTGTGTGATTGGATGTGAAGCCAACCAATTGGATACTAGTGCATAAATATCAAAAAATTCACAATTGCCACAGAAAAGAAAATCAACCAATTAATGACAGTAAACTGTAATTTATTAACACATTACATTATTATTACCTTGTAAAATCCAACTGAAAAAGTTTACAGAATTATTACCAATAGATAAATATACAGGCTTTAAAATGCACTATGTATCAATATTTGTACTAAGTGTTAATAGCCCTAATATAAACATAGTTGATTTCCTTAAATTATAATTGAAAAGGCCAGGTTTAAAATGGATTTTATTAAACAAAATGCATTGAGTTATGCACATAATATCAAAATATCAAGAGTTGATGTCTAATTGCAATATTTTAATCCAATATTTACATTTATTGTCTTTAATTTATTAAGATGATGATGAAAAATATGTATGCTCATAATTTTAAGCTATTTGTAAAATGTACAACATTGTATTAATTATGGGAAATGTTGATAATGTAAAAAGAAAGTATTATTAATTATGAATTTAAAGAGAGATATCAATTTTAATAAGTTATCGCAAAGAAAAGATTTATTTATTAATCAAAGGACGGGAATGAGAGGGAATGGGTGGAATGAACATTGCCTTCATCTGCGCCTATGAAAGGGACGGCATCAGAGATAGTGGTGAGGGAATGGGTGGTGGTTTGGGAGTCAGGGTTGGAAAGCAGGTGGCTTGATGGGGGGTTGGGAAGGCAGGGTTTGTTGACTGGGAAGGGTCAGCAAGAGCTGATTGCTTCAATTGCTCAAATTCTTCTTCTGTCACATATACTGGCTTGACAAAACAGATGGACTGGCGTGAGGGGAGACGGGGGTCCTTTCTGGACTTATCACTATCACTTGCATAGAAGATCATGAGATCAAATAAGTCCTGGACGGACACAGAAGGGAAAAGCTCATACCCCTTATCAAGTTGGGTGCATAGTTTGTTGTAGGTGGCAGGCTTTAAGCGCCTGAGGGCGGAACCAAAATTGTAGAGACATACATCTGCAAGATGCATATTGGCGTAGTTGATGGGGTAGGACCAGAAGGTATGCCCCACAGCCCTGATTTCTTGGGTAGCCCATTCCTGCTGCTCCATCTCCGCACCTAGTACAACTGTGTGTACAGTGTTTTGTGTGGCCCACTCCTCCAGCATGGCCTTGAGCTCCGTCTGGTAGGCATACCCATCTGCTGTGTTTGATATTGCCAAGTAATAATTGACGCCCAATGGGGAAACTGACAATAAAACCCCAACAAAACGATACAAGATTGGGCCATGCTTGTACACGTCAGACTGGATACACTTCTCTCTAAAGTCTTGGATACTTGCAGAAATCTTAGCATATGATAGGAAGATTAAGTCATTATGGGCCCTCATTGCTCTTCCTTTGATAAAATTAATAATAGTTGAATTGTAGGGGTCAGTGTCCATCAAACTGGGGCCACTGAGAACTTGATTGGACAAGATTCTAGCAGCAACCACAACTCTGTGCATCCACAAATTCACTGTTCTTTTGTTGGTGAAGATGCTGTAGAGTCCCAACTGGAGACGTACCTGGACCAGGGGCATCTGCAGGTCATGTTCCATAATGGCCATTGTAAGGGGATGGGCTGTGTCACCTTTGGTTGAAGTACAGGCACCAGTCAGGGTCTTCCTGGTAGGGGGCCACAGTTGGTTTGAGCTCGCAGGGTTGCAGCCACAGTGGACTTTGCAAACCCCATTGCAGCCGCAATTTCCCCAAGTGACATAAGCTTCCCTCGCTTTTCAACCATTTCAAGAACAATCTACAGAGTGATTAGTTTTCTCCTGTATCTTGCAGGCTGATTGGCTGGGGGAGGGATATGTCCATCTTGTGAACTGGTCAATGACATCTGATTGGCTGTTTTGGGGTCCTGGGCTCTCTGGGTGACCCCATGGCTAAAATGGCTGGTTCTGGATGCCATTGCTGGTAAGGGATTTGGGTTAGCAGCTGCCTGTGTGTGATGGGCAAACAGGGCCATGCTTGAGGACGCAGGAGAAAGAACAGACTCCTGGGTGGGGCCTGCGGGTTGGGAGTGGCCATAGACAGAGGCTTCACTGTTAAGAGACCCAGTGTAGCCCTGCATAATTTTGTCAAGGCCAGGGAACAGCTTGTTGACTTGGTTGTTGTTGAAAGAAGACATAATAAATTTTTATTAAAAAATTTTAAACTCAAAAAGAGATTTGTACATTTTAGTCAATTTTATTGTTAAGTATATTAATTTTGTGAATAGTAGGATCTAAATTTTAGCCATCCTAACATGGAATAGGGTGACTTTTGAGAATGCCTATGATTCCTAAAAGAACTAGCACAGATCCACTCTAGATCTTTTGGCATCCTTTTTGAGACACCCATAAATTATATTTATTTCAAATTCCTTGCAATTATGATTTGAAACTTGGTTCTTGGATTTGACAATCCCGCAATTTCAGATTCATTAAGTTTTACATGATGTCTATGATTTGTTTGAAATACAGGAAATCTCAAATTGTACATTATAATCCCACATTTCTGATTCATGTATCCCACATTTGTTTGTTGGGTTTTGTCTTTTGTTAGTTGAGTTATCTGCTCAAGAGATTCAAAATTTGCCAATTTAAATAAACCAAAAAAGTCAAATTAAATGGTTAATTTTATTTAATATTTTACTTTTCACTCAGCTGAGTTGCCTGCAAAAGTGATTTGAAATTTGGACCAAGGATTTGACAATCCCGCATTTTTACGTTCAGGTTCTGAATTTACAGTACATAACAGGACAGCTCTAGTGATTTTGTTATGATTTCATTTATTTAATACTGTATTTTGGTCATCTTTTCTTTTTTTTGGTTGTTTGTTGCTATATTGAGCTGTTTTGCCTATTAATGTACAAAATCCCTGTTAACAGGGGGTATATTTTACACTGATACTTGGATATTGCTTAAATATAAGTCCATACTGTTTAAATATGAGTTATTTTTGCTTAGCTCTATAGTTGTGAAAAATACTATAAGATGTCAGATCTTGTAGACACATTGCAAGGTTCAAGTTGTGGCTGCCTATTAAAAATGAACAAAATAAATTAAATGGAATCATAAATGAATTTTTCAAATTCACCCACCATTTTCACTAAGTTTACTATGCTTTTTGAGATTGCAGGATTGTCAAATCCAACAACCAAATTTCAATTGACAAATGAATATCACTAGTAAATTCAAAAAGTAATTGCAGGATTTGGAATCCAAATTGAATGTACATTAGGAAACAAGGACAAAGAAATCCAAATCAAGAAGCTCCAATATGAATAAAATCAATGAAAAATTCAAATTTGATAGCCATGTTTAGACATGAAAATCACATATAATGTAAAATTGTCTAAAATCAGAAATAGTACTATATTATGCACTCCAAATCACTAAAATAGCAACCATGATATCATACAATATTATATGAGCCACCTTCCTGACAATGCAGAATTTTTCAAAAAGTTTGAAAAAGGAAGGGAAAAGAGGTGGGAAAGGAAAACCTAAAAAAATTGGGTAAGAAAGGTGAGGTGCAGAAAGAAAAACTTCAAAGGACAAAAATAATTAGTTTACTATACTTTGATTTTAGCAGATTAATTTACGCATTGTAATTGGGTACTTCAATTTTATGCCCTCAATTCAAACTGTTGTTTTAATTGTTATTATAACTTAATTAAGGGCATGCTTTTTTAACAAAGTAAGATTATTAGCATGTTAAATTACAGTCAAATTTAGAAAATGCTAATAATAAAATAGAACTATATATTACAATTTACTGTTATCAATTTTCTTTTTCCTTGTTGTGGTAATTGTTCATTTACTGTTAATTAAATACTTGCATCTGATTGGATGATTTCATATTGCCAAGGCAACTGGAGATAAAACCATCCAATCAAATGCAAGTATATAATTCACAACAAATGAACAATTACCACAACAGGGAAAAAGAAAATTGATAACATTAAATTGTAATATATAGTTCTATTTTATTATTAGCATTTTCAAAAATTGAATATAGTTTAATATCTAATAGCAATACATAAATATACATTGTTAAAAAGTGTGCCCTTAGTTAAGTTATAATGACAAGTGAAAAAGACAGTTTATGTGTATAGCATAATTGAAAAGGTCTAATTCAATAAGAGTGCTACCAATGACATATACTGATTTTAATAAAAATACAAGTCAATAAGAATATATTATATTCCATTTTATTTTATTGTTAAGTATATCTAATTTGGTGAATAGTAAGCATCTAAATTTTGGCTGTCCTAGAATAGAATTGGGTGATTTTTCAAGAATGCTAGTGATTTCTAAAAGAATTGGTGTGGACCCCCTAGATCATTTGAATTTCTTTTTAAGATGACTATTAATTAAATTGATTTCAAATTCACTTCATTTATGATTTAATATTTGGTTATTGGATTTGACAATCCTGCAATTTTAGATTTGTTAATTATTTTAGGTTGGCTTCAAATTAATAGACTTAAAGAAAACATCAAATTATACATTGAAATACTGCATTTCTGATGTGTGTACCCTTCATTTTTTTATGGAGTTTGTTTTACATAAGTTAAGTTATTTGTACTTGATATTTAGAATTTTTGATTTAAATAAATGAATTAATGGTAAATTAATTAATTGATCTTATTAAATATTTTATTTTCAACTCAGCTGAGTTGCTCGCATTTACAATTTGAAGTTTGGTTGTTGGATTTGACAATCCTGCATTTTACCCAACAAGTTGTGCTTTACAGTATTCACTCTAGTCTTATTTAAAGAAATTAAGCCGCAGACCTTTTTACTGCACCTCTTAACCAAAAATCAACTGAATTGATTTAATTGACCTAATTTAATCCCTTTCAAAGCCTATAGTTTCGCTGTGAAACCCCTTTACACATTAAAAAAAGCTGAACAAATATAATCCCCTCTATAAATGGACTTTTATGCTAGACAGCCAATCTGCTTTGATATCGACATAAGAGTAGGGCTGCTTCGGCCAGTCTCTGGCCGCTCATTTCAGATTTATTTTAAGTGTTCAAATATTAAATAATTCCGCTTTGGCAGCAGCAGCCCGAAGCCAGAAGCTGAGCTGAAGCATCTCTACATAAGAGCAAGATTAGATAAACATGCTTTTAAAAGCTTCTTGGATTGATGCTTACTTAGAATTGTTGTTAGTAGGACTTCATGATTCTCATCGCATCAAATATAAATACTGAACTAAATCTCACTTTTTGAATTAATAGATTTATTATGAAGCTTTTTTAGTTTCGGGGGCGAGAATGACCTTAGGGACGCCCACCACCCATGCTACATAAGCAGAAGTAAATAAATCTATAATTTCGGATCCTTTGTTTATTGGTTTAAAGATAACAATTATGAAGGAGCTGATTCGGTCCAAACGGGGAGGTTAAAAACCTAAAAGGAAACGGCAGATTACAGCTCTGTTTTGACATTGCATCCATTATATGATGAATTTTGCTTTAGATTTTATATACCTAGTTAAAAAATCAGGAGTCCAATACCAAATACAAGGTTCGTACTAAATTAAGCCTGGGCTCCAAATATTTACTTTGATTCAGCAATGTTAATTTAGTATTTATATTCACATGAAGTATCGCAATCTGCTATGAAATCACCAGCTTCAAGAGGTGACGTCTAAAGAAAGAACCTAAATTTTCCCACAGCAACTAACATCCTTGTCTTTCTAGTTTAACAAGGAAACCTTCTACACATGGCACCACCTGCCCCCCTTGTGTTTAGCTTACCTTCAGTTGGCGACGTCAGTATCGCATTAGACAAGTTTGTCGCAAACTGCTCAAGCCAGGCTATCAAAGCCCATGGGCGTTTCACTATTGCTGTCAGTGGTGGCTCATTGCCCAATACTTTAGCGGCTGTTCTCAAAAACAACAGGGAAGTAGATTTCTCCAAGTGGCATGTATTCTTTGCAGATGAACGCTGCGTTCCTCTTGATCATGAGGATTCTAACTACTTGCTAGCTAAAAAAGAACTTTTGGACCATGTGCCTATCCCCACTGGTAATGTTCACCCTATTAACAACAACTTGGTCAAGAACCCCTCTGAAGCCGCTGAGGATTACGAATCCGTTTTGGTTAAGGTCTTCAATGACAAGAATGAAGTTCGCTTTCCTACATTCGATCTGATCCTTTTAGGTATTGGCCCTGATGGGCATACTTGTTCCCTTTTCCCTGGCCATACTCTTCTCGAAGAAAAGGATCTATGGGTTGCACCTATTGAAGATTCTCCTAAGCCTCCCCCACAGAGAATCACTTTGACTTATCCTATCCTTAACCATGCTAATGCTATCGCCTTTGTTGTCACAGGCAGCAACAAACAGGCAACTTTGGAGAAGATCTTGGATGAGAAAGATAATTCTTTGCCGGCTACGCGCGTTAAACTCGCTCATGGTCAACTATACTGGTTTTTGGATGATGCAGCTTCTGCCACCCTTAAAAAGACTGACATCAAAAAGAACTTCTGAGCGTCCTTCAGTCATTTTAGCTAACGCAAGTTAAAAATCACTTTTCACTTGCTGTCTTATTTGGTAAAAATGTCTACTCAGTAAATAACTTTACACTATAATTTTTTTAAAAGTTTCTTAGATATAAACTGGTTGCCGATTTTCAAGCTTAATCGGTATTTGTTTTCGTCGAAGCTCCAGAAAATAGGCTTTGGTTACCGTTTATAATTTTATTTCATTTGAAATTCATAGTTTTAGATAACTCAGTTTAAGTTAAGAGGGCTGACTTTAGTCTCTAGTGTTTTGATTTTCATTGTACTATATAGAGGATATAATTTATATCTACATTTTTATATTAGGTTTTCCGGCGTCAAAGACTCCCTTCTACTTAAAATTAATGCTTTCCTAATAACAAAGATTAACATTCTAAATTGAAAACAAACTTTTAAAGGAAATCCTATAAAGGATTCTTGTTTAAAACTAATATAGACGAAGATACAAGTAGTAACCCAAGTACTGTAATCACTTACCAACGTCTTAAAGTATATGTGTAGTAAGCTAGCAAAAAAGAAAAGCCAAATGGTTTTAATTTGTAACTAAAGCAACTTCTGCAACCCTCAGAGCAGGCAGCATTTTTTCACTCGACGATCAGTTCATGTAGTCAAATAAGATTAATAGACTGATAAACATGACATACATGTAATAGTTTAAATTGAGACATAAAAATAAGATACTTAAGGTCAATACTAATACATCGGAGAGGCTGATCTGGAATCCTTTTGATTGTCAGCAAAAGTTAGATCAATAGAAAAGCAATATAGTTATATATAATACAGATTTTTATCTGAAGCCAGCTTAATTTGAGAGATAATATGACATTAATGATAATTGACACTATGGTAATCGATTCCGTATAAAGCGCCATTTTTAAGGCCCACTGCATTCTACCAATTCTTACATAGTCATTTTAGTAAGGCCCAAAAGAACTTATACAAATATATAATAGTATCTTACAATATATCATTTATTCCAAATACTTATATATTCCTCCAAAATTTAGCAAGATCTTCAGTTTAGTTACCCTTTTACTATTATTCACTAAAGCCTTTGTGTTTCTAATCACAATTCTATAGTTTATTGGCCTGATTCGCTTGCTTAAAAGCCAGGATTGCAATATTCTTTTTCAGTCTGAAAAGACCTTAAGTCTATAATCATAATTTAAACTCCTCGGTAAACTAGCTACCCTTAGCTTTAATACAATGCAATTTACCATGTTTTTAAGATATAAACATAGACCACAAGGTTAAACCCAAGAAATTTTAAAAGCAGGTCTTTTAAAGTATAACCAACCATGTCCTATCATCTAGGCCATTCAAAACTAAGATAGTCTCCATATAATGTATCAGCTTCTTTTTTCTCTAAAAGATGATGTGATATTAATTTTAAAAGCAAGTCCAACAATAACACATTTATGATTAGAGTATCAGCAACAGCACCTATGTTGATACATTTTTAACATGTGTAATACCAATTAGAAAACTAAAATACACTAAGGAAAGCAATATTTGGGGGAAACATTTTACTTTTGTCTTAACTGTGCTATTTTAGCAGAGTTACAAGGGGGAAGAATATTTGGAGACTAGATAATATTCTTTATTAAGAGATAATTGTTATATAGTTACTGTGAATCTGGATGTTGGGAACATGATTATGGTGATCACTTGGTTGGATGGTAAAGGGGGTGGCTTGATCCTGATAATGAATCAAGCGCCAAATTGAGGTATCCACTGTAAGGGATCATCATCTGTTCATGTTGTTAGATTTTGAAATTTGAGTCAACTTCCTAGTTTGTCTACAAGTCACTGGGAAGTTGGGTTGCAGGTCACAAACCTTCTTAATCAAAACCTTGCTGGCGGGTCAAGTCTGCTGTTTTGACACCCCCTAGCTGAAGGTCGGCCTCCTCTGGGGGCAGGTCATCAGAGGCCCAGGCACTGTAATGCACCAGCTGTTGCTTGGTTGCAGGGAGGACAGTCTCACACTGTTTCTGGTGGGCTTTACAAGGTTGCAGCCAGTCTTAGTGAAGCGCTTTGTCCTGTTTTCTCTTTCCAAGCCCTTGTACCAGGTAAATGTTATTGTCATTTACCTTTAACACAAGGTCAGGACCCACTTTCTCTGATTGCAGCTTACTCTTATCTGAATTCATTGCCCATACCTTATTGCCAACTTTGTGCCTGTCTTGGATGGGGACAAATGTGTCTTGTAAGTGTTTGTGTGAGGTTCCTGTTCACCAGTCCCCATAGTGTGTCCTGGGTCATAGCCAGGGACCAGCTTGGAGGAGTTGTTATTTTCTAGTAGAGAGAGGTGGCTAGCTAGAAGTTTATACTTGGCCTGCATTAATGCAAACTCTTCCAATACTTTTCTAATAACTAGGCGGGCATTCTCACCATGCACTTGTACTTCAGCTGGGTCTAGACCCTCTGTAGGCCTGTACCAGTCTTTCAGCAACCTAGTAACCTCATTTTTAATGAGCTCCCTTCCCATATACGTCATTTCAAGGTGTCTAGTTAACCTCTCTCACTCTTCCTGGGAGGTCTTACTAGTGGCAAACCTTCTATAACTCTGACAATAGGTATCCTCCTCCCTGACCAGGGTAAAAGATATGAGGCAATTCACTCATAGTGTCAGGGACCCACTTGAGAGGGAACAAGTTCCCAATCTGATGAGCCAAGGCCCCTAAGTTAAGCCTTGCAATAACCAAACTGATAGGAACTGTAACCATAGCAAGGTGACCAAAGTGCCCTAGGAATGCAAACTGACCCATCATTGAACTGGATCTTCCCAGTAAGTAATATTCTACCAGGTAGTCAACAGATAGAAGGAGGCATTTGATCTAACCAAAGAAGGTTCAGTGAGTGGAGGTAGATTTGTGGATTGGCCATACTGGAACTTTCTTCCCCAGTGTCCTGAGGGGCATTTGAACCAACCGTTAGCCAGGGACTCCTTCTGGTGGGAGTCATCAGGAGAAGAATTATGCCATTTTTTGGTGAGAGTTGGGTTTTCAAGGGCAATACCATAGAAAGGAAAGGAACTAGAAACCAGAACAGGAAATGACTTCCTTTCATGGATTCAAAAAATTGTAAGAGATAAGTGTAAAAAAACTTAATAGAGAAGAAATATCTTTATTGATGGAACAAGTAGAAATAATAGATATGGCTCTCTTAAATACCAAAATGGGGGGCTGGAACATTTAAGAGAATCTTAAGATATGAGGGGATTTACCATGTGATTTACCTGAAACTATGGCTGATTTGACTACCTGTATCATGTGTGAACACACTTGTAGCTTAATATTCTCTATAAGCAAATAAAGAGTTGAGAGGAAACAAGAACAAGCCACAAGATCAAGGGCAATTAAGCGGTTGATCTGATTCATATCAGAGGAAATTAAGTACAGAGCCTGGTCCCAGTATAGAGCCAGTGATTTCAAGAGTGGCAAGCGTGACGCAAGCAGCCAATCAGCGTGCAAGCGGTAAGTGACATTGCTGGTTAATATATTAATGATTGCAAAAGTAGATTCAAAGGCTGAAGCAAAAGTTGAATGAATCATATCAACATAAATGGGTAATTTAAGTTAAACCTTTGACTGTAAACTAACAATTGTCTTCTTTTTTGGGTTCTGGGCTTGATCCCTGTCCAAGACATTGTTGGCATAATTGGATGGAATGTGAAATAATTTGTTGGCTTCTGAATGGAAAACCACTGGTGAGATTGAACAGTTACTAATTAAGGAGATATTGTTGTAGTCAGGAAAGAATTCCCTGACACATAGGGCTTATCTTTACTACTTAGAACTTTGGGCAGGGGTCAAAATAGGCTATTATTTACTTTCAGAAGAAAGATTCTCTTAGAAATCTTCTGGTATGTTGCCTGTAAGTCTGGGAAACAATATGGGTTTGCCAATACTTTGGAGTCCTTCAACAATCTCTTGGACTCCTGCTCTTTGGTCTTGGACTTCTGCACTTTAGTCCTGGGCTCCTGTACTTTGCTCCAGCTCCAGTCTCTTATCTTTGGCTCCAGCTCTTTACACTTGGGCTCCTGCTTTTTTATCTTGGACGCCAGCTCTCTGTATAGTCTTTTTGGCCTTTGTAGTCCACTATTTTGAATCTCTTAAAAGTTTAAAGTTACACCTTCCTCTTGGACCTCTATTTCATTCCTCACCAAATGTTTGGGGATCTCTGTCAGATTACGCCTGGATATTTATCCAAAGATTTACTAAAAAAACCAATGAAGGTCCTTACACCATTATTTGCTGAATTGGTTTGAAGATGCCCCATCTAGCCCACCCAAGATACACCTCTGGTTAAATATCATGTGTAAGAGCAGCTGGGAGAAGTGGTAATAGCATCCAAGACATATTTCTCAATTTTAGATTGTGTCAGTTTTTCCTTTAATTTTGTCCATTTGAATTTGTCCAGATTTGCCTGCCTCAAGAAATGCATCCACATTCACTCATATAATTGGTTGATTAGTTTTGGCATTCAGCTTTCCACCCAAATTCCATCCCCACCCTTTAAATGAAAGCAAGAGCTTTAAAAGACCTTGCTTCATCATTCTCTATTCTAATAAAGTTCAAAATTTGTTAGTTTAATTTGGCCTTCTGGTTTTGCCTGTTGCTTTTAGTGTTCAGTTAATCCCTTCCTCCCTTTGGTCTCCCAGGAATTGTTAGTGACAACCCTTTTTGGTTGTTGCTGAAATTAAAATTCTATTGTGGTTGAGAGCTAGGTTCTGTTCTTTATAACCTGCTCCCCAATTCTCACATAATGCTAAAGTCGCTTTTCAGGCATTTGAGCCTTTTGCCACTGATGGGACTTGCTGTTTTGGCTGCTCTGCATGTTAAAAAATGTTAAACCCAAAGTTTAGCTCATTATATCCTGATCCCCACACAGCTCATTTGCACCTCCTATGAGGTTCAGTCCCATTCTATATTCCCCATTTTCCCCTGCCTGGTTGGCTGCTCTCCTGTTCTCTCTTACTGTATCCTTCTGTTCCAACCCTGTCTTGTTTTCCTTTCATTTTTATTTGGGATGCCTGGCTAAAATTTCCTTGTCTGTAGTCATTTGCTCCTCCGTGTATGCAGGGTTATGCAAAAGTTGCTTGCATTTATCTAAGATTAAGTTTAGCCTCTTTGCATTTGGTTTGTGCTTACCTACTTTATGGCTTTTCCCATCAAAGCCAAAGACACCAAGATGTTGCTTAACTCATGTCACTTTCACTATTGCTTTTGGGCTGCCTAATTGTTGGGTTGATTGATATTACTCTTTGGATTTTTGATTACTTTAATCTGCCAATTAGATCCTTCCAAGCCCCCTTTCTTTTTTCTCTCCTGCTGAGTCAATGTAAAGACCCAACAATTGGGGAAGTATTCTAGCAAAATAAGGGACCAAGTTGGCAACTTAGAAGCCTGTGAGAGCCGTCACAATTAGATAGACTATCATCATCAATTGAAAGACTTTGGTGTGTATGTTATAACGTCCAAAATTACTGGCAAAATAGTGTGACTACGTAGTATACACAGGTGTATATAGCTACAGACTGGGTGGAATGGGGCAATACCAGTGTGGGCCAGGAGTAACGCTCAGAGGAGTTGAGCTGCGCCAGCTCCTTGTAGTAGTACTTGCCAGATGAATTGTTGAATGGCCCATGCTGTTGATTATGTTGGTGGCCCCCAATCCCTAGGCATGCTGTGAGGACAGCTGAGAAGATTAGGTGATTCATCTTCTGGTCCTGGGAAAGGGCAGACAAAGCTTAGTGTCTTGTTTAACTTCTTTTAGGGTAAGTTTTAGATTGATTTATGCGATACTATTGAGGGGTAATTTCACTCAATGATAGCACAAACTATCATCAAGTGATTTGGCTTTATTATCTACTATCATCCTTGTGGGGCATGAATAGTGCAAAACATTAGACAGGGAACCCCAAACACTTGGTGTTGCCTGGAATTCCCTTTTGGGATTGGGATGGGAATGAATTTTTAATCTTGGCATTGCATGACTTTGGAGCTTCTTCAGGTACTTTCATGCAATCATATTCCACTTCTGTAGTTGATGCATTAATTGTCATGCTGGGCATCTTGTAAACCCCCTCCAAATTTGGTAGGTTCTAAATTTGGGCAACAGTTCCCCTATTTTTGGGTTTGGGGAAATTGCCTTTTGTGGATTCCCAATTGGGCAATTTCCCCATTTGGAGGGGGTGCGCCATCCCCCGCCGGCTGGCTGGCGGCTGGGGTATAAAACCCGTTTTTCCAAAATTTAATTTTTAATTTTTGTTTCTTTGACCGGGTGTTTTGCAGCAGTTTCCCCAATCAGTGGGAACTGCTGCAATTTTTTATTTTTCTCTTTGATCCTGATTGCACCCAAAAGATTATCTTGACACAAGATGTTGTCAGGAATATTCCTGACAGTCAAATTCTTATTGGGCCCTCTATGCCATTCTCAAATGACTCACCCACTGATTGGGCGTAACTAACCAAATTTTAAAGCAAAAGAAAAACTTTACCTACATTGACTTGATTGGCTCTCTCTTATGCCAGGCTTCTGCAAATTGACTTCTTGTTTCTTCCAGAAGATGATTGTTAGGAGTTTGATGCGCTGCCGCCAGTTGGGCAGTTTTTTTCTTTAGGAAGGCAAGTCCTTCATTTTGCACTATCTACAATGGCTGTTTTGCGTCAACACTACCTAGTTGCCAATGTTCAGGATATTTTATCTTCTTGGCCCCCCTGGCTTTGTCCTCCTTTACCATTTTAATCAAGATCAGCCAGTTGGATCACCATGTTTGCAACTATGTATATGTCATATAGTCATATAATTTATATACATCATATACTCTATATGTTTATATTCCATACACTTTATATCTTATATATTTTTATATAATTTATATTTTTTATATGTTTTGATATTACTATATTTTTATATGCATTATATACTTTATAGGCTCTACATATTTTGAACAAGCTTAGGGTTCAATACATGTTTGATATTCCTCCCTGCCCACTTCAGATTCTTGTTGATTGCACCACATTCTTTGTGTTGATGATTCCTCATTTTATCTGCCAGCTCTCATCCCAGATTTTTTTCCAACTCTGGGTGTGTAGCCATTGAGGCTGTGGTCAGTTGATTTATTCCTGGGCCCACATATGTTGGTCTGTGCTCCTGGCTCCCCTGTTCCTATCCCTGCCCTGATTTTCCCTTCTCCAGCCCAATGGTGCTTGTATCCTTATTTTTCAGTCATCTTGAAATAATAGATTGTATGAGATATAGTCTCATGTCAGCCATCAGTCTGGATAGCTTACCTCTTGGCTTTGGTTATATGTACTCTTCTGTGTCCCTGCCCCTACACCCCAGCCCCTTCCTTCTGCCCTAGCAGAGGCAAACTTAAATTTTCTCTGTCCCCCCTGCTTCTATCACTATTCTGATCACAAGCAATTGCTAAGTTTGCTCACAATTCAGTATGAACACCACCAGCAACTCCTGATTGCCGCTCAGGAAGAATGCTCAATCTGGATCCTCCAAAATATGTGCCTCATGTATGCCTTTATTATAACTAGCTTCCAAATTGGCCTTTTGAGGGTCTTCTAAGTTGGCTGGTGACTCTTTCATTCTCTAGCTCCTGGAGGGTTCCTTGCTCCTTTAAATAGGAAAGGATAGTGTAAAGTTATGCTTCTCCCTTAAACCTCTACTTCAATCCTCATCAAAAATTTTGGGATCTCTGTCAGATTACTCCTGGGTATTTATCCAAAGATTTACTAAAAAAAACCAAGGAAGGTCCTTATACTATTATTTGCTGAATTGGTTTGAAGATGCCCCATCTAGCCCACCCAAGATACACCTCTGGTTAAATATAATATGCTAGAGCAGCTGGGAGAAGTGGTAATAGCATCCAAGACATATTTCTCAATTTTAGATTGTGTCAGTTTTTCCTTTAATTTTGTCCATTTAAATTTGTCCAGATTTGCCTGCCTCAAGAAATGCATCCACATTCACTCATATTATTGGTTGATTAGTTTTGACATTCAGCTTCCCACCCAAATTCCACCCCCACCCTTTAAATGAAAGCAAGAGCTTTAAAAGACCTTGCTTCATCATTCTCTATTCTAATAAAGTTCAAAATTTGTTAGTTTAATTTGGCCTTCTGGTTTTGCCTGTTGCTCTTAGTGTTCAGTTAATCCCTTCCTACCTTTTGTCTCCCAGGAATTGTTAGTGATAACCTTTTTTGGTTGTTGCTGAAATTCAAATTCTATTGTGATTGAGAGCTAGGTTCTGTTCTTTATAACCTGCTTCCCAATTCTCACAAAAAGCTTCAGATAGCTCTCTTTTTTATAGGTCCTTGTTTTAGTCCCTTTTTTCTCTCAGAACTATTGGTTTCAAAAGCTTAAAATATCCAGTTTCTTCTTTTCTACAATATATTAAACCTTTTATCTTACTTCAGCCAATTAAAACCCTGGGATTTCTGCTTATTCCCTCATTTTTTAGGCTTAAACTCTTCAGTTAAAGCCCTAAGAACAGTGATCAAACAGGCTTCAACCTACAGCCAATCAAATGCTTGAATTCAAAAGTTTTGCCAAACTGTTCACCCAAATGACTCACTCTTGACCATAGTTTGAATCTGGCGCTGTCTCTCTCCGGATAAACAACTGCTCCACGTTTCAAACAGTTTTGCTGTAATTCCTGTCACTTTTCTCCAGCAAAACTAGAGCGCTTCCACATATGGTTTACTTAAGGGATTTTTGAACCCTTAATTCTTCAACGTTTCTCCAAGTTTCCCTGCATTTTCTTCACATTTTCACACTTTGAACTTGCCTTTTACTTGCTTTTTGCCTCTCTTAATTATTTTGGCAAAACTCCAGTCTTTGTTTTCACAGTTTCTCTGTCCTGTTTCTGGCCTCCTTGGCTTCAGTTCCACTCAATTGTTTCTTAATAAATTTACAGTTCAAACACTGTAAACTATTTCTTTCTTTCTTTTTCTTATATGATAAATATTGCAATCTTTTTATCATATCACTTGGCAGTATTAGTTAATTCTTTTACTGCTTCTTTCTTATCAACAATCCTTCTTTCAAGAGTCTAAATCAAGCATTTCTTCTCCTTCATCCACTTCTGCTAGTCCTTCTCAACTAACTACCAGTTCTCCAGCTATTCCTGCTCCAAGACCTTCAATTCCTTCAGCTAGTTCTTCCTCATTCATCAGCTAGTCCTTTCTAGTCCATCAGCTAGTCCTCCTAGTCTATCAGCTCATTCATCAGCTAGTTCTTCCTATGAACCACCTAGGTTCTATCTATACCATGAATCATTTTGGTTCCAGTCCTCACTATGAATTATATTGTTTACATTACTTACTATGAACTTCCAGTCCCTCAACTAGTCTTCACTGTGATCATACTATCTGTCTTGCTAGTCTTCACTGTCAATCCTACACTATGAACTGCTGTGATTTCATTGTCAGTCCCTGTTACCAATACCTCAGACTCAGGCAATAAGTCTATAAGGCTACTGACTTTTGACTGAGCCCTTACAAGTGTCCTCCACTTAGGCCTGATAATACCAGGTTCTGCAGCTGCTTCCCTGAGCAGCTACCTTGATAACATATCTGCACACATTCATGCACCTAATGATAGCTTTAGGACCTCTCCAAAGCCCCCAAGGAAACACAGACAATGACACCCTACCAGTCTGTTAGTTAATGTGCTTGCTGACAGACCTTCTGTAAGCGCACAAGGGCATGTAGAGCTATCTCAGATACTCTCTTCCCTGGCAGCCCGCGTTACCTGCCAGGGTCACGTCACTAACCAGCTCTGGTAGCCTGTGTTACCCACCAGGCTGGTACACTTCCCACCCCTAGCATCCGAAATTCCCTGCTGGGTGGAGACACCTAACTAGCCCATAGCAGCTAATGTTCCCTGCTAGGCTATTACATTCCTCACCCCTAACAGCTAATATTCCCTTCTGGGCAAGGATAACTAACCAGCCCCCTAGCAGCCAAAGTCCCCTGATGGGCTGGTTCATTGTTTGCCTCTAGTATTCCTTTATTAAATACTAGGCAGAACTTACCTTCCCTAGTAGCCAATGTTCCATACCAGATCTCTACCTGTCTCAAAACCACTACACACTGTCAACTTTCAGCTAGCGTCTTTATTTGAAGCCAAATCAACCCTTGCCTGAAAAACCACTTTCATGTGGATTGTCACAGTTTGGTTTTCTTTTTCTCTTGGTCACAGTTGGCATGAAATATCTGTGGTTCTGAACAAGGAGGAACTTTGCTGGTTATTTCCAACTTGGGAATGGTAAAGGCTTGGACAATGTTAGGTTGTGTTCCATACACCAGTTCAAAGGGACTCTTCCTGGTGGGTTGTTTTACTTGGGTATGGCACACATGAAGTGCATTTGCCAATTGTTTAATCCTGTTTTTGGTAAGATAAACATTTTTGTCTTTGGAGGTCAATTATTTTCCTCCATCTGTGATCAAAAGCTCTGGCTTTTCAAACTTACTGATGATTTTCTTGCCTATGAATTGTTATACATTGTTGTCATTATGGGCTTTGATAGCCTGCACCATTGGCCAGCAGGTAGCAAAGTTGATAGCAGTGATAAAATGCTTTTTTCTTTTATTATCTCCAGGAATGGGTCCCACAAATTCCAGTGCCCACACTTTGAAAGGCTGAGTGATTGATGCTAGTATTAAAGACTTGTGAGGTGCCATAGAGTGGGTATAATTTTCACACACTTTGCATTGGTATAGCACTTTCTTGATTTTGTCCAGCGTGTTTGGCTACCAGTAGCATGTCTTGAGGCATTTGTGTAGATTCCTGCTACAGATGTATCTCAGATCTCTGTGATATTAAAGGCTTTTGTCAATTTTTTGTGTTGACAGGACGTAGGGTACAGTATCATCACTTGGTAGTATGTGGTGTAGAGTATCATATACAATTTTGAACATATGTTTGTTCTTGAAAACTTTTTTCTGAATGTCCTTTGGTTTACCATGTAAGAACCCTTCTCAGAGATTTTTAGTTATTAACATGGGCCAATTAGGGTCTCTATCAGTGCATAGAAGATGTTTATGGTATAGCTTTGACAGGGCGTCTGTGGTAAGTATTTTCTTGCCTTATTTATACTCAATTATCATAGGGCACCTCTGTATGAGGCTCATCCATCCAGCTTGTTGTCTAGATAGGTGTTGTTGAGTATTAAAGAATATCAATGACTTGTGGTCAGTTAGCACTTTGAATATCTGTGCACCTTTCAGATAGCATTTCCACTTCATTAGACAGTGGACAATGCCAATAAGTTCCTTGTCCTGTATTTGGTATCTTTGCTCATCTTTGGACATCTTCCTTGATTCATACACTACAGGGAGGAATTACTTTTCTGCAGTTTGAATTTTTAGTACTCCTCCTATTGTGTAGTCAGAGGTGTCTGTTTCTAGCTAATATATTTATTCATGGTTTGGATACTGTAAAATGGGAGCAGTGACCATTTGTTCTTTTAATTGTCAAAATTGTTGATCTCTCAACAGCATCCATACAAATTTTGTTGTCTTGTATGTAATTGCGGATAAGGGGGTAGTCAAGGCGCCTCAGTCAGGGATAAATCTCCTAAAATAGGCTACTATGTCCAGAAACATATAAAGTTCACTCTTATTTTATGGTGCTGACATATCAGTTATGGCTCATATCTTTTCTGGGTCTGGCTTCACTCCATCCTTGCAGATAATTTGTCCTAAAAATGAGAGTTCTGTTAAAAAGAATTCACATTTTGAGGGCTTGGCTATGAGTTGGTTATTTTGAAGGGTGTGAAGGACCAGGAGGACACCTTTGCAGTGTTGTTCCTTGGTTGGGCTGTATATGATTATATTGTCAAGGTAGACAATAGCCCTTTTTTCAATGTGCTCTTTAAAAACTTTGTTCATAAAGGTCAAAAAGGTACTTGGGGCAATTATTATTCTAAACTTAAGTGTCAGGAAGACAGGGATAGGTAGAGGCATTAGTTGACTCAGGATGGAGTACAGCCGGGCCAGTGGGTAATGCCCACCATAAGATGGGTGCTAACTTGATAATATAGGATACAGATTTCCCAAGCAAAGACCAGGGCCCTGAGTTGGGCACCATAGAGTCTAACATTCCCGTCAAAGTAATGTAGAGTACTCCAAACAGCTGAGTGGACGTGGTCTTGGCGGCGGTGGGGGATTCCATTGGGCAGTTGGGCTGTGAGGTTAAGGGCAGAGTCATGGGGACAAAGTATGAAGGCAGATAATTATGCTTGTCTTTGAACAATAAGGGCGGCATCTCATAGTACTTTCTTTTGTGTCTTATGTATTTGGTTCCTCTAGCCCTTGCAAAGGGATTGGCAATGAGGATGGTCTCCAAGTTGTACTCCAAGTAGGCGTGGTTAGACGGGTATTTGGTAAAATGTACAGGTCCAAAGGGTGCTCCAGGGGGATGGTATAGTGCCTGAGGAGAGTTGGCAGGTTGGTCTCTAGAGGGGGTGGTTGCCTTATAATCTACTTGGCTGGCGTTAATATGGAAGATACTAAGACTAGATAAGGTAGGATTTGTTTAAAACAAAGGTTCATAAAACTTTATTATCAAAAATGATAATGTGGTCATCCCCATACCACCTGGTTCTTATACCAGGTGGTTTTGCTTTTTCTTTTTGCAGACTTCAGGTCTGGGGATAGTTCACTGGCAGGACATGGACCTTGGCTTCTGGTTTTGTGGGCAGCAGATCCTAGTTGTGCTTTATATGATGAACAGAAGTGACAATGCTTTATTCTGCCGCTACTGTTCACCACATCACATGAGCAGTCAAATTGTATTACCTATTCTAAACTGGAGGCTGGAATTAGCTGGTGATCATTGGTGGGACTGGAAGGAAGCCTTGTTGTAACCTTCTTTAGGCAAGCTACAACTTTAGCATAGGTCTGAGTCTTTGGTGGCACAAGGTTAACAGCAATTTGATGTCCATTTGGGGAATCATCCTTAAGAGTCTGGCAGGTCTCAGAGTAATTCAACAACTTGGGTCTGCAACTTAGCAAGTTGGCGGGTTCCTGTCCACCTTGGGTGACTCAATTAGCCTTTGGAGGGATGGGGTTCAATTCTGGGACTTCCAATGTTGATTTCAAACTTCCAGTCTTGACACTTGGCAGGCTGACAGGTTCCCAATTTTTCTGGTTGGGGCAAGGAATCTCTGGCGGGCCAGCGTTTGACCCAAATGGCAGTCTGTCTGGCTCCTGTCTACCCTGGTCATCACAAGGCTTTTTCTGAGGCCCGGAGTTCAATTCCCAGGTTTTCAATATAAGTATTAAAATTTCATTCATGACATTAAAGATAACACATTCAAACAAGTCATACTTGATTTGAAACACTGTTTTGGGAATATCTTCTGGCTTAACGCAGATTTGGTAATAGCCTGCTGTTAAATCAATTTTTGTGAAGAAATGGGACCCCCCAGATATCAAAAAAGACACAATCAGGGACAGGGGATACCTGTTCTTAATTATGACCTTGTTGAGCTCCCTGTAATCATTGACCAGGAGCACTTCTCATCTTTCTTTTCTATAAAAAATACAGCCACACCAAAAGAAGATTTGGATGATTGGATGAGTTCTTTTTCAAAAGCTTTGTCCAGATAGGCCTTTAGTGCATTGTTTTCTTTTGGTGTTAGGCAATAGATAGGTTGTGCTTTTGGCACACTTCCTTTGTGATTAATTTTGTGTTAAATGCTCTGGTTGTGCAGTAGTCACGGAAAATTTTCTTGAAGGACAGAAGTGAGTTCTTGGATTAGCTGTTGTTAGATTGGATCTTGCTTGAGTGAGAACTCTACATTTTTAAAATGAATAATCTCATATGTGAGGTATTTCAATAAATTTTGCTAGGGTTCTTTTCTTCTTCTATTTCCGTAATATTTACAAACACATGGTCTCTCATGAGTATGTCAAAGTGGATTGTAAGAGAGGGGGGCTAAAATAACTAAGTTTGGCTCCTGTCCTGGAGGGAAAATCCACCAGGATGCCATCCAGTGCAACACTGGGATAGCCACTTAAATGGGAGTCCAGAGAGAGGATGTGGAGGACAATTGCGGGAAGTAGGAATTGAACCTCATCAGAGCCATTCCTGCAAGCAGCCAGGGAGTACGCTGAGTGCTGTAGCCCTGAGGCGCAGGTGCAATCCAAGAAATGGGTTGGGGGTCCTCTCTGTGTGAAGTTACGGGGGGAGGACCAAGAAGGAGCGGGTCCAAATAATCACAAGTGAGACTCTACACCAAGTGCTCACCAGAGATAAGAAGGTCATGTGCCCTGCCGTGGAGATCTTCCACAAGATGCAGAAGTTGGGTTGGGTTATCACCCACTTAGAGCACAGAGGAGGAGATCTATTACCAGAAGTTGGGAGAAGTAGACCAGATAAACATGAGAGCTGGAGACAGAGTAAAGGCCACATACTTTAGAGTTGTGACCTGCATTGGAGATGATAACAATGGGGATTGTGGGTCTTAAATGTGAAGATCCAGGTGCAAAACTGGCTCTAGAAGAAAGAGGGAATTTTTTGGGGCTGGAAACAAAAAAGAGAAGACAAGAAACCTTAAGCTTTAAATTATAAACCAAGGAGTGGCTGTCAAGACAAGCGTAAGGTTTTGGGGTCAAAGCAAGAGCAAAAGCAAAACAAAAACCAATTTAAAGTAGGTAATTAAGCTGATTTCTATTCTAAAATTCTGAGTTTGAACTAGATCTTAAAGCAAAGAAGGTAAGACTCAATTTTAACACTAATATCAACAATAGAGACTTTGAAAGCGACAACGGAACCCAATGTAACAAACCCAACTGACAAAGTTGGATTCCAAAAACCCACTATTAGATAACAGATTTTCCCTTTTATGTCCTTTATCCAATCATCTCTCTCCTTCCATATTCATTATGGACTTTTTATATTTTTCTCTAAATACCTACTATGATAGCTTCCTGGAAGTTATCTTGGTTTCCTAAAATTATAATAAAATAAGAGTAAAAAACAACAAAAGCAACTGATTAGCATAAAAATCAACATTTTGAAATTGATTATAAATTTCAAAAAAAATTATGCAGAATCATTTTCTCTTTTTGTTTGAGGAAATGCTTCAGCTAAGATTTTCCCAAATTTTATTACTCACTTCTGCATTCCTTCTGACCATATTTAATAGTTACTAGAATCCGCGGTCAACCCCCGCCCAAAACTGGTTCCTGTCAATAATGGTTTCTGTGGTTTGGGGCCTGGCCTGGTACACCTTGCCTAATGCCTTTGTGGCAAGGTGGAGCACCAACCTCATTTGTCACACCCAGGGGACAACAACCAAGGTAAGGAAAGTTTAACACCTTTACTAACAGCTTTAAAGAACAAGAAGGCCAACCAGAAGAGCCCCAAAAAACTTCAAGTTTTTTTAATATAAAAGCCAAAACTTTAATTGATAAGAATGAGCAAGCAGGGGACCAAAAGTCTCCTGTCTTGCTTTAAGGGATAGGGGCTGGATTTAAGTGGTCATCTGACCCAAGTAATGGGTCTGATTGGCCAGGAGAGAATATTTGAAATGAAGCTCCATGGAAGTTGAAGTGTTTATTATTAATTTCAAAACCAACTTCTAATTGGGTGGTGCTTATTGAATGCTTCAGGACTCTATTTATATCAGTTGGATTGGATTTGTTTTCTTTAACAAAAGCGTGTCCTGATTGCTTACATTATAATTACTTCAAGTAGGGACAGAACCATGCCAGAAAGTAATCCAAACTGATCAGGATTCTTCCCAGGTTGGGACAGAAATCTGAGAGTCAACAGATATCACCTGAGAGGGGTAAGCCAAGACAAATCTTTTATCAATTGTGTGTGCTAAATCATTTAGCAAATTAAGGGGGTTAGCAGGAATTTGAGAGTTTTCTTGGTGCATTGGGGGAACATTGTCCTATCCAAGTCTAAAGGGGGAGTAACTTTATATGGGTTGGGTACATGTGTTGGTGTATCTCTCCTTGTTGTATGGTGAGGTTAGTGCTATCTCAGTCAATGGGAGGTTTAGTCTTTCTCATCCAATCTAGACCAATTACCACATTGTATTTGGGGATTGGGATGCTTGGGCCACCAATAGTAGTCTGTACATCCTCTATTTGTGCCCAGAAAGATTTTGCCTCCCTGGTGACTGGTGTGCTCATGTTATCTACCATGATAACTCTCTTGACGTTGCTCTTGATTGTAGGAAGCTTCATGAGGTTGGCAAATTTCTCATTAATAGGGAATTTTTCTGCTCCAGTGTCAAATAATGCTGTACCTTGGTATCTACAAAAAATAATATGATAATTAAGGAGTTTATCTTCAGTGTATGTGTCAAAAAGTATAAAATTGTTGGTGGGTACTTGAACCATGATGCTTGAGTTCACATTCTGGTTCCTGTAAAATTCTTTTAATATGAGAGAGGCTTGCCTAAGCACTCATCTGACCTTTTTCCTCCCCAGGTGAATTTTTAGTGCTCATTTAGTTTGCATAAGTGTTGTGACTTCTGCTTCAATAGTTGAATTATTGGCTCAATAAGCCTGTTTACTAGAAAGGGTGTCCTTTATGATTGAGAGGCTCTATTTATGCTTATTGGTCATGTGCAGGTCATCAGATTTCTGGACAGCTTCTTTTTCTTCCAAGAACACTCTTTGAAGGTTGTTTCATCTGCTCATATCAAACTGATGTTTGATGTGCATTGGAAGACCATTGTAAAAGTCCAGATATGAGCTAGGTCTGTTGAAGTCAATAATGTTGAAAGCTCAATCATGAATGCATTTTTATGTCATAATATATTCTTTGATAGTCCCAGACATCTTAAAGGTTCTGAGTTCTGGAATTATTATTATATCAGAATCTCTGTTAGAAAATTTTCTAAAAAAAGCTTTCTTAAATGTGTCCCATTCTTTATTATGATCAGGATTTCTCTTGAACCAGTCACTCAAAAATTGAGAGGCTACTGCTGTCACTTGTAGGGCAATTTCACTTGCACAGAGTCTTTGGGACAGCCAACCTGTGTATACATATTTTGAGTGTTTTGGATCCAGAGCTTGGTATTTTCTCAATTTACTTCTGCAAACATCCCAATCTCTGCCAAATGGGAGCGCTGAAATACAATATTTGGTACCTCAGGAATGGATGATGTGATAGGCAGGTTTAGAACTACATGAGTGCTGAGGAATCTGTACTGTTTGGTGGGTACAAGGATATTGTCAAATACAGTTTACCCTGTGAGAACATCTTGTTCCTCTTTGTGTCTTCTCCAGCTAGTAGGGAGTGCCATCTTCTGGGTTATTTTCTTTGGATAATTTTTTTCTTTAAGTTGTCATTGTGATGTTTGTTAATTTTTTTGCATTTCACATGAATCAAGTATATACTTCTGAGAAGTATATAAAATGAAATAAAGGGGGAAATTAAGAAGATATTGATACTTTATTTGATGTGAAGATGGAGAATTATATAGTATTATTAGGAGCCAAATACTTTCCATGTAAGTCATGGAGCTTGTCCAGGTAATGTCACATTTAGGATTCAAAATGTTTGGTCCTCATACAACATGAGCTTCTGATAAGAGTGCTACTGATTATTCATTAATTGGGTTACTTCTTGGGGGGTTGTTTTCCTGAGAGGGAGTAATCATAGATGTTGCAACAATATTTAGACTGTTTTATATTTTAGCTAACCCAAATTATATCAAGCATTGATTTAAAATGATTATTCTAAAACTGATGATGTTTTTGTACAGTAGTTTTAAAAGCTATGGCAACAACCAAAAATACCTCAGATTTAAACAAAATGATTTCAGATTTAAACAAAATCCAACTCTCAGGTTAAAATATACACTCTGTTAACAGGGTTTATTAGCGGTAATGGGCAAAATGAGTCAACACAGCAACATAGGGCTCACACACAAAGCAAAACCATTCAAAATACAATCTGAAATACATTGATTCACAAACAAAATGGTGTGAGTTGACTTTTGGTGTACATATGTTTACTATGTGAATTGGTGAAAAAATACACCCAAGCAAAGTGTGTCAAAACACAAACCAAAAACAAAACACAATAAAAACTCACTACGTAAACAAAATTACTCACACAATGTGTGCAATGGATTGTAATCATGAATGATACCAAGGTATCTAAAATAAGACACAAGATCTGAAACAGAAATTTAAAAAAATTGAGTTGGGTGTTTGAATTTGGCAGTAAAATCTAGAAAAATGGGTGGATTTTTTTTGAGTATTCTAAAATGGGTGTTGTAAAACCAAAAACAAATAATTAAGAAATAAAAATCTATAATTGGAATATTGGGTGGGAAAAAATTTAATTAAATATCCATATGCAGATAAAAGAAAAAATTAAAATTAGGGAGTAACTTAATTGAAATTTATTTAATATTTTATTAAATTTTAAAATGGAAGAAACACAACAACAGAGTGCCAATACATCTGTTGTGCGCCGCAGTTGCAGTTGCCCTGCGGGTCAAAGAATAGAGTT
Organism: Entomophthora muscae; assembly: GCA_014839935.2. Classification (NCBI taxonomy): domain Eukaryota; kingdom Fungi; phylum Entomophthoromycota; class Entomophthoromycetes; order Entomophthorales; family Entomophthoraceae; genus Entomophthora; species Entomophthora muscae. The sequence goes on from QTSX02007223.1 coordinate 191,378, forward strand.
AGTGCAACCCAAGTGCCTACTCAGGAAGGAGATGGGAGAAGAGAGTTCAATAGTGACGCTGCGCTGACACAGCCGGTTCAAGGAGCACAAGCTGCTAGGGTGCAAAGCATAAACCCTTGGGTCCCAAAGCTGACCCAGAAGCCCACTAAGGTTACCTTCACCAAGAAAGTTAGAAATAAGGAGATAGAACTTACTTTGTATGTGTTTGACGTTGTGTACCGGCAAGAGTTGGTCCCATCAGCCATGCTGGAGAAGGTGAAGCCTGTACTTGATACTAGCTACAAGCCCTATGTCAGTGAGGGCAATCAGGAGGATGACAAGGAGCCCAAGTTCTATCAAACCAATGAGGGACAGCTGGTGTTAAAAAAGGTTGCAGCCTTCTATACCAAGGTACCTATGCCCTGTGTTGGGCCCAATGCCAACAAGTCAATCCTCACTGCTAAAAAGCCCGCCCAGAAGCGCATCCCCGACATCAAACGCATCATTGTGCTTAAGCTAATGCGGGAATTGGGTGATTACAAGGCGGACGCAGCCCTTGTTGGAGTGGATCCCAAGTACGCCTCCAAGACCTTCAACAAATTCATTAACACAGGTCAAGTCCTTGCCGCAGAGAAATCCATGCGTGTTTCCACCTTGCTCACCAAGGAGCACAAATGGGCAATCCGCCAGTGGATTACCTGGGACTGCCATATTGAACTGGCAAATATACAGGCCATGGTTAAATCTACTTTTGGGATTGAGGCCTCAATCCCTTTTACTACCATCTGGTGAAGGGAATGTGATTTTCTTGGAAAAAGCTCAGGGTATCTCCCTATAATAGAAACAGCCCAACTAACATTGAGACCCGGAAAAACTACGCAGAGGCGTACACTGCCCTCAAAGCCAAGGGGACGGTCAAATTTTACTATATTGACAAATTGGCATTTACCTCTTCTATGCGCAATGCATATGACTATGTCCCCAAAGGCTCCAATGACAGGATGGCTTGGTGTGCTGCAGTCCGCGCCACAGCCTAGTCAATGGTGGCTCTCCTCAGTCCAAAGGGGGTTGAGCTGTACCAAATGATACTGGGCTCCCACAACAGCCATACCTTTCTAGAATTCCTCTAATTGTTCCAGGAGCACCTGAGGCGCACAAGCCCAGGCTTCACTAATGTATTTGTGCTGGATAATGTTGGTCTCCATAAGGTGGCTGATATTCTTGAGGAATTCCCAATGATTGACACCAGCATTGCTGTGGGCCCCCAGCAATTGGCCACGGCAAATTTATGCCTTCTTTTCCTCCCAGCCTATTTGCCCTTCCTAAATCCCATCAAGGAAGTCTTTGAGTGGCTCAAGCAAGTTGTCAAGCAGGGAACCCCAACTGGTACCAAGGACCTCTTTAATTTACTGCAGGCCGGGATCCACACCCTCCCAGCTGAGACCGTGGCCAAATTCTATGGCCATGCTGATTTGTTCATCCCCACGTGCCTAGCCAAACAGCCAATCAATTAAAGACTTAGTGTGTCCAATTTTTTTATATTCTCTTATTTACTATTCAAGATTTATTAATTATAATTTTATATTTAGATGTTTCCACACCTGCAATCACATTCAGAAGATCCATCAATAGATGTAAGTTATTTATTTATTTTATTATATATTATTTTATTATGCCATCTGAGGTAATCCCAAACGCTCAATACTGGATTACACAAAAATATTTAAATCACTTTGGTCAAATAAATATAAAAATAGTTTTAAAAAAATTAAACGTAAAATGTACAAGTTAGAATTTATTTTATTAACATATAATTTTATGCTTTTATGAAAACTGTTTCTGCAATATATTTTGCAAAACTGGTTTGCTGAAATAAAAATTATAAAAATTTATTATAATTAGAATACTAAGAATTGTAATAAAATTTATTGGAATCATTTTTTATTGTGTGCGCCTGTAGTGGGTTTGTCAGTATGTACCCACCCTGCAATGGAGGTGGCGCACAACCTCCACCGCCACACTGTGAGCAGTGGATATACCCTTATTAAAATACTCCCTCCTGCTGGTGAAAGGCAGTAGGGTCAGGTGGGAGTGAAGCAGCAGCTTTTCAGGCAGGGCTACAAACCCTATATCCCAGCCAGGACCAGGGCGTCTTGGATTACATGGTCCACCAAGTCGTATCCAGGGGGGACCTTCTTCCCGTTGAATGCAAGCCAGGCTTTGTCAATTTCCAGAAGGACCCCGTCCAGGTCCTCTACAGATGCGCCCATCTCAAAGTAGAATAAGAACCCCAGGTAAACAACCAAATGAAGCCTTTGCCCTGCAAAGACTTCTGTGAACTCACACAGTTTATTATAGACCACACTGATCTTCTTGTTGTGTCTGGTCTTTGCAAAGGTCAGCTCTATGGCTGCAGGGATCCCTGTCTTGTTGGCACTCCAGGTCAATCAAAAGTCAGCAAGGAGGATTTTTGTCTTCTTGATGGCTGTTGCGTCTGCAACAGTCAATTTGTCCACCACGCGCCCAAAGTTCTCCAATAGGTAAGAAATTGTGTGCTCCAAGAGGTAGCAGAAGCAAGCAGCCACATGGACCCGGCCCATCTCCGGTACATTCTTGAATGGGAGCGTTGCCAGGACGTCCCAAACAAGCTCAATGGAGTTTACACATTAAACTCCACTGAGGGATACCGGGTCCAGGCGGGCCAGTTGGGCATTCTTGTAGGCAGTAACTGCTCACTCAAATGCCCCCTTGGCATGTGTAAGTTCTGCCAACGCCTCCCGCAACATCAGAAAGGATCTGTGGATACAGTCCTCCAGCTCCCGCACGGCAGGGGGGACAGATACAATTGCTTTGCCACATGAGTGGCATAATTTGCATAAAAGGTGGCCGGGACAAAGGGGACAAGGACTCGGCAGAGTTTGCCGTCTACATTTTCTAAGAAAAAAGGTAAGTTTTTTGAAAATTCATTAATTTTGTTTTTTAGGCTACCTTCTTGTGTTTATTTCTTGCCTGAAGCCTTGGCCAGCTTGGCCATTCTTGGCGCAAGAAGTTGAGCAGGCAATTCTGTGTCCTCTTTCCTGAAGTCCTTGGCTGGCTTAAATGGGTATACATTTCAGGGTCATCAACCCAGACGGACAGCGCAGAAAGATTATATGCCTTAAATTGCAGGCCCTTGACCACAGTTTCTTGAATATTTAGTAAGCGCTCAATTGTCTTCTCTGGGGTGTCTGGTATTTTGGTCATAAGGGCCTTTGCAGACACCTTGTCTATTTTTTCTCCTTCAAGGACAGTGGACTTTGCTTTGGCTTTGACCTTGCGGTCAATGTCCTTGATTTTGGCAATTGCAAGTCAAGGTCTTTTAGCAGCATCTCCAATTCTCTCATTGATTTTTTACTAACCTTTCCATATGTTTTTATAGCTTTTGCCCCAATAAATTATGTATTATTTTGATACTGTTGCCTCTTTGTTTATTCCTTTTTATTTTCCCATTTACTACATTATCCCATCTTTTTACCCATTTTGTATATGTTTTACGCTCATCTCAATATGTGTTGTTTGCTTTGTGTTGGCATTGTTTTCTTGATTACCATATTATTTTTGGTGCTTGACATAGCTGCTTGTGAAAATACTAACAATGATTTGGTGATCAGCTAAATTTGAATTAGAAAATTATAGTGTTAACTGTTTTTAGATAAAGTTGTTACTGATCTGAATTCAAAACCTTAATGATAAACTTTAAGCCAATCAGGATTTGAGTGATAAAGTGATTGTTGTGACATAAAGGGTCATTCAATAATTCTTTGATGCATGTGTTCTAATTAATATGATTGGCTGGATGTTTTGCCATTGTACGCCATTGCTGCTGTGGCAAGTTGTTGGTGGACTAGTGCTAACCCAGCAGCTGATTGTGCACTAGTCCATCAACAACTTGCCACAGCAGCAATGGCGTACAATGGCAAAACATCCAGCCAATCATATTAATTAGCACACATGCATCAAAGAATTATTGAATGACCCTTTATGTCACAACAATCACTTTATCACTTGGCTCCTGATTGGCTTAAAGTTTATCATTAAGGTTTTGAATTCAGATCAGTAACAACTTTATCTAAAAACAGTTAACACTATAATTTTCTAATTCAAATTTAGCTGAACACCAAATTGTTGTTAATATTTTCACAGGGGGCTATGTTTGCTAAAAATAACTGTGTTCTGGATCTAGATACACAATATAATAAATATATGATTTTATAGAAATAAGCTGAACATAAAGAATAAAACCAACTATAAACAAAGAGAACATGAACAATTGAAATTCAAAAAAAGATAATATAAATAGAAAATGTTTGGTGACAGGGGTTTATTGGGGCAGGGGAGAGTGATGCCTAGGAGGCAGAATAACACGGGAAGGAAGACGTAGAAGTGGTGCTGGCCTGGGGGGTCTGGGATTGGGTGGGTTGGGCTTGCGGGTTAGGGGTGTTGGTAGCGGGGGTGGATGCAGGAGGATTTTGCGTGATGGCTGCCATATAACACTTGTTGTATTCCTCATTGGTCATTGGCTAGATGGGCGGTAAGTGGCAGTGGCCCGAGGTGGAAGGCGCTTATCCTTACGTGATTGGTTGCCCATGTTCACATGGAAAACCATTTGCGCAAACAAGTCAGCCACCATCTGGTGGCCAAAGAGAAAATTGTGGTCAAGGACCCCAAGATAGAGGTTGTTGAAAGCCTGAGGGCAGCGCACCCGTAATGTTGATCCCACATTGAAGAAGACTACATTGGCCAGATAGACGCCTGCATGGCCAGCAGGGTAGACTGAGGCCTGGTGCCTGCGTCCCTAGATGGCCTTGAGGGCGGTGAAGCTACCCTCCATCTGATGGCTCAAGAAAACCCGGTACTTGGAATTTGAGCCATTCCAGGAGTCAAGTAATCTACCGAGGATGTGGCTGTACAAGTAGCCATTGATGAAATCTGGGTTTGTCTGATAGTAGACAAAACTCTTGGCTGAAACAGCCAGAAATGCACCAATGAACGTCCCCTTCTTGACCTTCTTCCTTCTATTCTTGGCGGTGTCTTTTCCTTGCTCGCAAAAATCATCAAAAGCTATTGATAGCTTGTAATAGAAGATGAACATGACATCATCAGTTAGACTAGTCAGGCATCAGACCAGGGTTGATTTGATGGTGGTGTCATACGGGGAATCCTCAGCGCCATTTCATTGGTCGCTGGCAAAATTGGTAAGGACCTGTATGGAAGCCACCTTCCTGTGAGAGAGAGGGGCTAAACTAACTGAGTTTGGCTCCCATCCCGGTGCAACAAACCACCAGGATGCCATCCAGTGCGCAACTGGGATGGCCGCTTGGAGAGGGGACCACAGGGAGGACACCGGGGACAACTGGGAAAAGTAGGCGTTCAAATCCATTAGAATCAGGCCGGTGAGCAACCAGGGAGTGCAAGTAGGAGCAGGGGAGGCCACCTTGGAGGACCTGGGGGGTACCACATTCTTCTGAACCATGAAGGGGAGAGGAGGTGTGGGGGGCACTACCTCTTCAGAACTAGGTGAAGCAAGGTCCACGACATCCAGGTCAAGATTGTCACACGTCAGGCTCTTAACCACAGCCTCTCCAGAAAAGAGAAGACTGCTGGGGAGGTCCCAGAGACTGGCAGGGTTGCTACCTACCAGACGGGCCGATGAGGAGATTTTCCCCCACAGGTCAGGGGAGGTGGACCACAGAAGCAAGAGAAACAGAGCCAGGGAAAAGACAACAAATTTAAGGGCCGGCAGTATCATAGAAAGACCCAGCACAAAATTTGGGGTAGGATGGTATAGTTTCTGGAGAAAAAGGAGAGAAAATGGCAAGGCTAGGGTAGTCTTTGGCAAATCCTTGGGAAAACAGCAGAACGGGTTTGGGTAGCCTCGCTGTTGTCTTGGGGCCCTTGGATTATAACTGCAAGCAAAAGCGGGTTCAAAGACAATGATTTTTAAAGGAAAATTCAAGATAATAATAGAAATTATGGGAAAATTCAATTGACTTTTTGAGCTTCAAACTTTGATTTTGAAAGTGAGAGCAGAAGAGACAATGACTAAGTGAAAGGACACTTGTACAAGGAGCCAGAAGAGAAGCCAGGTTTGAAACCGGCTGGCTAAAGGTAAGCTTAGGGCAGGGGCTACACTCTAATATTTTGAGCTTTAGGGACACAACTGGTTCCAGGCAACTCAAAATTAAGAAAATTAAGGTGCAGGTGACTCCAAACTTTAATGTAAGTGGAAAATAGACAAGCAGGGAACTGAAAGTCCCCTTGCTTGGTTAAAAGGAATGGATTGCAAACAACTGGTCACATGACAGTTGGGGGTGAGCCTGATTGGCTAGGTACAAAACTTTGCTGGATGAGCTCAGGGGGACTGGAGAGTTTTACTCCAATTTCCAAAATCAAATCTGATTGGCTGGAAGAGATGCCAGACATTTGGGGGTCAACTGGGTTATCAAGCATTGATGTGGCAACACCTGATTGGGTGGCTCTGATAGTTTTTAAAAACAGACGACACCAGGCAAATAGATAGTCCAAATTAACCAGGGTTTCTTCCCAGGAAAGAGCAACCAAAGGCAGGGATTCCACAGGATAAGCCAGCACAAACCTCTCATCAACTGTGTGAGCTAAATCATTCAACAAATGGAGGGGTTTGGCGGGCGTTTTGGGACCTTTCTTGGTACAACGGGGAAAGATTGATCGGTCCAAAGCCAGAGATGACAGTGAATTTACACTTCTCATACATCCAGAGCTGCACCATGCACTCGGAGACCCATATGTTATGATGTGCAAGGTGCTTTGGGACCTGGGTCAAGGGAAGCTTGGGATCCTGCTGGAGGAGGTCAAGCATGATTGGGTATGCCTCAGATATTTGTGACTCGGGGGCCTTCTTGGGCTTCTTGGCCATCCCGATCAGATTCCCCCTGTTCATCAGGTTGTTGAATTCCTGCATGACAGTAGCTCAGATAAATTGCAACTAGGTGGCAATCTGTTCCCAGGACAGACCCTGTAGATTCAGTGCCACAATTTCCTGAAGAATTCAGGCGGTGATGATTCATCGCTTGGGGCACTAGGCCAGGAGAGCTGAAGCCTGATTGGCTGTAGGGGGGCAGGTTGGCTGGTGGCAGGAAGTTGTTTCAAATCAAGGTTGCCATCCTGATTGGTTGGTTGGTGGGCAGCTTGTGTGAGGGTGGGTACGGGAGCAGGGGCAGAGCTAGACACTAAGTGACTCTCAAACAAGTCAAAGCCATAGGGGTCGGTGGTCAGATACAGGTCAGCTTCCTTGTTACCCGCCTCAAAGGCTTGAATGTAAACAGGTGCCTCCACATTCTGAGCCTCGCCTCCATTGAAGCTGGCTTGGCTGCTGCTGGCTTGGCTGCTGGTGCTGTCAAAGATATTGCTAGTAAAAACCATTGTAAAAAACCTAGGATAAAATCACTAAAAGTAGAAATTTTAAAATTTAATGACTTATTTTTATTGTAATCTTGAGTCCATATTTGGAAGGTTATCAAAACCTTTTCATACAAATCTGGAGCCATGAAAATAGATAAAATGCCTCCGTTCCTAAATTGGATAGCTGTTGATTGGCTGTTAAACTGTTATTTTTCTATTTTAGGCTGCTCATACTACACATCTTGTGTGAGTTCATTTTGTTTCGTGCTTGTGTAATCTTGCTTCTAGATTGCTCAAGTTTTGTTTCATTTTAGTTCTTCTGTCAGTGCCTCACATGAATCCTGATTGGATTATAATATACTCCGGAACAGCATCCATCCATTTCACTTGTTGTGTCAGTTCCTTTCGTTTGTGGTTTGAACTACACCGCTTGATGTTTGATATAATTTCGTATAATGGGCTAGTGAAATTTTGTTTTCTGCTTGACAGTCCATTTATTAACTGAAATTTTATAAATTAATTGAATCCTGAATCTTGCGCAACTTGGATTTCGTTTAAATCTGAAATCATTTCATTTAAATCTGAGGTATTTTTGGTTGTCACCATAGCTTTTAAAACTACTGTATGGGGTAGCTAACTTTTCTTTGGAGTATTATACAGTGAAGGGACTGGTTAATTTTTGTATCAAGGCAGACAATAATTAAAGCAATCATTTCTTGCATGAGTTGTCTTGATAAGCAACCACCAACTACTCATAGCAGGATTTAAAGAGCAAAAGACAAAAGTGTATTACCTTTTTAGAGAAGTTTGTAATTTAATCAAAGATTAAAGTATAAATGTCTTTAGATTGATTGGGCACAGTTTGTATGAAGAGGTACAAAACAGCTAGCAAAAGGATCATATCGTCTTATGATGGGAGGAAGAAACTTGGCAGGTGATGTAGGGGTAAACATCATGACTTTGTTACATTTGGCACATGGTGTAGAAAACATCTCTTTGAATGAATAAATCCAATCCTTCAGATGTGAGTTAAGAGCATAAAAGTAACCTTACTAAGATGTGAAGAAGAGGATCACCATTGGAGATCGGATATGTGTCAGGCACATTGGAAGGGAAGGGTAGTTGTTCAATGCTTGCATTAGTTAAGGCTTTATAAACATGGTGCTCAGAGTCTTCAAATGTTTTATCCTAAAGCTTAGAAGGAAAATATTTAGAATTAATACCTGTTCAGTGGTTGAAAAAAAGTTGACTTTATGGATGCGACGAATCTTTTCTTCTTTGATATCTTGGACCAAAAGTATAGCAGTAAATTCATTAAGAATTTTAACCTAGAATAGGTAAGACAAGCTAGTGAATGGTTATACCTGAATAGTCTGGTATTGATTAGAGAGGTCAGAATCAGAAATAAAGCAGCCAGCAGGAACAGTCTCCTTGAAAAAGATGGCATTCCAATCATCGGTGATTTCTTTGAGCCCAATCAGCTTCCTAGTTATAAGCTTTAAAAACCCTCAGTTATTCCTTACTCAATAGGAGGGTTGTTTCGTAGGCTATTAATTTGAAGGCATTTGGCTTTAAGACGCTCACGTGGTAAATCACTAAAATTTAGATGTAATTTATGAAATTACCTTGTAACAGACTGAGTTGTATGTGGCTTCTTTTTAAGCAATGCTTCACGGCCAAATGAATTATCTCTTTGTGGGTATTCATCTTGAAGAGCCCTTGGAAAATATCAGACGTGTTCAAAACTTAGTTTACGTTTTCCTCTTGATACCAACAAACATTGTGCCATTAGGATTCAAATGGGTTTCAGCTTCTTGAATGAAAGCTAGCACATCGTAAGAATATATCAGTCGTTGGTATATACCTGTTGATGTGTGACAAGCCATTTTAAACTCATTGATTTGCGACTGAGCTCTCTGAACAAGAATGCCGAATTCAGGTGGAACTATAAAAGTAAATTCTAAGGTTTCACAAGGGGCGAAATTTCACAGCTCAGAATAATACCAAGTAGAACTAGTGTTTCTAAGAAGCATTAAACCCGCAAGGTTTATTTAAATATCAAGTACAATCTCAAACAAAAGCAAGAAACATCTATTTTGAGACAGTTACTTGGCTAAGCTTGATTTGAGCTGGTCCGCATCAAGCCCGGCTTAAAGTCCCAGAAACGCTCATTTTCTTTTTAACTTTTATAAAATATAAAGTTTAAAAATACACTCGACTTATGAGTTTAAGGAATTGTGGTATTTAAATCATATCGATAATATACTTATTATAGTAAGCTTTTACAAGGAAATGTCACCTAAACCTCCAAAATCAAAGTATTGCAGGTTTGATAATGAAATCTTAAATCAATGGTTGTCTTCAAAAGGCTTATACCAAATTCAAGAAATGAATCCGTATTTGAATTAAGAACATTCATACCTGCTGTTATGGAAGCCTCTGAATTCAAGAGAGGCGAAAACGCTTGCACAACTGAATCTTTCATAAATTGTAGCTAATGGAAGTTGGTTTTTAAGTTTATAAGAAAATTCTTTACTTTATTAGTCAAACGTTTTAGCTCCTCGATCCTTTCTTTGAGGACCTGGGGACTTGAAGTAGAAAGCAGATTCACCATCTGCTGAGGTTGTAAATAATCAGAATTAGGCGGCTGAAAAGAACTTGCTCCAGCAGGAAGCTGTGCATTGATATCTTGGGCTTGCATGTTGGGTGTTGAGTTTGAAAGTTGAAATTGGGGAACATCGAGTGGGGATTTTAGTTGATTGATGTTGTTATCCATTTTAGATATTCGTCAGATGTCTTACTTTGAAAAAGTTTAGCGAACGTAGTTCTAGTTCTACCAATAAAAATAAAATAAAGAATAACTATAAAATAAACCAGCTTCAGAAGTGCAAACGTATTACTACTACAGCTAAACTTTATAGAAAGAGGGAGCGAGATTCAGAATGTTTAGCGATAAATCAATTACAGCTTAAAATATTTTCCCAACTTTTAGACTTCTAGCGGATAAGGCAGGCTTAATTGTACTCATTTGCCAAAAGTCAATTCTAAACCCGAAATTAACTGGGCACTTATAAGGCTGCTTCAGCCCATCACTTAGGGCTACGGCGGATTAAAAACGTGCCGATTATGGCATTTGCTGTAATCGATACATCTAAGCCATTACGTTTTCGGATTTTGAATTCCCCTTACCTAGGCGAATCCAAAATTTACAAATAAAGAATAGTCAGAGATGGCTTTCTGTTTTCTGGACTAGTCACTTTCTTCATATTTTTTTTAAAAAAATTAAATTTAGAAAAGTCAAATTTCTAATTATTATTTTTATATTTTAAAATTTGAAAGAAAAAAATATAATTTTTATTTAAAAGAAATCCAAAAAAATCTGTCTGTGGATCTATACAGAAACAATTCTGGAAAAATTGTAGCTATGACAAATTTCCAGAATCATTTCCGGATCTGAGATAAATGGCTGCTTTTTTTATAAAGCTCTATTGTTTCATATCTACTGCAGCCCTGCTATCACTGGCTAGTTTCTGGCACTGAACTGCCTAATTTAAGAAGTTATTTCATAAAATTTGAATATAAGGAATTTGCTGATTTGGTTGTGACGGCCAAAAGCCAAAAGCTAGCCAGTACTAGGGTTGGGAAGGTCATGGTTTTTTAAACCGGAATAAAATATTACAAATAGAAAATTAAATTAAAAAACTATGACTTTCCCAACCCTAGTTAGTACTAGTCCAAGGCAGCTTTAGCTGGCAAGCCAGACTCAACCAAGTACAAAGTCTCACATCATATTTTAAAATGATGTGAATAGAGTAGCCCATAAAGATAGAATATCTTTGAAATGATATACATTTTTCAAAACTAAGTTATCATTGTGATGTTTGCTAATTTTTTGCATTTCACATGTATCAAGTATATACTTCTTGAAAGTATATAAATTAAGATAAAAAGGAAAAGTAAGAAGATAATAATACTTTATTGATATGAATTTGAGGATCATATAGTATTATGACAAGCCACATGTCGTCCATGTACGTCATGGAGGTCATGAGGCTTGTCCAAGTAATGTTTCACTTAGTATTCAAAAAGTTTAATCCCTGTACAACATGAGTGTGTGCTGAGAGGCCCACTGATTATTAATTGTGTCATAACATCTACAATTACTCCCTCTTAGGAAAGTAATTCTCTGAGTGATTCCCTGATTAATAATTAAGTCAGTGGCAGCCTTAACAGCCGCCTATCTTATATGAGGATCAAACCTTGCAAGTCCTAAATGAAACATTACCTGGACAAGCCCCATGACTACCATGATGTACATAGACAGCATGTGGCTTCTCATGATACTATATAATCCTCTAAATTCATATCGATAAAGTATCATTCTCTTCTTGATTTCCCCCTTTATTCTGTTTATTATACTTCTCAGAAATATATACTCACAATTATCTTTTATCAAATCTGGAACCAATTTTGAGATCACTATACTACTTAGTCAACACAGCCTAAGATCTCAATGAAATGCATCAAAATGTTGCATTGAATTCAATTTTATGTATATTCTTAGATGAGTAAACCTCCCAGTTAAGTTATATAATATCCAGTTTGATTTAAAAATACCCATCAAATTTAATATTGTTTTTTACAGTACATATCGGTACTCATTTTGGGATAAGTACTTGCAGCTTTGGTGATGCTTGCGACATATAGATTCTTTATTCTGAAAGTCTGGCTTCTCAGTTAATGCAAGTGAAAATTCATTTAACCCCGCTTGGAGAATCCATAGCTCTACTTATACCCTTGCTTCATCCAAAATCTTTGATTTGGACTAATTATCTGTATCCTCAGTCCACTTGGAACTTCGCCCTAAGTTGGAAGTTAGTGAACCTCCCGCAACTGCATTAAATTAGTTTAGCTGCATCCGCATTAATACAAAGAGAAACACGTAATTTTCCTATCAACATATCAGGGTGACGTGTTTAAAAGAGTTTAAATAATCACAAGCAGATATACGTAATCTCACACTGGCATGTAATGTGACAGCTAAAGAAAAACTTAAATAATGGCATATAAAAATACGTAATTTCCCTATTATCATAGCAAGATGACGTCTAAAGAAAGAGCTTAAATTTTACCACAGCAGCCCAAACCTTTGTCTTCTCAGTTTACCAAGAAAGCCTTCCACACATGACAGCACCTACACCCCTTGTGTTTAGCTTCCCTTCAGTTGACGATGTCAGTATCGCTCTAAACAAGTTTGTCGCAAACTGCTCAAGCCAGGCTATTAAAGCCCATGGGCGTTTCACTATTGCTGTCAGTGGTGGCACACTGCCCAATACTTTAGCCGCTGTTCTAAAAAACAATAAGGAAGTTGATTTCTCCAAGTGGCATGTATTTTTTGCAGATGAACGCTGCGTTCCTCTTGATCATGAGGATTCCAACTACCTGCTATCTAAAAAGGAGCTCTTGGACCATGTGCCGATCCCCTCTGATAATGTTTACACAATTAACAACAACTTGGTCAAAAACCCAACTGAAGCCGCTAAGGATTATAAATCCATTTTGGCCAAGGTCTTCAATGACAAGAATGAAGTTCGCTTTCCTACATTCGATCTGATCCTTTTAGGTATTGGCCCTGATGGGCATACTTGTTCCCTTTTCCCTGGCCATACTCTTCTCGAAGAAAAGGATCTATGGGTTGCACCTATTGAAGATTCTCCTAAGCCTCCTCCACAGAGAATCACTCTTACTTATCCTATCCTTAACCAGGCTAATGCTGTCGCCTTCGTTGTCACGGGCAAAAACGAACACACAGCCTTAGAGAAGATTCTTGATAACAAAGATATTTCTCTCCCAGGTGCACGTGTCAAACCCACTCATGGCCAATTATACTGGTTTTTGGATGACGAAGCCTCTGCCGTCCTTAAAAAGACTTCTATCCAAAAGACCTTTTAAGCGCCCTTTCAAGTTCTTTTAAGTTGTGCAAGCTAAACCCTTGTTTTTCCTTGTCGCCTTATTCAACACAATTGCTTACCCATTAAATGAATATTATTTTATTTTTAAATAATTTTTACTGAAATATACTTGTCGATTTAACCTGCATAGTTTTGCGTAAAACTTAGGCTTTGGGTAGCAAATAATTTTATTTTCGAATGATATTAACGGTTATAGTATGCAAGGTCATATTTAGATTAAGAAACCGGTCTTAGTCTTTCAAACGCCAATTTTCAGGCCCCGTGATTTCTTTTTGCTAGAGCTAGAGTTAAGTAATCATCTAAATTTTTCTATTAGGTTTACTATCATCAAAGTAACCCTTCGAACTCACAGACAGTGCCTACCTAGCTACAAGGTTATTATTTATAAATAAAAGGAAATTTCAAATTAAATTACAGTGAAAAAGTTCTAATTTAAAAGTGAAATACATAATCAACTTGCATCTTTTTAAATAGCCATTATTTTTACTTGCAATTGGTCGTGGATTGGAGCTAGGGATGCTTTGGCTCAGCCCCGGCTAGCCTTCGGCTATGGACCGCTGAGGCCAAAACGGAATAATCATTCATTTAACTATTTTAAAATAAATCTTTGAAAAGAGTGACCTAGAGCCAAAAACTGGCCACAGCTGTCTGGGGCTTACCGGAAGCAGCCCTAATTGGAGCTCAATGATTTTATCACTGTTAGAGTAAATCTGGATGCAAAATGGTTCAGGTTCAAATCGCTACCACTAGGGCTGCTTTAGCCAAGCTCCAAGAAGCCATGGCCAGGTTCTGGCTCTGAAAATACATTAAATTTTTATTTAAAGTCTATAAGAGCGGCGGTAAAAGGACTGTAGCCTTAGGGAAAGTGGGGATAGGGTAGGGCTGCTTCGGCCAAGCCCCAGGCAGCTGCTGCCAGTTTCTGGCTCCTGGTCACACTTGTTAAATATATTTTTAAAATAATTAAATATTAAGTAATTCTGTTTTAGGAGTAGCGGCCTTGAGCCGAAAGATAGCCAAGGCAGAGCTGAAGCATCCCTAGGATAGGGGGTCAATAAACACTTTTTCATTGTCATTTGGATTGTCTGGCTTGTCCATGCTGAAAAACTCCACTACAGATAAGGTTCAAATGATTAACTTATTACACAACTGGGGGCAATTTAAAGCTTTGTTTCTCATTGGATTGTCTGGCTGGGCCATGCTGGAAAACTCCAGCTATGGGTAAGATCCAGTGAGAACATAACATAGAGGTAGGACTAAGCAAAAGTCCCAGGAATCAAACCTGGGACCCCTGGGGCCAAGTTGGAATGCCTCAGCCAACTTGGGTACATTTTTTTGGAGAATCTTTTACTGTAAATTCAGAACCTAAACGTAAAAATGCGGAAAGGTCAAATCCTTGGTCCAAATTACAAATCACATTTGTGGGATGGCCTTTTTACATTAAATTGAATTCTTTGTATTTTTATTTGAATTTTTAAAATTGCGGGAACTCATAGATACTTTGCAACTTTCAAGTCAAACTGCATGTTTCAAATGGACAAAATGAATTAACTGGAATCAGATTTGAAGTGTTCAAATCCATCAACCATTTTCATTAAGTTTACTATGTTTTTTTGAAATTGCGGGATTATCAAATTCATGAACCAAATTTCAAATTACTTTTGAATGTAACTAGTAAACTCAAATATTAATTTCAGGAACTGGAATCCAAATTTAATGTACAGTAAGCACACTAGGAAATACCAACCCAAATCAAGGAGCTCCACCACAACTAAAATCAAATGAAAAATCCAATCTCAACAACCATGTTTAGACATAAAAATTGATTAAACTTTAAAATTACCCAAACCCAGAAAGTATACAATATTATACACTTCAAATCACAAATATAGAAATTCTATTGCTATTTAAGGCTAAATCAAGAGAAAACAACTATCAAAACTAAACTAAAACTCTAAATACAACATATATTTAATCAATATATATTTTTACTTTATTTTTATGAACAGACTATCCTATTTCCAACCAGCCCCTGCACTAGCCCACAGGGCAGCCGGTTCACAAGGGCGTCCCAGAGGGTCCAAGAATAGACCTAAAACACAACTTGAGGGGAGTAATGCTGATACACAGGCCTCTCAATGCGCCAGCTCCAGCCAACCACCTCCATATCACAAGCCAGAAATAGCAGCTTGAATCTCAGATATAAGCCACTCTTGTGGCCTGCTACCAAAGTCTCCCATACCAAGGTTGTTGGGAACAATGAGGCTACATACACCTCAACTGTGTACCCAGTTGTAACACAGCTGTGGGGTTTCTGTTATCAGTCCCCATTATGTGTCCTGGGTCATAGCCATGGACCAGCTGAAAGGAGCTGTCATTTCCTAGTAGCAGTAGGTAGATTGTCAGTAGTCTCTTATACTTGGCCTGTATTACTGCAAACTCTTTCAACACTTTCCCTATGACTAGGCGGGCATTCCCACCATGTACTTGTACTTCAGCTGGTGCTAGTCTCTCTGTGGGCCTGTACCAACCCTTTAACAGCCCAGTAAACTCATTCTCAATAAATTCTCTTCCCTTATCTGTTATCTCAAGGTGTCTAGTTAACCTTTCTCACTCCTCATGAGAATTTTTACTAGTGGTGAACCTTTGGCAGTAAGTATCTTTCTCCCCTTGGCTAGGGTAGAAAATATTGGGCAATTCACTCATATAAACTATCTGTACTACTTGAAAATTTGGACAGGGGTTGAAATAGTCTTTTATTTGCTTTCAGAAGAAAGCTTTCCTTTGAAACCTTCTGGTATATGACATGGGGGTCTGGAAAACAATTCATATGTGCCAATACTTGAAGTCTTCAAACAATCTCTTAGACTCCTTGTACTTGGTCTTGGGCTTCTGCACCTTAGTCCTGGACTCCTGCTCCTTGATTGGCTTCCTGCTCCTTTATCTTAGGCTCCAGCACCTTTATCTTGGGCTTCTGCATCTTTATCTTGGTCTCCAGCTCTTTGTGTAATCTTAGTGGCCTTTGTTATCCACTGTTTTCAATCCAGGTCAGTCTAGATTAGTTTCAACCAGTCCCTGAAAAGCCTCAGACTGCCCCCCCTTTTATAACTCCTTGTCTCAGTTCCTTTTCCTTCTCAGAACTTTGGTTTTCCAGGCTTAAACTATCCAGTTTCTTCTGCTCTATAATATATTAAATCTTTTCACTTACTTCAGCCAATTAAAACCCAGCCTTTTATGTTTTTTCTTCTCATTTTTTAGGCTTAACCCATTCAGTTAAAGCTCTTAAAACAGTGATCAAACAAGCTTTGACCTGCAGCCAATCAAACACCTAGATTTATCTGTTTTTCTGAAACCTTTACCCAAATGACTTGCTCTTGACCCTGGTTCAAACCCAGTGCTGTCTTGCTCCAGGTAAACACTTGCTCTACGTTTCAAACAGGTTTGCTGTGATTCCCGTCATGTTTCTACGGCCAAAATTGAGTGCTTCCAACTATGTGTTACTTAGGATATTTAAAACCCTAATTTATTCAATATTTCTCTGTGATTCTCTGCGTTTTCTTCCACATTTCAGCATTTGAAACCGCCTGCCGCTTGCTTCTTGCTTCTCTCAATCATTTCAGCAAAACTCCAGCCTTTGCCCTTAGAGTTTATCCGTTCTGTATCCAGCCACTCTGGCTTCTTCTTACTCAATCAATTCTCTATAAATTCACTGTCTATTTTCTGTGAACTATTTCCTAATTTTTCTTATTTCTTAATATGCCATTTATCTAAATCTTTTTATCATATATTTTTGGCAGATTACTTAATTCTTTTATCTACTTTTTTCTTATTTTAATCCTATTTCCAGCAGTCTAAGCCCATCATTCCTGCCTCTTTGTCTACTTCTGCTGGTCCTTCTTAACCAACTTTCATTCCTTCAGCTAGTCTTTCTCCATGATCTTCCAGTCCTTTAGCTATTTCTGCTCCATGATCTTCTAGTTCTTCAGCTAGTTCACACCATGAACCACCTAGGTTTCATCTGCACTATGAACCACATTGGTTCCATTTTCAGTCCTTGTTACCAATACCTCAGACTCAAGCAGTAAGTCTACAAGGCTACTGGTGTCTGACTGGGCCCCTGTAAGTGACCTTCACTTGGGTCATTCAACCACAGAAAATTCTCATGTCTGTGAAGTTGTCTTTACTCACTCAGGTAGTTAATCCTGAGCTTTCAGTTGAAAAGTAACCAACTTTAACTCCCAGAGGCCTGTTCATTATCAAGTTCTTCAGCTGCTTCCCCAAGCAGCTACCCTGATAACGTTGATGGGCACATCCATACCCCTATGATGGCTTCAGGACCTCCCCAAAGCCTCCAGGAAAACACAGATGAGGACCTCTTACCAGTCTGTTAGGTAAGGGCCCCACTTACAGACCTCCTGCAAGTGGTCAAAGAGCTGTGAAGATATCTCAGCCCCTCTCTTTTGTAGTAGTCCTTAGTTACCTGCTAGGTTACATCACACATTTTCCCTAGCAGCCAATGTTACCTGCTAGGTATAAGAGCCATCCCTCCCCAGTATTCCTTTGTTACCTACTGGTTTAAGACTTTATCCTCCCCTAGTAGCCTATGTTACCTGGTAGGCTGGTACATTCTCTGCCTCTAGTAGTCTTTTGTTACCTACTAGTCAGAACTTACCTTCCCCTAGTAGACCATGTTATCTACTAGGCCTTTTCCTGTCCCAAAATCACTATTCCTTGCCAAATTTAAGCAGAGTCTTTATTGTGACCAAATCAGCCCTTGCCTGCACAACAGCTTCCATGTGGACCATCATAACGGCCCTGAACTCTGGATCCAAGAGTTGCCACTTCTTGCCCCAGCATTTTTGACACCTCCTATGGGCCTTTGGCCACAACTGAGGAGCAATATGTGCCTGATATATATTCAACAATCAACAGTGCCACCACAGGCAAGAATGATCCCACCTTCTACACAAAGGTCCCCATTATGTGTGTTCAGCCCAATAGCTTGGATATTATGGTACCAACCAATGGCAGATGTTTATTGACAGATGTTGAGTGTGAAGCTCTCCTCAGCTGCCTAAACAGAGGAATTGCAGTTTGTGATATTGTGTCCCAATTTGGTGTCACAGCCAGATATGTTGACAACCTCAACACCAAATACAGTGACACAGGCCAAATAGCAAAATCTGCTAAGGCAAAAAGGCAGCCAAAACTCTTGTAGCCTGTGCATACTGTAAATTCAGAACCTAAATGTAAAAATACGGGATTGTCAAATCCTTGGTCCAAATTACAAATCATCTTTGCAGGATGAGCCTTTTTAGCTAAATTGAATTCTTTGTATTTTTATTTGAATTTTTAAAATTGCGGGAACTCATAGACACTTTGCAAATTTCAAGTCAAACTGCATGTTTCAAATGGACAAAATGAATTAACTGGAATCAGATTTGAAGTGTTCAGATACATCAACCATTCCCATTAAGTTTACTATGTTTTTGGAATTGTGGGGTTGTCAAATCCATGAACCAAATTTCAAATCATAAATGAATGCCACTAGTAAACTCAAATAATAATTGTAGGATTTGGAATCCAAATAAAATGTACAGTAAGAAACCAGGACAAATCAACCCAAATCAAGAAGCTCCACTCTGGATAAAGTCAAATAAAAAATCCAATCTCAACAACCATGTTTAGACATGAAATTAAGTGAAATGTAAAATTGTCTAAACTGGAAATGATGCAATATTCTGCACTCTAAATCACTAATATAACAACCAGAATCTCATATAATGCTATATGAGCCATCCTCCTGATGATGCAGATTTTTTTAAAAGCTTTTTGGCCTTGGATACGCCAGGGCCAAAAAAACTTCTTTTCAAGAAAGGAAGGAAGAAAGGAGGATGGGAAAGATAAACCATCAGCTTACTACACTATGTGTTTATGTATTGCTATTAAGGATGCTTTATGACAGTTGATTTTAGAAAACACTAATAATAAAATAAAATAATGTATTACAATCTATTTTTATCAAGTTGCCTTTTCCTTGGTGTGTTGATAGTTAATTTGCGCTTGATAGTGTGCTTTCATTTAATTGGATAGTTTTACCTCCAGTTGCCTTGGTAATAGTAAATCAAGTCACCTCTGCAACCACAGCTGGTCTTGGGGAGGCAGCTTGATTTCCTATTACCAAGACAGCTGTAGATGAAACTATCCAACTTAATGAAAGCAAATTATCAACAGCAAATGAACTATCAACACACCAAGGAAAAGGCAACTTGATAAAAATAGATTATAATATATAATTCTATTTTCTTATTAGAATTTTCTAAAATCAACTGTAATCAAGCATCTAAATTTTAACTGTCCTAAAATGTAATTGAATGTTTTTTTGAAAATTCCTGTGATTCCTAAAAGAATTAGAACAAGTTCACTCTAGATCCTTTGAATTCCTGTTTGAGACCCCTGTAAATTATATTTATTTCAAAATCACCTCATTTTTGATTTGAAATTTGGTTCTTGGATTTGACAATCCCACAATTTCAGATTTGTTACTAATTTCATGTTCTTTATGTTTTGTTAGACTTACAGAAAACACCAGACTGTACATTAGAGTCCTGCATTTCTGATTCATGTATCTCACATTTGTTTGATGTGTTTTGTCTTTAGTTAGTCAATTTATCTTCTCAAAGGCTTTGAAATATTTTAGTTTAAATAAATCAAAAAAAGTCAAATTAAATAGATGATTTTATAAAATATTTTATTTTTCCCTCAGCTTAGTGCCCGCAAATATGATTTGAAATTTGGACCAAGGATTTGACAATCCCACATTTTTACATTTAGTGTGAGAGAGGGGGGCTAAACTAACTAAGTTTGGCTTCTATCCTGGCAAAATGA
Organism: Entomophthora muscae; assembly: GCA_014839935.2. NCBI lineage: Eukaryota > Fungi > Entomophthoromycota > Entomophthoromycetes > Entomophthorales > Entomophthoraceae > Entomophthora > Entomophthora muscae. The sequence continues at coordinate 211,633 of QTSX02007223.1, forward strand.
ACCACCAGGATGCCGCCCAGTGGAGTAATGGGATGGCCGCTTGGAGGGGGGACCAAAGAGAGGATGCAGGGGACAGCTGAGGGAAGTACACATTTAACCCCATCAAGACTAACCCAGTGAGCAGCCAGGGCATGCAAGCAGGAGCAGGAGGCAGCCCTACAGAAGCTAGGAGGGGGACTGGGTTGTCTTTGTCCAAGCCAAGAATAGGGGGCGCAGGGACCATCTCCAACACAGGGGCTGGCACGGTGTAATCTGCGGCAGAGAACTCCAGGTTGTCACAAGTCAGGCTCTTGACAATTTTCTCTCCCAAAACAAGAAGCTCACCAGGAAGGTGCAGGAGGCTGGAGGGATTGTTTCCCACAAGGCAAGCAGAAATAGAAAATTGCAACCATAAGTTGGGAGTAGTTGTCCAGAGGAGGATTACAAGAGGTGCCAAAGTGAACATTACAAATTTTAGAACTGGGAGGATCATGTTTACAACGACCACAAAATTTGGAGCTAAAATATGTAATTTTTAAATCTCAGAAATATAGAATTTTTAAAGAAGAGGGCAACCACAAGAGAAAACTGGTGAAAAGCGGCAGGAAACAATTGAGGGCCTTGGCGGTAGCTTTGGATGGCTTGGGAAGGTGTGAAGCAAAGAGAGGGTTCCAAAACAGGTAAAACAAGTAAAATCTTAAACTTAAAATAAGAATTATAAAGGATTTTAAATGAAAAAACAAGTTCAAACAATGGTTTTGAAAGCGTAAAGCGCTATCAGGAATGACAATTTGGATGCTCCTAAATCTCAAAATACGGAACCAGAGTCAACCCCTGGACAAAACCCTTCACAGACCACCAGACCCATGGGCTGGGAACCCAATAACCCACTACTGTTTGATAAAGTTGTTACCAGCCCGCCAGGATCCAAAACCTTAGCCGTCCTGCAGGATTCTGCAAGCAAACCACCAGTTCAAGATGCAGAGAATTTCCCTGAGGTGCCAACGCCTGACACCGGTGGTTTGCTTGGTGAAATACGCAAGTTTCTCCATGAGATTTATTCCAAACTCCCCCAAAGTCCCGGGGAGACACTGAACCCAAGGAGGCACCCAATACCCAAATCAACAAACAGAAGGATTCAAAGTCTTCTCATCCCAAAGCAGCCAGTGGCAAACCGCCAGTGCCAAGTGCCACACTGCCATCTGAGACCCCCAATGCCAACCTGCCCAAGCCCAGAAAACCTGACCAGGTAGTGAAGCCTGGCAGTGTGGTATAAATACCTACCAGGCCAAGATCAACCCCCATCATCATTTTTAAATAAAGGTTATGAGATATTGGTTTCCCCAATTATTGCTATATTTTATTCTTGTCATCTGCCAGTTAACTCAAAGATCATCTGACCCCCCTGCCAGCCCGCCAGCTACATACTGCTTGCCTGGTGCTCCCTTTGATCCTGTCCATTTCACAGAGTACCCCTTAAAGCCTGAGTACAAGGACTACACCACCAACAACATACTAGCCCAGGATCCCTTGGCCAGAACTACAGAGTTGACCAGATACAACCGAGAAGGACCTTGGTATGTTATCAAACCCTGCCTGTTCAGAGATAAATACAACTTCCTTCCTGCCTACCAAATGGACATGGAATCACCTATCACCCCCAAACCAATGCCTGCCTCTGCTGCCAAACTCCCCCTGGACCATAGAAACAAGCTTTTTGGAATTGTATACATTACTCTCACAGGAATAATTGATACTATTGTCCCTGCTGCCGGTCTGTGGTTGTGGGTGGGCAAGTCAATGTCCTACCTCATTAAGTTAGCACCAATCCTTTGGTGGGCCCTGCCCACCCAGTCCGCGGCCTGCCAGTTCCCAGACGCTAGCAAGCCGGCCAGTCAGGGTTGGTTCCCTGACAAGCGCTAGCACAACAATTAAGGGCAGCGCCTAAGCTAAAGGGCTTTGAAAAGGAGGCCGGGTTGGAACGGGATGGCTTAAAGGTAAGGATAAACCAAAAACAACTAACACTTTGTTTAATATTTAGGAAGACTCAAAAAAGGATCAACACTTTAATTTTAACAGAAAAGCTTTAGCAACAAGATCTAGATCTTTAATGAATCAAAAATTGACAAGCAGGGGACACAAAGTCCCCTGTCATTGTTAAAAGGGGGAGGGTTGCTGAGAAATGGCCCCATGACCAGTTGGGCTTGAATCTGATTGGCCAGAAGAGAACTTTTGCTGGATAATGCCAGAGCTACTGGAAGGCTTCAAGTTAATTTCTGCGGGTCCACCTGATTGGCTAGAGCCCAACCCAGGCATTTGGGATTCACTTGATTTTCTGGTTGTCAATGTGGCAATATTTGATTAGCCGTCTCTGATAATTTTTAAGAGAGGACACCACCATGACAATAAACAATCCAAATTGATCAGTGTTTCTTTGCAAGCCGGAACAACCAAAGCGGGGGGATCTGCAGGGTAGGCAAGATTAAATATCTCATCAACAGTATGAGCTAAATCTTCTAGAGAATTTAGCAGCTTAGCTGTTGTTTTTGGCCCTTTTTTGGTGCGGCGGGAAAAACAGTTCAATCCAAGGCAAATGGTGGCAGTGAATTTATATTTAGGTTCTGAATTTACAGTATTGATGCATTAAAACTGCAGGTAGCCAAGGATTGCCACCTGGACTCATTTGCTGTCCAATCAATACTTGCCACCAAGTTTGGGCTTTCTGTTTCTAAAACACTTGTTTACAAATCAATGATTGATTTTGGCTTCTCCTGGAAAGTATTGGGCATTTCTCTGTACAACAGAAACAACGAGAAGATCATTGAGGATTTCTGTATTTATGTCAAGACTTATCTGGCCCTAAAGGAGACTGGGAATGTCCTGTTCTTCTTTATTTAAAAATCATTATTTTCTCCTCACTCAGATCTAGGCATGGGTGGGTTGAGAAGGGGTCCAAGGATGGTGTAGCACATTGTGTAGCTGTCTGTTCCCAGACATATTCTATGGCAGCGTTTTTTGGTCCAGCAGTTTGGACCAGTATCAGATAATCAAGGGTTCTCATAACAGCAGGACATTTCTTGATTTTCTCCAAACTGTTAAGGAGTACCTTCAGATTAATTACAGATACAAAATCCAACATTTTTTTGTTGAATAATGTTGGGATCCACAAAGTGAATCTGGTTATGTCCAAGTTCCCCCCATCAACAAAAACAACCAAACCACTTAGCCACCGCCTTACTGATTGTCCAATGAGACTCCTCTTCCTCCCACCCTATTCCTCATTTCTGAATCCAATCAAGGATTTATTTGGTTGGATCAAGAATAAGGTGAAGAAAGGCCTCCCACAGGACACCAAAAATCTCTTCAATATTCTCAAGGTCAGCCAATTCTTGATGCCACCTGACGTGGTTGCAGCTTTTTACAAGCACTTCAAATCCTTCCTCCCCAAAGCTCTTGCTTCTGAGCCAATCAGATAAATGGGCATTCCTGGCTTTAATTGTTTTTATTTTTATTTATTTTGTTTTTAATTGTGCTTGAAAATAATACTTTATGTTATAATGAATTGATGTTAGTTTGCATTCTAGAAGTAACAACTTCAGATGTTAGTTAAATATAACTAAATATATTAGACTCAGATATAATTATTATTAAAATACACCAAATATTTTATTGACTGTTCAGCTAAAAAATAAAAAATTAAATAATATACAGTTATATTAACTTTATTTAAGTAAATGTGATCCCTTTTTAGCACAAGGGTGTTATTTTTTAAAGCCAAAAATCATACCTTGTGATTCATCACATGATCCTTACCAATTAAGCGCCTCTATAGCCACCCAGCATGAAAACCAAAAGATTTTAATGTATCTGTTACTAATTGTTGCATATATTAATGGATTAAACATTTCAGATGCCACTTAGGATACAAAACAATGGAAGGCTTGCACAATTTCATGATTGTCCTATTGCAACATGAATCTACACAGGCTAAATAAGTTTTAAACACCTAAAAAACAGAATTCAAAGTGTATTTGGATTGTGCATCAAGCACAGGCTTTACTTCTGAGGTTAATATAAGATGATAAAATTAGTTCTACTTGCCTCCATTAGGCAAGGTGTGGGAATTAAGTTGTTTTCTTGCGCGGCTCTTTCTGGTGTGCCTTTTCCCTCTCATCCTTTTGGAAAGTCCTTTGGCCAATGCCTCCTTCCCTCTGGTGTCAATTCCACTGCTCCATACTATATTAACACACTACTATCAAATAAAATACCAGTTTTGTCTTTATATCTTTTATTCTTCTGTCTGCACCAGAAAGTCACTATACCAGCCAAAGATATAATATTAAGAGTGAGGATTTCTGACTAACTGTTTATAGAATTAAGCTACCACTGCTGAATTTTATGACATTGGCACTCATGTCTTATAATACCAATAGCCCCACTCCTGCAGTTCTGTCTATGAGGAGGGAGGACAGCCCCTGACTGAGTCTTCTTCCACTGCTTCACCCTACCACCAGGCACCGGCCTTCACTGCTGCTAATGCCCATGCTGGGGAAAGAGCAGGCGCTTCCTATGGCCTGCCCAACCTTAGCCACTTCATGCCAGAACATCAACACCCCCAGGCTATTGTTTTTGGCCAATCTGTTAGGATTGACAATTCTCCTCCTCTGGAACCCCAGGCCCAAGAGCGGGAATCAAACTCGGAACCTGGATCCCCCGGCCCGCCAGGCCTATGGACCGCGGGACCGCCCACCCACATTTTTCTGAGGTTGAGCCCCCGCAAGCTGATGCTGAAGATGATGGCCCATCCAGTGAAACAGATCAAGCCAAGGAAACTATTTCACCAAGTAGAGTGCCAATCACAACACCTAATGGAGGCGCCAAAGCAACTACTATTAGCTTCATGAGTTTGAAGTCTACACCAGCAACCAATCAAGAGCCAACCCAAGGAAGAGGCACCAGCCCACAAACTGGCCCCATGACCACAACACTAGAGCAAGATAATCAGGTAGCTAAATTGGGAGTCTCAACCAATGAAAGAACTCCCGGACCAAGTACCATTTTGCTGCCTCTAGACCCAAGTACCCAATTCCCCTGGCCCTGCCTTTCCCAATGCCCTGATGATCCCCCCATGGAAAATGTTAAGTTTGGAGGTGTGATGCTATATAGACCCAAGGACCCTGTGCTCTAAACTTATCACCATTTTTGAATAAAGGTTATGTTACTTTGGCTTATACAGCTATTGCCGTATTTTGTATTTGTTGTCTATCAATTCAGTTCAAGATCTCCTGGCCCTCCTGCCCCACTGCCCTCAGTTTTCTGTCCACCTGGTGTACCCTTTGGGCCTGTTAACTTCACTGATTATCCCTTGAAGCCTGAATACAAGGACTATGCACCAGAGAAAATCCTTGAACTTGACCCGTTAGCCCTCATCCAATCCACTATTAGATACAACTGCCAAGGCCTGTGGATATTCTCAACACCCAAACTATTTAGAGGAAAATTCAATTATCTCCCAGCTTATAATATATACATGGAACCACCTGTGACACCCAAACCAATGCCAGCCTCTTCACCTGACCTTCCAACCAATCATACCAGCAAGCTTTTTGGTATAGTGTACATCACCCTCACAGGGGTGGTGAACACCATTGTACCAACCGCCAGCCCGTGGTCTTGGGTGGGGAAGTCTACTTCCTATCTTCTAAAGTTAGCTCCTCTCTTGTGGTGGGCTCTTCCTGCAAAAACCCTGGCCCAAGTTACCCCCCAAAACGGTGGGCCAGCCTCCCGAGACTAGATCCCTGACACAACCACTGCTTCTACAAGCCCCTCCCCCCTTGGATATGGACGCCAACTCTTCACCTTCTGAGGACGCCATTTGTAGTGCCATCCACACCATGAATGCTGGTGCTGCTGGCAATGGTGCTTGCTTCAAACACCTGGCCATTCAGCATCCTTCTGCTGAAAACTCCTTGGTTTGCTTTCAGAATCTCTCCCAGGTCAACCCTGACCAGCTCTGTTGTGACCTCTGTACTGTCAAACATATCAAGGACTACCTACAACAATTTAATCATCCTTCTGTATGTTACAACCAAATACACCTGGGTTGCATCTAAAGTCTGGTACACAACCAGGAGATACTGGTGTCCAACCAGCAAACGTTTCTCCAGGTCCTCTACTCTGAGTTAGGCAACACCTTTACAACTGTAAATTGGTACCTCACTGAAGTTAACAACGCCCAAAATAACCTACTTCACTGGGTAGAAGCTATCAAGAGAGGAATAGCCAAGCTGGTTCCAGTGCATGTAGTCCAAATTCCCACCCATCAGGGTGTAGATGCCAATTGGATTAGTGTGGTGACAAACCACGTGCTCAAGACTGGCCCAATGGTTCAAAGCCTGGTTTAAGAGGTGGAAGTCATGGGCTGTTGCCGTTCCATCATCCCCTCATTCAACCCCCACCTATTGCTATGGACAACTCTCCTTCCAGTCACCTTTTTGGTTGTGACATCCTTGAGCTCTTTGACCATTAAAAGAAGATGCAAGAAGAACTGGTCTAACAGAGCACAGAACTTGCCTTTCTGTTTGATGGTTACCACCCCATGTTAGAACTTCAGGATTGCCTCAAACTTTGGCAATCTCATGATGGAGCTGATGGCCAGACCCAAGCCAGTAAAGACAAGGAGGCGTTAGCCTTGCTCTAAGCTGATCTTGCCATGCAGGAGAAGCACATTATCTCCCTGGAAGATGACTTGCATATCACCCTCCAAGAGAATAAGGATTACCAGGATTAACTGGATGAGCAACAGCTCTTCTGGACGCCTTTAAAAGCCAATTGGATAGGATGGACAGCAAAATAATGGCCGTCAACTTGCAGTATATGGGTCATTATTTGTTAGATCAAGCCAAGGCGCCAGCTTAAGCATTTCAAAGCCTTTTAACTTCTTTGGTATCATTTAATTTGTAAACTTATGTTTTTTAAAATTAATATAATGCTTAGTTTACTGAAGAAAAGTTTAAGAGTGTAAAATATACAAATAATAAAAATAAATATTATTTCTATCAACTGTATTTTTTGCTAAAACCCTTTTTTCTATTTTAATAAGCTAAGAATCAAATATATGAGTTGCATGGGAGAGTAATAGCAGCCCCAAAGCTATAATTGCTATTACCTTATCTTTGGCTCATATAATTAATTTCTTAGTTATTTTTAGAAAAAAATTGTTGTATTTAAAAGACTATTTACCCTATGTGAAATATAAGTTTTAGTTATTCGTCCAACTTCATGAACATGTCCTACTAATCCTTTAGTAGTATCAGCTCTCTTTGCTTCTCTGTCATATGTGCAGAACTTTGCACAATAATTTATTTTGAAGTACTCCTTAACATCCTCAAATATCAAAGGTGAAACATACAGCTCACCATCTTTCATTAAATATGAAAGATTAACATAAAATGCTTTGACTTCAAGACAGCTTTTTTAGGCCTAGATTTTCTATCATAGATGTGAAAAAAGTTTTTTTGGGAAACATCTGAATCATTTACAAGTGTCTCATATAAATCCTTTCTTTCTTCCTCTCTTTCAAAAACCATTTTGAGATCATTTATATTTTTTATATACATCTCATTTTCCTTTTGTTTAAATATTTTAGATAATACACCAAAATGACCATCAACAATACTTTTGCCATGACTCTCAACAAATCTATTAAACTTAATTGTTCCTTTTATAATTTTAGGTACCTCTTTAAAAAGATAATATAAGAATTCATAAGGTCTGAAATGATTACTATTATCAGTCCAAACTTTAATATTTTTAATATTCTTAAATTTATTATTTTTAAGCAGACTTATCAAACACTGACCTGAAAACAAAGAGTCATGAGATAAAATTTCAGATAAAAAGTCATGATACTCATATTTAATTTTCTCATTTTCTTTAAAAGCAATTGCAAATCCTAATAAAGAAATAGGTATTTTCTCATAAAAACAATTATTTGTCTCTATAGGACCCCCACCTATTTTAAAGTTTTCTTTATAGTCTATTACTATAACACATGAATTATTATCAAGATTATTTATATCACTAATATATTTTTTATTTTGATGCTTATAAAAATTTTCATGTAGGTCAATAGATTCCAAATTTTCTTTAATGGATTTAGGTAAAGGCAACTTCTTTATACTCAAATCCTTTTTCTTCATTTCTAATGATTTTTTTAAGTTGTAAATGTTACACATATCAGTTTGCTTTTTGCTCTTAATTATATTATTAGGAATAAGCTTATAGAAAGTGGAAATTGAAATAGAAATATTGTTTTTTATTTTCATATCTTCATAAATTTTTTTTTATTTTCAATAAGGAGTATTTTATTTTAGTTGAGTATTCACTCAATTCTTTTTGTAATTCTTCATAAATCAATCCGGCAATTTTTTTAGTGAGTTGGCTGGTTGGAAATGAATTTTTTAATATATGTTTTAAAATATTTTTTATGTTTTCTTTCTTTACTGAATCATTTTTTATTTTTTTATTTTTTGAATTTAATGACATTTTTTTAGCATTTTTTATTTTTTTAGAATATGAATACTCATTTTTTGTCATTTTAAATCCACAATCCCAAAGCTCTTTCAGACTGTAGCTTGATGTAACCAATGCTCTTAGGGAAGGAAGGTGCTTGGCAGGGGACTCTGACATCAATTCATTTAGGTTGTTAAGGAAATCATCTGTCTTAGAATTTTGTATGACAGGTAAAAAGGTACTTTTTCCAAACTCTGTTTTTAATAAGAAATGCTCAACAAAGCTGTTAAGATCACTGCCAGCAGTAAAAAGGAATGCTTGTTTAAGCATAGAGATTCTTTCTCTCTTAGTAGAAGCCCCCAGTGAGAAGAAGGGTGTCATCTGAGGTGCAAACTTGATTGGTTCCATAATGATAGTGGTTGAGTTCCTTGGCTTGGTTCAGGCAGTTCTTGCTTGGAAATAGATGTGCAGTTATCATAGGGGATAAATGTGTGGATTGTAAAGTAAATTTCTGTAAAGTTGAGCTGTTTAAATACCATATTAGCTGAGCTTTTGCACTACAGGCATAAATCCCCAACTGACCCCCAACTAATCTCCTTAATTTATCAATATCACCCCTGAAGCCTGATATCATTGTTTATTTACCTCTTTTTATATTATGGTTAACTGTTGATATTTCAGCAAATAGTACTTCAATCTTGCTCAAACTAGTATCATTAGAAAGCCCTTAATATCAGCTTTCAGAATTGTGCTGCAACTCTATATTTAAATACCAATTTAGTATCTTGAAGTGGCTTTGAATGTAAGCTTATAAAATTATTATTTGAAATAAAATATGCTAATTAACTCTTAAAGTATGATATTTCAATCAGTAAACCAAATTTAAAGTATAAATCATTATTTAGCTTACTTTTAGTAACCAACTCAAAAGTCTTTTTTAAATAAACTTAAGCTTATTATAACTTTTAACAGTTCTAAAATGAATTTTATATATCTTAAATCTATTAAAACAAAAATGTTATTTTTAATCACATATAAATATTTGCTTGTATAATTAAAGTTGTATCTTATTTTTATAGATACAATGACTAAGATCATTTTCCATTTAGTTAAATAAATTTTAACCTTTATAAAATTTAATTAAATAAAGCAAGATTTTGATACATTTTTTATGTTTGAATTTTTTATACATATTATCTCTAGCATACAGTATAAAAATATAATTTTATTAAATAGTTTTATAAAGGTATTTTATTAATATTAAATACTTAAGAATTTGAAAAGAAAAACTTTTACTCTCTTATAAGTTCTTAGTATATATTTTCTAAAAATCTAACTTAAGAATAAATTACTTATGCTAAATGAGATCACTGAAATTCCAATAAAAGGTTAGTTTTAATTTTTTTAACTTTTTTACTATATTTTTTATAAAACAAATCCAAAATTATTTAATATTTATTTATTTATTAAATATGCAAAAAGCTATCTGCCCTCTTTTTAACAAGAGGGATTCAAAAATTATTATATTTTAAATTAAATATTTTTAAAAAAGCTAAGATTTTAGGCAACAATTTAATTTCCAACAAAAAGCATCATATCAGTTTTTATTGTATTTTTATGTTTCTCTTTTTAGAATGATGTCATTTTGTACTAATCAGCTTTCAAGAAATAATGGTATATGGAATAAGATTGTTACTAGCTTTTAATACAGTTTAATTTAACTGTAAGTAGAAAATGATTAATTTAATATAGGTTTTTATATTATAAGGATTAAATAAGATTTATTTTGATAAAATTGTTGTAACTATTTAAATTTATTGATAAGAAAATCAAAACAAAATTTTAAAGTGTTAAGTAGCACAGTTAATAGGAAACAGATTAATCTAACAAATAATGACCCATATGCCCCTAACGCCAGGAGTAATCACAGTCCTAGATGTCAGGAAACGCCCTGAAACATCTTGTATTACAAAAATGCCTTGGGAAAACTCTACTATTCTCCACAAATCCAATGCTAGTTTGATGACTCTCCTAGCTGCTCTAGACAATGAGTTATGGCTTTTTAAAGTTTGGCTGCCAGCCAAACTTCCTAACCAGTGCAAAGTGACAAAAATATGCAACCAAGGCACAAGAATTGATGTGAATCTTAATTAGAGCATAACTCAGCAACCATTGGACAGATTTGGACGTCCAAACACGCATTTTGAAGCCAAATACCAGGAAAGCCAATCTGGGTTATTTTTAGACAAAATACACATGCAAATTCCAATGTGCGGGATTTTACAAAGAAACATGAGTCATGCTGATCAGAAGATGCCCCAAAAACCCAGCCTGATGCCACCAGCAGAGTCCCTAAGACTGTCTAGAAGATTTAGGAAGATTCTAAAGAGTCTAATGGAATGGTATATAAAGGTGTTGCTCACAATGATCCCCTTGTGATCATTCTAAGTTTAGCCCAATAAAATAAAGTTGAATTTAGTTAATTTTGAAAGATTTATATTAAATCTGTGTAGGTTGTTTCCTATGGAGACCTGTCAAGGTCTACTTGGCCCTGAAACTAGAAGATCTTTCAGCCCTGAGCTTTATTACAGCTACAAAAGTGATGATGGTCACACTTGGTTGGCCCCCAAAGCTGTACACATATTAACCAGTACTGGAATCTGAGGATGACGTCCTGGCTACTCTTGAAGCTTCTGGGGCTGCCCAGGACAGGGAGGGTGAACATGAAGCACAACAGGAAGAAAATTGCTGATGTGCCTCTGAGGCTAGGTTTGCTGCCTCCACTTTCAGTTGTTCCTGCCTCACCCGCTCTCCATTGAGAATCACGCCTGCCCCCATGCAGCAAGGCTCTAACAACTTCAAGCCGGTCAACTTACCCACATTTGACCGTAAGAGCAACGTCACCATGTTCTTACGCCTCTATCAGAACTTCATGTATGGCACTGACAACTCCATGAGAGACTCCACCATCATCAATTGCCTGGACGCTGACGCTCAGACTATCATATTGTTGCGCCTACCAGAGAATGGCTGGACCTTTGCCAAAGTCTCCAGAGCTCTGACTGAAGAATTTGGTAGTCAAGAAGCTTTACTCAGACATAAGATAGACTTTGCTGATATAAAGTTGAAGGTGGGGGAGATCCTAGAAGACTTCAATTATAGGTTCTACCTTGAGGCCCAAACATTGCTGTCCATGAGTGCTGTGCAGTTCATTGACGTCCAGTCTGCCCTCCTGAACGCTGTGAGAGTTAATTGTGAGCTATCTCATCTCTGGCTCTCAAGTCTGGTATCTACAACACTTGCACAGTAACAGATCTGATATGCCTCCTTTGAACCTATAAGGAGGATTTTAAAGTTCCTCTCCCTGAGAGCTGCCCCATCAACAAGCTGAGTACAAGCCCAGAGTGGCTGTGGAGATGCCCAAGTCTTCCAACAAGGTTGGGACTTCTCCAGCCAACACCTCTCCTTGTACTTGCTTTAAATGTGGCATGGCTGTCCACTTCTCTTGGAAATTCAAGAGCCCCCACCAGAAGGTCCATCACGTAGGCATGGAAGATGCCAAAGAAGATTACCCCGCTGGAATAGAGTCTGAGGAGTCCCAGGAGGAAGGGGCAAAAAACTGCTAAGCAGCCATGACAAGAAGAAATCCTTGGCTGCTCTGTTGGTTTCCCCAAAACCCTCTCCCCTCATTTCTCTACCGCCCAATAGACCTGTCCCTGACCCTGGCACTTGCACTTGCATTGCCCCCACACCAGTGCCCACCAATAATCCCCCTTGGGAGATTCCCTCTCCCAATCAGAATTGAGATACTCTGAAAATGGGCAAGTACAAGAGGACCTCCTCCACCAGGTACTCACTGTTGATACCCAGAAACACTGTACAACCCTTCACCCTGAAGTGATCATACCACACATTGCTTGCCAGACTTTATCCTTGCCTTATGCTGAACAACTAGCACAGCCTGGGGTTGAAGTCTTGCATGAGGATGATACCACTGAACACTTGACTAAATTGATGCATACTGTGAATGTCTCTGCCCCCCTAGAATCACTTCATGAGGCCAGCCCAGCTGTAGAAGCTGCCATAGTCCTTCTTAGAGAAATTCAAAGGGCTAAGTGTACACCAAGTTTCTAAGATTGTGGAAATCAGGGAGAACCACCAGGGTTGTACCTACATTAACTTGGTGGTGAATAAAACTCATGTAAAAAACATTACCAACTTGGGGGCCCCTGGCAACATTATTCTTCTCAGCTGGTCAAAAAGCTGAAGTTAGCCCCCTGACTTGGCCTACCATAAGGAAGTTAGCTCAACTGGGCCACAGACTACTAGAGCCAAGGGGACTTATCTTCCCTCCCCTTCTGATTTGGAAAGCTGATGGTAACTGCCCCAGCCATTTTCCTGGAAAACAATAGCTATGACATCCTTATTGGGACTAGCTTCATGGTCCAGTATGGCACTGTGACCAATCACAGAGATCATACATTTGGGATTTTGGGCCACTCTATACCCATGTTCTACCATGGTGCCTGGCCTTCTGATTTACCCCTACACTGCTTGCACTACATTAACTTGGAGTACATCAATAGAGAGATGCCAGTAGCTTACACCCTGCAGAGTAAGAAGGCTAATATGCTACCTCTCTCAGTTAGAGAAGCCAAGGGAATCCCAGTCTATGCCTCCTGTAATGTGACTATCCCACCTGGCTCCCAGGTGATTCATAATACAGGACTCTTGATGGCTCTACTGACTGGCACTCATTGAGAAATCTTTGGCATCCCTAATGCCTCCAGACTAGAACCATAGGCTACACCTGAAATCCTCATGCCAAGCAAGAAGGAAGTGCTCATACTCTTGGCCAACATGAGTCAACAAGAAATGGTTGTCTCTAAACACCAACTTCTGGATTATATAAGCTAGAAGAGCATAAAAATCTGTAGGAGACTGCCTCTTTTGTGGAATTCTCTGAGTTGGTTCTACCTTGCAAAAAACCACTGGTAATATTGGTTATAAGTTGCAACTCTATGTCTGGTCTCTCTGAAGAGCAAAAAGAGCAAGACAAGGATCTATTTGCTCAGTATAAGGATGTGTTTGCCAAGGATAATTATGATCTTGGCAAGGCTGTAGATATTGCCCGTCATATTGACACCCAAGGTAATCCACTCATCTGCTCCAGGTCTATATAGCATAGTCAAGCCAATCATGTTGTAGCCAACAAGGAGCTTCAGAAACTATTGGGGTCTGTCTTACTGTCCCCCAGTAAAAGTCCTTGGGCTTCCCCTCTCCTGATTGTCAAAAATAAGGATGGTAGCAACCAAGTGGTGATTGACTACCACCATCTAAATGCTGTTATCAAGAAGGATTACTATCCCCTCCCTTGCATTGATGATACATTGGACTTCTTGGGTGGCACCAAGTTCTTTAGTGCAATGGATCTTATAAGTGGGTACTGGTGGATTAATCTACCCCCCGCTGACCAAGAGAAATGTGCAATTATCACTGACCAAGGGCTATTCCAACCCATGAGGATGCCCCAAGGTCTGTCCAACACCCCAGCTACCTTCCAGTGGGCTAAAGATTCAGTGATGGATGACCTCAAACTCACCAGTGTACTGGTCTATCTGGATGAGATTAATGTGTTCTCCCAAATCTTTAATGATCACTTGCAACACTTGAATGAAGTCTTCCAGAGGTTACTTGCAGCTAACCTTAAGCTCAAGCCACATAAATGCAATTTCTTCCAGGAAATCTGGAGTTCTTGGGGTTTGTCATTATTCAAAATAGACTCTGGCCTGTACCTCTGAAGGTGAAATCTGTTGAGAAAATGCAGAGCCCGGCCAATAAGCAGGAAATGCAAGTCTTCTTAGGGATTATTGAGTAATACTGCCAATTATTCCCTAATTTTGCCTCACTGGGTAACCCCCTCTTTCAGCTTCTCTGTGCTGATAAAAAATTCTTCTGGAGTCTAGCATGCCAATCTGCCTTCAATACTCTTAAGAGAACACTGATTGCAGCCCCTGTACTATCTTAACCTGACTTTTTCAAGCTGTTTGTGGTTCATACAGATGCTAGCCTGACTGCTATTGGGGGTTTTCTATCACAGATGCACTCTGAGGGACTCAAAAACCCTGTAGGATACTGCTTTCACACTCTCAATGTTCACTAGAGGAACTACACTGTCACCAAATGCAAGTGTCTGGCTGTAATATACTCTTACCAACAGTTCAGAGTGTATCTTCATGGAGTATACTTCACGGTTGTACCAGATTTGCCTCCCTGCAATAGCTGAAGACTGTCAAGGATCTCAAAGGGTGTCTGGCATGTTGGGCCATTAAACTCCAAGCCTACAACTATGAAATGATTCATTGAGCTGGAGAAACCCACCAGAATGCTGACTGTCTCTCCTGTATTCCTACTGTTGCTTTAGTACCCCCATGGCTGACATTCTATATGAAAAGCTTATGGAGGATCTTTCTTTGTGGGGGGAGGAGCCGGTAGAGATACAGATGGCTCTCAAGAAGTTAGCTGTTGACACCAAGATCTCTAAGGGACAGCTCCTGAAGCTTTGTAGAGACTCTTGACTACCTTACATATGCCCATCCCTACACATGGAATTGGTGGTAGCTGCTCACAAGACTACTGGTCATGGTGGTGTACAGAAGATGTTAGCCCTGCTACAGCAGCACTGCTTCTGGGAAGGAATGTATGGTGATTTAGTAGAGATGCTAGCCACCTGTCATGACTGCAACATCAAGAGACCTAAGATTGCCAAGTTCCAACACAGACTTGTACGCCCTGGTTTTGCCTTCCACACTGTAGCTATTGACGTAGTGGGGCCCTTGCCAGTTACCAACAGTTGCAACAATTCATCATTGTGGCTATTGATATATGACTAAATGGGAATAGGCCAAAGCAATTCCTAACCAATCTGCACTGGTGACAGCCACATTCATCCTGGGGAATATCATATACAAACATGGTTGCCCCCAGATTTTGCTAATAGACAATGGTAAAAACTTCACCAGTCATATCATTCCCCACCTCAAACAACTGATGGGAATTTATGGGACACTATCCACCCCTTATCACCCACAGACAAATGGCATGGTAGAGCGCACTAATGGGAGCCTGGTCCAGATACTCTGGAAGCTCAGTCACCAACATGAGACGGAATGTGATACCTTCCTGCCTGCGGCTACCTTTGCATATAACATTAGGTACCATTGTGCCACTGGCAAGCCGCCCTTCCAACTGCTCTACAGCTGGCAACCAGCACTTCCCCCTTTACTATATTCCTTGGTAAAGCCCAGCCTGGCTGTGTCCCCAGAGGCGTACCTCATCAAGCTGGTTCAAACTCTTATTTGCTTGCAACCTGAAGCCTATACCATAAACTTAAGCCATAAGTTTCAGGAAATAGAACAAGCTGCATCCAAACGCCCCGCCTTACCCACTTACCTGGTAGGAGACTCAGTCTACTTCTTCAGCAATAGAGGGTATGGCCGCAAATCCAAACTTGCCTCCCTTTGGCAAGGTCCAGTTCAAGTTATCCAGAAGACTGGCCCCAACTCCTACACCCTTAAGGAGCCCCATTCTGGGCAATTGATCACTAGAGTACACGCTCAGTATATATGTGCTGACCTAGTGACCAAGAGTAAGCCCCAATGAGGACAAAACCCAAAAAACAAAAGCCTAATTAAAAAATTCCATGGGTTGTTGTCATGTTTGCAATAGTGCTGCACCAAAGTATGAGGAATAAGAATAAAAGAACAAAGTGTTTATTGGAGACTGACAAGAATCTTCCAGTACCATATCAACTGTTCTACCACCTGTTAGGTAGCCAGGGAACACAACTGGTTACCTACAGATCCAAGAAGCCAATGATCAAGGATTAGGCAACAAACCCCCATCAAACAAGAGACAAAATTGACCCCAATGTCCACAGGAAAGGCAACCCCCGAGAAGATACAGTCTCACAGAAGACTCTCACAAAGGGCATATTCTACTGGGACCTGACCACCCACCCCATAGAACACCAACAAGGCCCACTCAAGGAAGACTCCCATGTTCTCCTCCTGCTTGAAGTTGCAATGATTAGTTCCCCAAAGGACAAGGTTATCAGACATCACCATTGGCACCAGATGAGCAGTACCCTCCACCGTGTGCAACTTCAACACTTCCTGGAAGGCTTGCCAAAGATGCTGCTCAAAGATATCAGAGGTTTTTCAACTGAATGGTTGGGCCTCTTTAACCCCAGGTGTTGCCCAAGCGCAAATAACTGACTTCACAATATTGGATACAGTTCCCTGCTGCAAGGCTGATAGCACCTGACCATTGAAGTGGAATTTCTTCAGCTGAGTCCCCAAGTAGTCTTCTGCAGCCCATATGGAGAACTGCCAATGAACGCTATTACTCCTTTGCAGCCCAGTCCCTGTCACCTCTCTGGGCTCACTAAATACTAGAAACAGAGCAGCAAATAATGGGTCTGTTCCCACTAAAACCAACTTGACACCTGCAGCTGATCTAGTTGAACCCCCAAGTCAAGGTAGCTGCCATCCACATCATGAAGGAATACACGCTTCTCTGTTGCCTTCCCCTATGTTGTAAATTGCGCAATTAATGCTATTTTGATATGGCCTTCAAATATTGATA
Source organism: Entomophthora muscae (assembly GCA_014839935.2). Classification (NCBI taxonomy): domain Eukaryota; kingdom Fungi; phylum Entomophthoromycota; class Entomophthoromycetes; order Entomophthorales; family Entomophthoraceae; genus Entomophthora; species Entomophthora muscae. The sequence goes on from QTSX02007223.1 coordinate 228,772, forward strand.
GTTGCAAAGATTTGGCTGGGTTTTCCTTTAAGTTCAGAAATTCCTTGCCTTCTGCAAATGGGTCTGGTTCAATATCCACCCATTCTGGATTATCATACCTGTCTGTGATTGATCCTGGTATGACCTCATCCCAATGTGACCCCCTCAGCCACTTTGTCTTCCTGATGAGTGATCACTGTCCCTTGTCTACTATTTAAAGTAGAATCATTACTCCTAATAAAAACAAGTTTATCCACATTTGTGTTGGCTTTAATAATCTTCAAGCTTTTTCCTGTCCTTTCTGCCAAAAGGACTTTTACATCTTGTTTTACAAGAAATTAAGGTATGTGCCCTTAATTTCGCCCTGAAGGCTAACCCAAGGCTAGCTTCACACCTCAAATCTTTCTTTATAAAGATTTCCTGCTGTGTCCTCCTGGATGTTGTCCCCAGGAGCCAAAAACAACAAAATGGTGCTCATTACAGGGGCTGCAAGCCCCTCAGTTACCCTGTTACCACGCACATTATCTGGTCCTTCTCCCTTTGTTTCTGAAGTACCTGATCAACCTAAAGTTTCTAGTCCTCCTCTAGAAGAAGACATCACCAATGCCCCCTCAAATCCTATAGTATTGGTTTTGTCTCCTGGGCCCACGTGAGCCCCCCTTCCCGCTTTCTCTCTCAATTACAAGCAAGCTTGTGCTGCTGCCCACTCCCTTCTCCATTCTGGAACGGCAGCAATGCACTCTATCCCTGGCCTCTGTCCCAGGTACGCTTCTGAAGACCTGTACTCCTTCCTTTTAGACTTTGGTCTCCCCCCTGTGTTGATGGAATCCATGGATACTATTGGCGTGTTGGTCAACCAGTTCATCCAACCTGCCCTAGTTCACTACCAACTTGCCTTAGGATCCCAGAATCAACTATTAGATGCTGTAACCACCGCCGTCTCAAATAACCATGCTCAAAATATGGCCTATCAAGAATGGTCACACAGTCTCTTTGTGTGTATTTCTGATAACCGGCGCAACTCACTGGCGTCACAGAAGTACTTAACTGCCTCCCTGAACTCCCTTTGTTCCAAGCTCCCTGGATACATAAAGGATTGACTATGCAAATTGGATGAACATCAGGCAGCGTGGCGTGAGCAAATTGAGGTCTTTCTGCTAAACCATTGTCAGGACTTTGAGACCCTGGTTAGTGAGCTTAATCAGTTCAGGGAGCATGTCAACTTGCAGCTCAAATTGATAGGAGCTCATGTCAATACTTGGGGCCGCCATCTTCTGCATCAATACGGTCTGGATAAGGCTGTACTAGGCGACATTCTATATCAGGTGCAAAATTATGTGGATGACAGGATAGCTTCTATTGAGGTGACCCCTCCTGTTCCTCCTGTTGAGACCCCATCTGATTTTGAAACCAAGGTATGAGAGGCCATTGCCAAACTCAAGGCTACCACTCAACGTCAAGCTTCTGTGTAGAACCCCCCTCCAGTTGAACCAATGCCAACCCTTGTATTGCCTCCCTCACTGATCAGGTGGCTACCTTACAAGGAGAAATTGAGTACTTAAGACAGCCCCTCTCTAATTCTGAGGATTTGTCATCTGAATCTGAAGATGAAGAGAAGGATGAAGTTGCTAAAACTTACGCTCATGACAATCATGGTTGTTGCCCTGGTCTGAAAGGTCAACCCCGGGTCAACTGTGCGTGTACACTAGATCAACTTGCCAAAGTGACAAATGATGTAGCTGATAGGCAAGACACATTGGAAAGAGAAGTCCAAAACCTCTCCTGCTTTACCAAGACCCTAAATGAACAAGTTGCCCCCTTAGTTGCTCAGGCCTCTTCTCTGGCTACTCGTGTCAATGGGATTTCTGTCACTTTGGCGGTACAACAAATCAAGATTGACAAATTTGGGACTGCTGCCACCACTGCTAGAGATATTAGTGGACAGAACAGCTCTACCTTGGACACTCTAGAGGAAAGCCTTCAACTCCTCTGGGCTAGACAACCTGCTGCTGAATCCAAGTTTGAAGGCAACCCTCATATTAACGTCCTCAACCCTGGTGAGAACAGTCAGTCCTTGTCCTCATCTATTGACCCAAACTACAAACTGACCTTCAAGCAGATATGTGATCCAAAAACCTTTACCATTGCCGCCTTTCTAACCATTTACAAAACTGCAATGTGAAGGGCTACTGATGAGCTCAAGAAAGAACACATCCTCACCTGTCTCCATCCCACTTGCCAAGAAGTTCTGGTCCCCAAGCTCCCCTCTGTTGTCACTTGGGAGGACATGAAGCGCTTCCTTATTGAGGAGTTTGGAGGAGATCTTAGCTTGGAGGTCAATAAGAATGCATTTGTGCACATCACTTTTAAGCCCAAGGAAACCCCGGCTGAGTTTGCAGATTGTTTCTACATTGAAGGCCAGCAGTTAATCACCAGTCAACAGTTAACTCCCCGGGAAGCATAAACGGCTTGTTCAAATGCATTGACGGTGAACCAGCTTATATGCCTACAATTTAAGACACACAAGGCTTTGCTCACTTCCATGAAGAGCATTAAGACGCTCCTACAAGATATGCATTTGACACATGGAGGTACGGTGGTACATGAAAATAAAGCCAGCAATACTGGGACTACCTCTTGTATGCCGCGCATAATGACCCTGGGTGCTGATGGACAGGCTAAGAGGCAAGGCTGTCATAACTGTGGCCAAGTTGGGCACCACTCAATTACTTGCACTAATCCTTGAGTGAAAGGTTGTGATCCCAAGGAACAGGCAGTAAAAGAGAGGTCAGCTTAGAAACAGAGACACTCTCTGCTGACCAATCTCCCCCTGTCTCCCCCTGATCCTCTGTCTGATAAGGAAACTCCTTCTTCCTCTGGCCCAACTATCCTTCATCTATTTCTCAATCTCTCCAGTGATTCAGAGCCAGAAGATTCTTATAGTGAAGATTCTGATAGTTATGGCTATTCTGTTCTGGCTGTCCCAGAAACCATCCCTGTACCATACAAACTTTGCTCTGGGAAGACCACCACCACTTCCCAAGTACCTGCAAGTGAAGCTAAGTCCATGGTGGCTTGACCTTACCTAGCTCAAGCCCATTGACCTCCCATCTTGGTTGATTCTTCCAAGGAAGCAGCCAAGTTAGCCAAAGCTCTCTTCCAAAACGTAACTGTATCTCTTCTGCTACAGACTCTATATAAGGAGATTCCTGCGTTACAGTGCATGCTAGCTAAATGGGAAAAGGAGCTAGAGGCTGCGCAAGATGTGTTGGCAGTCTTGCCCCCCTTTGGGAGAGATACAACCTGTGTGGAAGTATCAATCCAAAAGGTTAAAATCAAAGCCATCTTGGACACGGGTTCTCCATTCAATGTGGTATCTTCAAAATTAATGAAGAGACTTAAGTTGGCTCCTAACCTCAACTACACGCAGTTGTATGGCACAGATGGAATGGCACAAACACAAGCCATTGGTGCCTACTCTGCTCTACTCATGAGGTTTGGAAAACTCCTCATTGTGTCCCCCGCTGTAGTCCTTGAGAACAAAAGCTATGACCTCTTGGTTGGTACTCAATTCCTCCAAGAATATAACAGGATTGTAAACTTACAAGATTGATACATTTTGCTCTTAGGATATGAGGTTCCTTTTATTTTTGAGGAATCTCCATGCCTCCTAGGAAAACGTCTTAAAACTTGCGTGCTTGAGTACCCCACAGGTATTTTCTCTCTCAAGTATAGGAATCACTCCTCCAACATGCGCACCCCTCCTCCTTCCTGCCCTGTGGAGGAAGGGGTACCTCTTCTTGCCCCAGCGGCTATCACCATCCCCCTGGGCTCTCAAGTGATGATTGATTCCCAGATTTCTTATGAGCTACTTGAGAAGTGGTTCTTGGAACTTTACTCACCTGAATCCCTAAGCCGTACAGAGCCCTGCCTGTGCCCTGGGATTCTAGATTGAACCCACAAAGAGCCCATACAATTACTGCTTGCCAACCTGACAGCCCTGCCCATGCAGGTGACCCAAGGCCAGGTTGTGGGACATAACCGTATACTGGGGGCAGAGCAAGTGGCCTCCCTCTACCCCTTCAGAGCTTTCAGTGATTTTAATCTACCTGAGGAAGATCCTCAAGTTCTCTCCTTGTTCACTGCTGCTGATTTCCCCCAACTGTCTCCTGTTAAACAAACAGATGTGTTGAACTTACTCAATCAGTTCAGCGACATCTTTGCCACTGGATCTACGGACTATGGCCTAGCCAAAGGAGTCATCCATCAGATTGATACTGGGGATGTGCCCCCTTTTTGTGCCAAACCATACCGCTGTAGTAGGGTGGAAGATGATCAGGTGTCTAAAGAACTCAAGCAACTTCTGGACGCTGGGTTACTGGCTCCTTCCTAAAGTCCTTGGGCTTCCCCGCTACTGATCCTCAAGAAGAAGGATGGCAGACATTGCATTGTAATAGACTACTGCCACCTGAACTCTCTCACTAAGAAAGACTCATACCCTTTGCCCAGAATTGACAATGCTCTCAGACGGCTGGGTGGTTCCAAGTTTTTCTCAGCCATGGATCTAGCTTCTGGATACTGACAAGTTGCCTTATCTCCTGAAGATCAAGAAAAGGCTGCGCTTATCACTTCAGAAAGTCTTTTTGAACCCACTTGTATGCCCAGGGACTCTTCAACGCCCTGCCATGTTTCAACAAGCTATGGACTCTATCCTACAAGACCTAAAGCTCTCCTGCGTCCTTGTGTACCTTGATAACATCACTGTATTCAGCACTACCTTTACCAACCACTTGGAACACCTTAAGGCTGTCTTCATCAAGATTTGCAAAGCTGGCTTGAAACTCAAACCCTCCAAGTTCTTCTTCTTTAAGGAACATCTTGAATTCTTAGGTCATGAGCCACTCAAACTGGAATCTGCCCCATGAATAACAAGGTGGAGGCCATTGACAGGATGCTACCTCCCACAAATCTTTGAGAGGTTCAAGTATTCCTTGGTATTATGGGCTACTATCAAAAGTTCATACCTGGCTTTGCTGAAATGAGGAATCCCTTGTCCAACTGCTGCGCAACGTCCCCTTTGAGTGGACTGACAGCCAACAACAAGCATTTGAAGCGTTGAAAGCCAAGCTCAAAGAGGCTCCTATCTTAGTCTATCCTGATTATGATAAAGAGTTCATCTTTTATACTGACGCTAGTGGAGTAGCTGTGGGTGCCATCCTTGCCCAACTTGACAATGAAGGTGTGGATCAACCTGTAGCCTACTTGTTGAGGGTCCTCAATAAGCATGGGAAGAACTACAGCGTCACTGAAAAGGAATGCTTGGCAGTGTTGCACGCTGTGAAACAGTTTCTGCACTACATTTATGGGACCCACTTCACAGTGGTAACAGATCACTCCTCCCTCAAATGGCTGCAACAGCTAAAGGAACCTGAAGGTTGACTAGCGCGTTGGGCTCTGTGTCTACAAGGGTATGATTTCACTGTAATACACCGTCCTGGGGCCCAACATCAGAACACTGATGGCCTGTCAAGAATGCCAATCCTAGCTATCCATCCTGCTGACGCTGATCAACTATACAAGCTAATAGAGTATCCTGACTCTTGGATCACTGAGCCAGAAAGCATTTGCTTGGTATTACAGACCCTATCCAAGGACACTGTAATTTGTTATAGACAGCTCTTCAAAAAGGTTAACAATGCCTACCTACCCTACATCTGCCCTAGCATGAGGATAGCCATTATCCTCCAAGCACATATTGACACTGGCCATGGGGGCATAGCAAAGACTCATGACTGGTTGTGCAAAAACTTCTATTGGGAAAACATGCGCCTCCTGATCCCTGATGTCCTCACCTCCTGTCATTCCTGTCAGCTTCAACGCCCTTGCTTGTCCCAACACCAGTTCAAACTCATTCCTCCAAAACATGCCTTCCACACAGTGAGTATTGATGCTGTTGGGCCTTTCCCTTGGTCTAGGTTGGGATGTTGGTTTATCTTGATTGCTGTAGACCACTTTAACAAGTGGGTTGAAGCCAGGGCAACAAAAGATATAACTGCTAGGACCACGGCTACTTTCTTGCTGCAAGACATTTTCTATTGACATGGCTGCCCTCAATTCCTGCTCTCTGACAATGGTACCAACTTTAATGCTTGCCTCATCACCTCTATTGTCAAAGCTATGAGAGCTCACCAATTGTTCTCTGTGCCATATAACCCTTCAATTAATGGAACTGTCAAACAAGCAAACTCCACCCTGGTGTCCATAATGAGGAAACTCACGCTCTCTGACGCTGCAATTGGGATATGTTCTTCCCTGCTGCCCTCTTTGCTTACCAACTTAGTAGACATCAAATGACTGGCTAGTCCCCTTTTGCCATGCTGTATGGACGTGAGGCCGCTATTCCCTCAATCTTGGGACCCCCTTTGATCAAATTTGATGTGTCTGCAAATCCCAAGGCCCATGTTAAAGGCTTAATCAATCATATCATCAACATCCAAGCAACAGCTTATTCCACTGCTTACAAGGTCAAAGCTCTGGAGCTCTCCCCGTACAATGCTGCTAGAGCCCCCTACCTGAGTATCAAGTAGGGGATCTAGTTCTCTACTACCAGAATTTTACAGGTGGTAGAGCCCATAAACTGGATTCTCTCTGGGTTGGGCCCTGTGAGCTCACCTTTAAGAAGGTTGTTGAGTATACTGTGAAACTACTGTCTTCTGGATGTCTTTTTGCCTGTGTTCACTCCAAATTTCTCCACAAATACCAACTCCCTGTGTCCAATCTTGAGAGGAGATGTTGTAAATTGCACAATTAATGCTTTTTTGTAATGGTCTTCAAATATTGATAGTTGCAAAGATTTGGCTGGGTTTTCCTTCAAGTTCAGAAATTCCTTGCCTTCTGCAAATGGGCCTGGTTCAATATCCACCCATTCTGGATTATCATACCTGTCTGTGATTGATCCTGGTATGACCTCATCCCAACGTGACCCCCTCAGCCACTTTGTCTTCCTGATGAGTGATCACTGTCCCTTGTCTACTATTTAAAGTAGAATCATTACTCCTAATAAAGACAAGTTTATCCACATTTGTGTTGGCTTTAATAATCTTCAAGTTTTTTTCTGTCCTTTCTGCCAAAAGGACTTTTACATCTTGTTTTCCAGGAAATCAATGTATGTGCCCTTAATTTTGCCCTAAAGGCTATCCCAAGGCTAGCTTCAAACCTCAAATATTTTGTTATAAAGATTTCCCGCAATGTGCTCCTGGATGTTGTCCCCAGGAGCTGAACACAACACCCTCCTTCACAGGCTTGATACGCTTGTGACTCTTGGGGATTACTACTTGCACCTTATTCAAGGCTCTTCTTGGAACTCTTCTGGAATGACTGTTCACCATGTCTGTCTTCTTGAGACATCAAGCCTATTAACCCTGTTGTCTAATCCAGTGGAGGGAAATATCACAGATCTTAATGAATTAGACATTTCATATGCCACTTAGGATCTAGATCAATGGAACTCTTGCGCAATTGCATGATTGTCCTATTGCAACATGAATCTACACAGGGTAATTACGTTTCAAACGCCTAAAAACAGGTATTCAAAGTGTATTTGAATTTTGCATCAAGCACAGGCTTTACTTCTGAGGTTAATATAAGATGATACAATTATTTCTACTTGCCTCTATTAGGCAAGGTGTGTGAATTCAGTTGTTTTCTTGCGCAGCTCTTTCTGGTGTGCCTTTTCCCTCTCCCCCTTTTGGAAAGTCCTTTGGTCAGTGCCTCCTTCCCTCTGGTGTCAATTACACCGCCCATACTATATTAAAACACCATTAACAAACAAAAAGCCAGTTTTGTCTTTATATATTTTATTCTTTTGTCTGCACATACTGTCACTATAACAGCCAAAGGTATAGTATTAATAGTGAGGATTACTGACTAACTATTTATAGAATTAAGCAGCCATTGCCACATTTTACGACACTAATTATTACTTATGACGCAAGTTAAGAATAGCAAATCTATTTATCAAATCTTACTCAAGATGAAAAAATTGAGTTCTAAGAAAACCATTGTTTAAAACATAAATTTAACAGACCATCTGTATTTGTTAAATCAGATTTGTTTTCAATCAAATATTTAGGTTGTTGTGTTCTGAGGCGCGGCACAGATACACAACAGGGAATCCTAACCTTAGAATTGGATTTTTACTAAGTCTTGGTTGAATGGCAGGGAAGGCTATGAGATTACCTTGTGGCCCTGGATGAATAATCTCTACTAGTTGTGGCTAGAGAGAGGCGCCAAAGTACTGGAAGACACAAAGACAAAAATGTAAATATAACTTGATTTTTATTGATGAATATGAAAAGGAATATATACTGTGTAGTTTTACCACAAAAAAGTACATGGACGGTAGGTTCACTTGCCAAATGCATGAATGGGGAAAGTGAGTTGCGCAGAGTCAGGAAACCAAACAATTGTATTTTCCAGTTTGGATGTGCTGTGTTCTGAGGCGCGGCACAGACACACAACGGGAAATCCTAACCTTAGGATTGGATTTGTACTAAGTCTTGGTTATATGACAGGGAAGGCTATGCAATTACCTTGAAGCCCTGGAAGAATAATCTCTACTAGTTGTGGCTAGAGAGAGGCGCAGAAGTACTTGAAGACACAAAGACAAAAATGTGAATAGAACTTAATTTTTATTGGTGAATACAAAATAAAATATATAGTGGTTAGGAATACCACAAAACACTACCAGGACAGTAGGATCACTTGCCACAAGCATGAGTGGGTCAAGTGAGATTCACAGAGTCAAGAAACCAAACAGTTGCATTTCCTGATTCAGTCATCAACTCATTTTGAGAGCAAAAGTGAAAGCAAGAGATTTGTCTTCAAAATGGCCCACTGAAGGCAAAATTAAAACATGGTGAATAGCATTATTCACAACATTGCCCTCCCCTAGATTGGCCTTAGGGGGTGGTACTTGCAGAGGAACTTGGCATGCACTTGAGCAAAAGGATAGCCACTGGAGAGGAGCTTTACAGTGTATTTGGGCCCTTGTTTAAAGGTCACTTCTAAAGGGCCAATCCACAGAGAGTGTAACTTATGTGCACACCCACCTACTCTGTGTTAGTAGTAAAGTACATGGTCACCAACATCAAATTCAGGTAAGGGGGAGCATTCAGCATTATCAGGAGAAAGCTCAAGCATCTTAGTCTTGTATGCAGAAGTGTAGGCAGTGGCCTATATCAATTATGCAGTTGACTAGATCCTTGATGTGGTTGTCAGGATTCATGTCCTTATCAGAGGAAAGCAGGGGGCTCTCAAGAGCAATGTAGTAGTAGCCTCTTTCTCATACAACATAGCAAAATGGGAGTATCCAGTGACACAATGTTTGCTAAGGTGGTACACAAAGAGAGCAGAAGGTAAGTATAGGTCCCAGTTGGCAGCGTCAGATTAGGTGAGCTTCCTCATAATAGAGACCAGTGTTGAATTTGCATGCTCAACTGCCCCATTGGTAGAAGAATTGTAGGGGGCAGAGAAGAACTGGTGTGACCCCAAAGCTTTGATAACAGAGGTTACCAACTTAGCATTAAAGTTAGTCCCGTTATCTGAGAGCAACACTTGCAGACAGCCATGGTGGTAGAGAACATCCTGTAATAAGAAGGCAGCAGTTGTCTTAGCCGTGATGTCCTTTGTAGGGCAAGCCTCTACCCACTTGCTGAAATGATCAGCAGTAATCAGAATAAAGCAACACCCAGAACATGAGCGGGGGAGAGGACCTATTGTGTCAATGCTGACAGTATGAAAAGCATGTTGAGGGGGAACCAATTTGAATTTGTGGGCAGCAGCTCAAGGCCTCTGCAGCTGGCAGTTGTTGCAACTAGCTATGACGTCTGGGATCAGCAGGCAAAGGTTTTTCCAAAAGTAGTTCTTCTTAAGCCAGTCAAAGGTCTTAAAAAACTCCATGTCCAGTCTCTTTATGAGCTTGCAACACCAATAAGAGGCAAAGACTGGGTTGTACATAAGGCAGATACTGGTCTTGTACCTTTTTGAAGAGCTGGTTGTTGCGTGTAAGGGTACCTTTGGATAGCTTGGACAAGGCCAGTTGGACCTCTTCTGTCTTGCTTTCCCAAGAAGAAGGGTATCTAATTAGTTTGTACAACCAGTCAGCCTCTGCAGGATGAAAAGCAAGAATGGGCATTATGGATAGCCCATCAGCGTTCTGATGTTGAATCCCTGGGCAATGGAGCACAGTGAAGTTGTATCCTTGTAGATGTAGAGCCCATCTAGCTAGGCACCCTTCAGGCTCCTTAAGTTGTTGTAACCACTTAAGTGAAGCGTGGTCAGTGACAACTGTGAAATGGGTACCGTATACATAGTGGCAGAACTGCTTGACTGCATGCAACACAGCAAAACACTCCTTCTCTGTGACACTATAATTATTCTCATGTTTTTTTAGCATGCGGGAAGTGTAAGCCACAGGATGGTCTACACTCTTGTTGTCTAGCTGGGCCAGAACAGCCCCAATAGCAAGATTGCTAGCATTGGTGTATAGGATGAACTCCTTATTGTAGTCAGGATACACTAGGATTGGCGCCTCTTTGAGTTTTTGCTTAAGGGTCTCAAAGGCTTGCTGCTGACTGGCAGTCCATTCAAAAGGGACATTATGTAACAGCTAGAAAAGAGGTTCACTAGTATTGGCAAAGTCAGGGATAAACTGTCTATAATAGCCCATTGTCCCTAGAAAAACTTGTACCTCTTGTATATTGGTGAGTGGAAGCATTTTGTTGATAGCTTCAACCTTCTTAGTCATTGGGTGAATCCCTGTCTGGGTTACTTCATGGCCCAAGAATTCAAGACACTCTTTGAAGAAAGCGCACTTGGAAGGTTTTAGCTTGAGGCCAGCTTCTCAAATCTTTATGAACACCTATTGAGATGATCCAGGTGATTGGTAAAGGTAGCGCTGAAACCCGTTATATTGTCCAAATATACTAGGACACATGACAGCTTCAAGTTGCAGAGGATGGAGTCCATGGCCCTTTGGAAGGTGGCCAGGGCATTGCAGAGTCCCTGCAGCATGCAAGTAGGCTCAAACAGCCCTTCAGATGTAATGAGAGCGGCTTTTTGGCAATCCTCAGGTGATAGGTCAACTTGCCAGTACCCAGATGCCAGATCCATTGCAGAGAAAAACTTAGAGCCTCCAAGACGTTGGAGAGCATCATCAATACGCAACAAGGAGTACAAGTCCTTATTGGTCAAGGAGTTCAATTGGCGGTAGTCCATCACAATACAGTGACCTCCATCTTTCTTCTTTAATATGAGTAGCAGGGATGTCCAAGGACTTTGAGAAGGTGCCAGCAGCCCAGCGTCCAACATTTGTTTGAGCTTGTTAAATACCTGGGCGTCCTCCACGCGGCTGCGGCAATATGGTTTAGCACAGAAGGGGGGCATTGCCAGTATCAATTTGATGGATAGCACTCTTGGCTAACCCATAGTTGGTACTGTCCTTAGCAAAGATGTAAGAAAACTGGTCTATAAAGTCTAGTATCTCTTTCTGTTGAACCATTGACAGCTGTGGAAAGTCTTGTGCAGTGAACAAGGATAGGACTTGGGGTTCATCCTCAGGTAGGTTAAAATCTTGGAAAGTGCCAAAGGGATGAAGAGACAAGACATCAGGAGCGCCCAACAACTTGCCATATCCAACAACCTGCCCCCTAGACACGGTCATGGGAAGAGCAGTCAGGTTGGCTACCAACAGTTGAACAGGATCCTTATGGGAGACGTCTAGGATTACAGGACAGAGGTGAGGTTTGCTGCGCCCTAATGAGGGGGGAGAGTACAACTCCAAGAAGGTTTGTTCAGGTAGTTCATATGATATCTGGGAGTCTAGAATGGCCTGGGAGCCAAGGGGGATGGTGACAGCAGACGTGGCTAAGAGAGGAATCCCCTCAGACGCAGGACAAGCCATGGGTGGACACTTCATGTTTGAAGAGTGGGTACAATATTTGAGGTTGAAACCCCCAGTGGGATATTTCAAGGCACATGTCTTGAGGCATTTCCCAGGAACTTTAACCGGCTCTTCAAAGATCAGAGGGAATTTGTATCCCAGAATAGAGAGATAATCATCTTTCAAGTTGATTATCCCCTTGGATTCCCTAAGGAACTGAGTGCTAACTAAGAGATTGTAACTCTTGTTTTCCAAGACAACTGCTGGCGCAGCTAGAAGAAGCTTGCCAAACTGCATGGGTAGAGCAGAGTACACCCCTATGGCATGGGTCATAGACAGTCCAGCCATGTCATACAACTGATGATAGTTAAGGTCAGGGGCAAGTTTGAGTTTCTTCACAAGCTTGAAGGAGACAACGTTGACTGCCAAGCCAGTGTCTAAGACGGCCTTGATCTTCACTTTTTGAATGGATATCTCTACTTGAGTGGTAGTGCAACCAAAGGGTGGAAGGACAGCCAAGATATCTTGAGCCTCTGCTAGTTCCTTATCCCACTTCTTAATCATAAATCTTAACCCTAGGAACTCCTTTTCAACAATTTGGAGAGAGAGCAAAACAGATACATTCTTGAAGACAGCGTCAGCAACCTCAGCAGCTTCTTCTGACAACTCCACTAGCACAGGGGAACTCTTAGCTTGAGTGAGGTAAGGGCAAGAGACAACTTCTTTGGCTTCAGGAAAAGGCTTATCAGTAGTTGTAGTCTTTCCTGAGCGCAATTTATAGAGGACTGTAAAGGTTTCAGGAACAGCTGGAACAGAGTACCCATATGCATTGGCGTTGTCATTATCAGAGTCATCCAGGTCAGAGCATCAGAGATATTGTGGAACAAAAGGAGGATAGGAGGAGCCTCATTATCAGCAGGCTTGGAGTCAGATATAGAGGGAGGGATTGAAAGACTGGGAAGAATTGTCAACCAAGAGCGTCTCTGCCTCTAGGTTGACTGTTCTTTTCCTGCCTGCTCTTTTAGATCAGCTCCTTCAACCCAGGGTTTGGTGCAGACTCAAGAATGGTGACCTATCTGACCACAGTTGTGGCAACCTTGGCGTTGAGGAGGATTTTGTGAGTTCATGGTAAGAATGCAAGGACTACAGAAAGATGAACCAGAGTTAGAAGCAGCTTGACTTTCCCTAACACTGCTCCAGAATGGGTAAGGTACATGTCTTGCAATAGCATCTTTATGCTCTTCATAGAGGAAAGCATAGCTTTATGGGCTTTGAAGTGAAGGCACAGAAGCTGGTTAACTTTGTGAGCTTGAGCGCAAGCCATGTAAGCTTCATGGACTGTTAATTGTCTGCTCTTTATCAGTTGCTGTCCTTCCATGTAGAATCTGTCTGCAAACTCAGCTAGCGTCTCTTTAGACTTGAAAGCAATGTGCATAAAAGCGTCTTTTTTTACTTCCAGGCTAAGGTCATCACCAAACTTGTCAATCAGAAGCTGCTTCATATCTTCCCACGTCTCAATGGTGGGTAGTTCAGGCACCACCACCTCCTGGAAACTTGGGTGTAGACAGGTCAGAATATGTTCTTTCTTAACCTTGTCTGATGCTTGTCTCATGGCAGTTTTGTAGATAGTTAGGAAAGCTGCAATAGTCAAGGTTCTGGGGTCAAAGACTTGATTAAAGGTAGGCTTAAAATGTGCTTTGGGAGTTGGACCACTATTGTTGCTATCAAGTACGTTTATATTCAGGGAAAACTCTGCTTTGGATTCAGAGGGGGGCTGTCTAGCCCATAGCTGACAAAAACTCTCTTTGAGGGTAGTCAGAGTCTCAACAGCGCGGGCACCTGTATTGACAGCTTGAGTGGTCTGTTGTGCAGTAGCATCTAGGCGTTGAACTTGGGAGGTTACTATCATGGAGAGCTCAGCCAGTCAAGAAGTAAGGGATGGCCCCACCAAGAGGCAAGGGGCAAACCTATCATTCACAGAGTCAATCAAGTCATTCATCTCTTGTACACCTCTATTCAGCTCAGTATGGTCCTGCTTCAAATGATCCACCTTGTTAGCTAGGGCAATAAGTTCCCTAGCGCATTGGATTCAAGGTGCTACTGGTAAGCCAGGGCAACAACCATCCTTGTCAACAGCCCCAACTGGACCAGCAGCAGTTGCCATCATCTTGCATAGGGCAGCAAGCTCTTGCTGTAGCTCAGCAACTTGGGAAGTCAACTCAAGCACCTGGGGGTCAGGTTGAGGGGATTTGGTAGGGAATCCTTGACTGCAAGTAGTTGTACATAGTTCTCAAATAGCATCCCCTATTCTCTGCTCTCAATCCACTAGGTCATTAGAAGGGTGAGAGGGCAGAACATCTGGCTTGGGCGTAGATAATTCATTCACTTGACTCTGGAGTTTGGCTATATCAGCAGCGGTGGCAGCTCTCTCTTGCTCAAATACTGTACTGAGTTTATTAAGGCTGTCAACAGAAAAGTCTGCTACTTGCTGTAGTTGCTCAAAAAAATACGTGCTGAATGCATTGAGCTGCCGCACAAGTTGCTCAAAGTCAGAGAGTATAGTGTTCAAGGTGGAAGCTACTTGAGTTTGCCAGGGTTGTTCTAGCTGGTGAAACTTGTGTAGACACTCTCTCACGTACTTGGAAATGAACTAGCGCATACGTTTGACAGAGTTAACCAAACAGGTCTGGGAGGTAACAGAGTCACCTTGATTGTCAGATACCAAGGAAAACAGGCAATGGATTCACTGTTGATATGCAGAAAATTGGTCCCAGTGATGAGTAACTGCTTCTTGTAGAGACAAGATTTCTTGGACGTGGAGCCCCAACACCATTTGATGGTGGGCCAAGGCAGGCTGCACAAAGAACAATAGTAATTATTCAGCAGAGCCAGCTGCTGAGAGGAGATGTTGTGGAAATTGAGGAGCCACAATCAACTTATAGTATTCCACTTGACTGAACTGCAGCTAGAGAAGGGATGGAACCTTCACGGGCTATCCCAAGGGCTACTGCCATGACTTGTTCCAAGTCAGGGGTACCCATGGGGTAAGCAACTAGGCAGGGACCATTCCCGAGGCTCATTAAAGTAGAGGTAATAGGCGGATTGGCAATATCTTCCTCAATAGGAGGACTAGTAACTTCAGGTAAAGTTGGCTCTTGTATAGGCAGAGGCAAAGTACCTGAAAACGTGGAGGCAAAAGGGATAACCAAGAGGCTTACAGCCCCTGTAGTGAGCACCATTTTTGTTGTGTTCTGAGGCGCGGCACAGACACACAACGGGAAATCCTAACCTTAGGATCAGATTTGTACTAAGTCTTGGTTAGATGACAGGGAAGGCTATGTGTTTACCTTGCGGCCCTGGAAGATTAATCTCTACTAGTTATGGCTAGAGAGAGGCGCGGAAGTACTGAAGACACAAAGACAAAAATGTGAATATAACTTAATTTTTATTGGTGAATATTAAAAGGAATATATACTGTTTAGCTTTACCACAAAAAAGTACATGGACGGTAGGATCACTCGCCACAAGCATGAGTGGGGCAAGTGAATTGCGCAGAGTCAGGAAACCAAAAAATTGCATTTCCCAGTTGGATGTAGACTCATTTTGAGAGGCAAAATCAAAAGAGAGAGATTCATCCTCAAAATAACCCACCAAAGGTAAAATCAAAACATGGTGAATGGTGGTATTCACAACATATGTCAGGAATATTTCTGACATTAACCAAATTTTCACCATAGTGCTAATTTGGGGCAGGAAAGGATTTTTGAGCCAAAAGAATTCCCAATACAAACAGGATACTCCCTCCTAAATGGGAAAATAAAAAAAGTAAAAACAGAGCTTAGCAAAGCCTGGAATAATTTATCATCTGGGCAGGCGCCCACTAGCACCTCCACCAGCCTCTTGCCGCCCAGCCAGCTGCCAGCGGGCCTCCTGCCAGCCCCCCACTTGCCCACTTGCTCCCAGCTCCCAGACTTCTGCCAGCCACCCACCTGGGTACCAGTCTCCACTCCTCTCCAGCCAATCACAATCCACAAAATCATTTAGCCAATCAAATAAGAACCTTTCAAAAGGTTTAAAAATAGAAGACCAAAAATACATTGCTGAACAACCCAAGAACAATTCCTCAACCTTGCCCATTCATCCTGGCCCCAACCAATGGGGGTCTGGGACTCAGACCACATGGTTGGGGCCAGACTCTTGCCAAACCCAACTAATCAGTCTAAAATTAGACATCAGAGGAAACTTGGGCCCATTTTTCCTCCTGGCAGTGTTCCAGCCATGATCCATTGGACACACCCAAGAATTGGCAGCCCAGCCATAGATATTAGGGGAACAAGGGGTTGGCCATATTCCAATTGCCCAATACCAACCCTCACCAACCAAATTTTTGGGGTTTCCCATCCCATGTTTTCACTCCTACTTGCAAAACTTTGCAAGTGAGGAATAATATAAATAAAGGATTGTCCCCTCTATGATATCTTGTGCTATTATTGAGAGTAATACCCCCTCAATAAATACATTCTAAATCTTTACTCTTAGCCAAAACCTTAGATTAGTTTAACCTCACCCTCAATCCCCAACCAGTGAAGATGAACCATATCATCTTCACAGCTGTGCTCACAGCTTATCTTGTGATTGGAGGGTACCAGCAAGGAACTGCTGCCTATGAACCCTCACCAGAAGGATTGGACCACAAGTACTACAAGACCCTGACCAACTCAACTTTTTGTACGCTGGTTCTTGGCCTCCTCTGGTGTCTTCCCACACACCATATCTGTTGCTGTTTACACCTCAGCCTGCTATGTATTGACTTACTTTTTGGGAAGCTTTGACAGATACAACACTCATGTCAAGTTTTTCAATAGTAGATGACCATCTACCCCATTGCCATCCCCTTGAAGGGGTTCCTGTCACAAACCTTCTTCTTTATCTACTACAGTTAGTACCAACCATGATTAGATATTACAATTTAGTACATAAACCCGAGTTGTTAATTGTCAGAACTTTTGGTTCTGCTCTCAGACCTGGCTGTCTGATTATGATTTGCTTTATTAAGTAGTTGTGTAATCTTAGTCATTGTGTTGATAGGAAAGCTTGTATGGCAACAAGCGTAACTTGCAACTTCTGGAATATCCTTGGCAAAGCAACGGCTAGAAATGACAAGGGAGGCAACTTTCAAGCAGCTTTCTATACAGACAGCTTGCTAGTTCTTTGAGTACTGATGAATGTCTTTGAGCTTGGATGTCATCTTCTACTGTGAAAATGTTCTACAGTAGGATATTTTTATTATTGTCTGCCTTCCATTAGTCCAATGGAAGGGCTTTTATAAAGCTTGTGCTCTCTTGCCAGGATAAGATCATCTGGCGCTTCTAACTCTTAATTGGTCAGTCTTTCCATCCCCAGACCGCCAGCATCAACCCCCAGAGTCAGGCATCCATGCAATGGCATGGGATTTCATATCATAGTACCCTGCGCTGGGTCCTTGTTGCCATAGAGTAATGCATAATCTATTAGTGTGCCAGTGGTGGTGGCATTAATTTATGACTCTATTTTTAGTGCATAACATATTGTTCTTGGGAAATCTTTCTTGCAGGAATTTACAGTGGCTTTGGCAGTTTGCTAGTGCAAATCAACCACATTCTTTTAAATCCTTGGGGAAACCCACAATAACTAACCCAAAGGTTTTCTGGAGTATTCTGGAATAACTCTAGCTAATCAGGAACCAGTCATAATTGGAGGTCTATAGTATTCCTGGTTGTTCTTGTAATAAGTGATCCAAATCTACTTCATGGAGGCTTCTCAGATCAATTAAGCCTGCTAGTAATATTGGAAGCTTCTCCAATAGATGGCTTGGCAGGCCGCCAACATATTCAAGGTAGAACAAAGTCAGTATAAATTCCTGATAGACTTAATTAAGTTTTATTTAGTATTTTATTAAATTTTAAAATACAAGGTACACAACAACAAAGTGACAATGCACCTGTTGTGCGCTGCGGTCACAGTTGCCCCTGCGGGTAAAAGAACAGAGTTAGTGCAACCCAAGTTCCTACTCAGGAAGGAAATGTGAAAGGAGAGTTTGATAGTGACGCTGCACTGACACAGCTGGTTCAAGGAGCACAAGCTTCTGGGGTGCAGAGTATCAACCCTTGAGTCCCCAAGCTGACCCAGAAGCCCACCAAGGTTACCACAACAAAACAGTTATAAACAAGGAGGTAGAACTTACTTTGTAGGTGTTTGACATTGTGTACCGCCAAGAGTTGGTCCTGTCAGCCATGCTGGAGAAGGTTAAGCCTGTACTTGACACTACCTACAAGCCTTATGTCATTGATGGCAACCAAGAAGAGGACAAGGAGCCTGAGTTCTACAGAACCAATGAGGGACAGCTGGTGTTAAAGAAGGTTCCAGCCTTCTATACCAAGGTGCCTAGGCCTTGCAAGCCAGTCTCCAATCAGGATCTAGATTCACCAACTCCCACAAAGCCTGCTCAGAAGCGCATCCTGATATCAAACGCATCATCCTGCTCAAGCTAATGTGTGAATCTGGTGATTGCAAGGTGGCCGTGGCTCTTGTTGGGGTGGATCCCAAGTACACCTTGAAGACCTTCAACATCTTCATCAATACTGGCTGAGTCCTTGCCGCGGAGAAATCAATGCATGTTTCCACCATGCTCACCAAAAAGCACAAATGGGCAATCCACCAGTGGATAACCCAAGATTGCCATCTTGAACTGGCAAATATACAGGCCATGGTTAAATCTACTTTTGGGGTTGAGGCCTCTATTTCCTTTTATTATCATTTGGTAAAGGGTATGTGCTTTTCCTGGAAAAAGTTCAGGGTATCTCTGTACAATTGTAATAGCCCAACCAACATTGAGACCCGGAAAAACTACGCAGAGGTGTACACTGCCCTCAAAGCCAAGGAGACAGTCAAATTTTACTATATTGACAAATTGGCATTTGCCTTGTCTATGCACAATGCATATGGGTATGTCCCCAGAGGCTCAGATTACGGGGTAGCTTGGCATGCTGCAGTCTGATCCACAGCATATTTAATGGTGGCTCTCCTTGGTCCAAAGGGGGTCAAGCTCTATCAAATGATACTGGGCTCCCACAACAGCTGTACCTTTCTAGTATTCCTCTAATTGTTCCAGGAGCACCTGAGGCGCACAAGCCCGGGCTTCACTAATGTATTTGTGCTGGATAATGTTGGTCTCCATAAGGTGGCTGATATTCTTGAGGAATTTCCAATGATTGACACCAGCATTGCTGTGGGCCCCCAGCAATTGGCCACGGCAAATTTATGCCTTTTCTTCCTCCCAGCCTATTTGCCCTTCCTAAATCCCATCAAGGAAGTCTTTGAGTGGCTCAAGCAAGTTGTCAAGCAGGGAACCCCAACTGGGACCAAGGACCTCTTTAATTTGCTGCAGGCCGGGATCCACACCCTCCCAGCTGAGACCGTGGCCAAATTCTATGGCCATGCTGATTTGTTCATCCCCACGTGCCTAGACAAACAGCCAATCAATTAAAGGCTTAGTGTGTCTAACTTTTTTATATTCTCTAATCTACTTTTAAGATTTATTAATTATCATTTTATATTTAGAAGCTTCTAAGCCCACAATCACATTCAGCGGGACCATCAATGAAGGTTAGTAATTTATTTATTTTATATTAATTTTTTTAATGGTATCTGAGGCTATTCCAAATACTTGATACTTGATTATGTGAATATATTTATATCACTTTTGTCAAATAAATATAAAAATGGAATTTAAAAAAGTTAAATGTAAAGTGTATACAATAGAAGTAAATTTTATTAAAGTAAATATATTTATGCTTATAAGATAACTTTCTCTGGGATTTATTTTGCAAAACTTGTTTGCTAAAATAAGAATTAGAAAATTTATTATAATAAAAAAATATAAATTGTAATGAAATTTATTGGAAGAGATAATTTATTAAGAGCACCTGTAGTGAGTTTGTTGTATATAACCACCCAACAATAGAGGTGGCGCACAACCTCTACCTCCATACTGTATATGGTGGATACACCCTGATTAAAATACTCACAGAAGCTGGTAAAAGGGAGTATTGTTATGTGAGAATGGAGGAGCAGCTTCTCTGGTGGGTCTGCAAACCCATATATCCCCACAGGACCAGGGCGTCTTTGATTACGTGGTCAACTGAGTTATACCTGGGGGACCTTCTTCCTGTCCAATGAAAGCCAGGCCTTGTTGATCCCAAGAAGTACCCTGTCTAGGTCCTCTACGCTGGCACTAATCCCAAAGAAGAAAAGATATCCCAGGTAAACTACAAGGTGAATCATTTGCCCATCAAAGGCATCAGTAAACTTGCACAGCATATTGTATACTGTGCTTATTTTCTTCTCAAGTTTTGGTTTTAGCAAAGATCAGCTCCATAGCTGCAGGGACCCCTGTTTCATTGGCATTCCAGGCAACCCAGAGTTGGCAAAAAGGATTTTTGTCTTCTTTACAGCTGTTGCAACTGCAACAGCCAATTTTCCCACTGCAAGCCCAAAGTTCTCAAGGAGGTAAGAAATTGTGTGCTCCAAGGGGTAGCAGAAGCAAGCAGCCACGTGGGCCCGGCCCATCTCCAGTACATTCTTGAATGGGAGCGTTGCCAGGACGTCCCAAACAAGCTCAATGAAGTTTACACAGTAAACTCCACTGAGAGATACCGGGTCCAGGCAGACCAGTTGGACATCCTTGTAGGCAGTAACTGCCCACTTGGATGCCCATTACCATGTGTCAGCCTGGCCAATGCCTCACGCAACATTGGAAAGGACCCATGGATGCAATCCTCCAGCTCCTGCAAGACAGGGGGGACAGATACAGCTGCTTGGCTACATGAGTGGCGTAGTTGGCATAGAATGTGGTAGGGACAAAGGGGACCAGGACTTGGCAGAGTTCACCGCATATGTTCTCTAAAAAACCAGGTAAGTATTTAAAATTTTTTTATTAATTTTATTTTTTATGTTACCTTCTAAAGTCTCCTCTTTTCCCACAGCCTTGGCTGGCTTGGCCATTCTTGGCGCAATCAATTGTGTAGACAATTTGGTATCCTCTTCCCTGGCACGCTTGGCGGGTTTGAGGTAGGCATACATCTCTGGGTCATCAACCCAGACGGACGGCACAGAAAGATTGTATGCCTTGAACTAGAGGCCCTCAACCACAGTTTTTTTAATGTTTAGTAAGCGCTCAATTGTCTTCTCTGGGGTGTCTGGCATTTTTGACATTATTGCCTTTGCAGACACCTTGTCAATTTTGTCCCCAGTGAGGACGGTGGACTTCACTTTGGCTTTGACCTTGCAGTCAATGTCCTTTATTTTGGCAATTGCCAAATCAAGATCCTTCAAAAGCTTCTTCAATTCTCTCATTGATTTTTTACTAACCTTTCCATATGTTTTTATAGCTTTTGCCCCAATAAAATCTGTATTATTTTGATACTGTTGCCTCTTTGTTTATTCCTTTTTGTTTTTCCATTTACTACAATATCTCATCTTTTTACCCATTTTATTAGTTTTACGCTCATCTAAATATGTGTTGTTTGCTTTGTGTTGACATTGTTTCCTTGATTACCATATTATTTTTGGCGCTTGACATAGCCCCTTGTAAAAATATTAACAACAATTTGGTGATCAGCTAAATTTATATTAGAAAATTATGTGTTAACTGTTTTTAGATAAAGTTGTTACTGATCCAAATTCAAAACCTTAATGATAAACTTTAAGCCAATCAGGAGCCAAGTGATAAAGTGATTGTTGTGATATATAGGGTCATTTAATAATTCTTTGATGCATGTGTGTTAATTAATATGATTGGCTGGATCTTTTGTTATTGTATGCCATTGTTGCTGTGGCAATTTGTTGATGGACTAGTGCACAATCAGCTGCTGAGTTAGCACTAGTCCATCTAAACTTACCACAGCAGCAATGGCGTACAATGGCAAAACATCCAGCCAATCATATTAATTAGCGCACATACACCAAAGAATTATTGAATGACCCTTTATGTCACAACAATCACTTTATCACTTGGCTCCTGATTGGCTTAAAGTTTATCATTAAGGTTTTGAATTTGGATCAGTAACAACTTTATCTAAACACAGTTAACACATAATTTTCTAATATAAATTTAGCTGATCACCAAATTGTTGTTAATATTTTTACAAGGGGCTATGTCTGGGTACTAAATTTAACTGTGTTCTGGATCTAGATACATGGCATAGTAAATATATGATTTTATAGAAATAAGCTGAGCATAAAGAACAAAACCAACTATAAACAAAGAGAACATGAACAATTGAAATTCAAAATAAAGATAATATAAATAGAAAATGTTTGGTGACAAGGATTTTATTGGGGGACAGGGAAGAGTGAGCCCTTGTAGGCAGAATAGTGTGGGAAGGAAGGTGTAGAGCCAGTGCTGGCCTAAGGGGTCTGTGATTGGGTGGGTGGGGCTGGCAGGTGGGGGGTAGTGGTGGTGGGGGTGGAGGCAGGAGAATTGACTGTGATGGCCGCCATGTACCACTCATTGTACTCCTCATTGGTCATTGCTGTGATTGGCTAGTAGGTGGCAGTGGCACGGGGTGGAAGGCGCTTGTCTTTCTGTGATTGGTTGCCCATATTCATGTGGAAGACAATTTGGGTGAACAAGACTGCCACCATCTGATAACCAAAGATAGACTTGTGGTTGAGGGCCCCAAGATAAAGATCATTAAAAGTCTGAGGGTGGCGCTCCTGTACTGTGTCTCTAATGTTGAAGAAGACAACATCACTTAGATGGATGTCTGCATGGCCAGCGGGGTAGACTGAGGCCTGGTGCCTGCGTCCCTGGATGTCCTCAAGGGCAGTGGAGCTACCCTCTATCTGGTGGCTCAAGAAAACCTAGTGCTTGGAATTTGGACCATCCCAGGAGCTGAGTAATCCACCAAGGATGTGACTATACTTGTAGCCATCAGTGAAATCTGGGTTTGTCTGATAATAGACAGAACCCTTAGCTGAAACAGCCAGAAATGCACCAATAAACGTCCCCTTCTTGACCTTCTTTCTTTCTTTTTGGGTGACAGCTCTTCCTTGCTTGCAAAATCATTAAAAGCTGTTTATAGCTTGTAGTAGGAGATGAAGATGATTTCATCTGTTAGACTAGTCAAGCATTGAACCAGGATGGATTTGATGGCAGGATTATATGAGGAATCCTCAGAGCCATCCCATTGGTTGCCAGCAACATTGGTCAGCACACAGACTGACACCACCTTACCATATATCCAGAGCTGCACCATGCACTCAGACACCCAAATGCCATGGTGCACAAGTTGCTTCCAGACCTGGGTCAAGGGAAGCTTGGGGTCCTGCTGCAAGAGATCAAGTATGACTGGGTAGGCCTCACTGATTTGGGACTTTGGGGCCTTTTTGGGCTTCTTGGATGTCCCAATAAGATTCTCCTTATTCATCAGGTTGTTGAACTCCCACATTATGGTGGCTCAGGTAAATTTCAATTGGTCAGCAATCTGATCCCAGGACAGACCCTGCAGGTTCAGTGCCACAATTTCCTGGAGAATTTGGGTGGTGATGATTTGTTGCTTGGGGCGCTGGGCCGCAGGAGCTGAAGCCTGATTGGCTGAGGGGGGGCAAGTTGGCTTGTGATGGGAAGTTGTTCCAAATCAAGGTTACCATCCTGATTAATTGGTTGACAGGCAGCTTGTGTGGGGGTGGGTATGGGAGCGGGGGCAGAGCTAGACACTAGGTGACTACTGAACAAGTCAAAGCCATAGGGGTCAGGGGTTAGGCACAGGTCAGCTTCCTTGTTACCTGCCTTAAAGGCTTGGGTGTAAACAGGTGCCTCCACGTTTTGAGACTTGCCTCTATTAAAGCTGGCTTGGCTGCTGATAGCTTGGTTGCTGGCACTGTTGAAAATGTTGTTGTTGTTGTTGAAAGCCATTGTAAAAAACCCTAGGATAAAATCACTAAAAGTAGAAGTTTAAAATTTTATGATTCACTTTTATTGTAATCTTGAGTCCATATTTAGAAGGTTCTCAAAACCATTATACACAAATAAGAATCCATGAAAATGAATAAAAATGCCTCTGTTCCTAAATTGGATAGCTGTTGATTGGCTGTTATACTGTTATTTTTTATTTTAGGCTGCTCATACTATCCATCTTGTTGAAACTGCAGGATTGACCCGCCAACAAGATTCCAACCAAGCAGGTTTGTGACCCGCAATCTGATTATCTGGCCACTTGA
>QTSX02007224.1:0-251633 GCA_014839935.2 Entomophthora muscae
TGCTTTGCCATCACAGACAATTTGATAGGGTTCCTTGGGAGCGTTTGGGTGGGTACCACTGCAAGTCTTCCAATGTCCAGGGTTTGTGGTCAGGATTGGCGGGATACTCAGTGAAATGCATAGGGCCAAATGGAGCGTTGGGTGGGCAGTAGTAGTTAAAGGCTTTGGTTTTATCAACTGGAGTCTGACTATCTATCCCACTAGATGGGTACTGACGCTTGGGTGTATGCAGATGAAAGTGTATCAAAAATAGGTATGGAAACAGATTGGTGAACCAAAGGTTCATAACAACTTTATTTGAGAAGGATGACAACAGAAATTTTTTCAAGTGCTTCTTGTTTTATATTTACTCAGATGCAGGTGCCTCTGGGTATTCTTCTGATGCTATCTGTGTGGCAAGGCTTAGAATCTCAGGGTTCTGCTGTTTGGTTGTCTGCTTCATGGTTTATTTGGGGTTTTCAGGAACAGTTGTTTGGCTTTTTGATGGTCCATCCTGGCTTGGCTGGTCATTGATTCTGGCGGGTTTGGCTTGGAGTTTTGGGGGGGTTTGGAATTTGATCACCATTTTTGGACTGGCTGGACAGGCTCTCCTGAGCACAAAGAACTTGATTAAAAAGGGGTCCCCAATTGGGGACCCCAAATTACTTAATAGAGGGTGGGTTTGATCTGGGTTTACTGGGCAGCTAAAAATAGCCTGCCCAGGCCCAGCCAACCACACCAAGGCTTGGGCGTGCTTGGGGCCCCTCAGCTACCACCAGGGTAGGAATGATTCCTGCACCTGGGTTTGCTTTGAAAAGCAAACCAGGTGCAGGCAAATCTACCTGCTCGCTAGTCCTGCCTGGTGGCTAGGAGCGGGTTTGATTCCTGCCTGGGGTTTCAAACTGTTACTTTTGTAACAGGTTCTTACCAATCTTGCCAGTGATCAATGGGATGGTGCTGAGGACTCCTCATATGGTACACTGCCATCAAAGCAAACCTGGTCTGATGCCTGTCTAGTCTAACTGATATGTCATGCTCATCTTCTATTACAAGCTATCAATAGCTTTTGATGATTTTGGCAAGCAAGGAAAAGCTGCTGCCAAGAATAGAAGGAAGAAGCTCAACAAGGAGACGTTTATTGGTGCATTTCTGGCTGCTTCAGCCAAGGGTTTTGTCTACTATCAGACAACCCAGATTTCATTGATGGATACTCCCACAGCCCATCCTCGGTGGATTAATCAACTCCTGGGATGGCTCAAATTCCAAGTACCGAATTTTCTTGAGCCATTAGCTGGAGGGTAGCTCTACCACCCTTGAGGCCATCCAGGGATCGCGGGCACCAGGCCTCAGTCTACCCTGCCGGCCTTGCAGATGTCCATCTGCTGATGCCATCTTCTTCAACATGGGATCCCATTAGGAGCGCCGTTTCGGGCTTCAACGACCTCTATCTTGGGGTTCTGACCACAATTTTCTCTTGGATGCCAGATGGTGGCTGACTTGTTTGCACAAATGGTTTTCCCTGGGAACATTTGGGCAACCAATCACGTAACATAAGCGCTTCCATCGAGCCACTGCCACACACCCATCCAGTGACTGATGAGGAATACAACAGCACTATATGGCAGCCATCACGCGAAATCCTCCTGCCTCCACCCACCAGCAACACTTTCATTTCGCAGTCCCACCCAATTCTAGACTCCCAGGCCACCTGTTATCTTCCTTCCCGCGTTATTCTGCCTCCTAGATCACTCTCCCCACCCCATCCCCTGTCACCAAAAATTTTCTATTTATATTATCTTTTTTGAATTTCAATTGTTCATGTTCTCTTTGTTTATAGTTGGTTTTATTCTTTATGTTCAGCTTATTCTATAAAATCTATATTTACTATGTTGTGTATCCAGATCCAGAACACAGTTATTTTTTACTTAGACATATTCTTTGTGAAAATATTAACAACAATTTGGTGATCAGCTAAATTTGAATTAGAAAATTATATGTTAACTGTTTTTAGATAAAGTTGTTACTGATCCAAATTCAAACCTTAATGATAAACTTTAAGCCAATCAGGAGCCAAGTGATAAAGTGATTGTTGTGACATAAAGGGTCATTCAATAATTCTTTGATGCATGTGCGCTAATTAATATGATTGGCTGGATGTTTTGCCATTGTACGCCATTGCTGCTGTGGCAAGTTGTTGGTGGACTAGTGCTAACCCAGCAGCTGATTTAGCACTAGTCCATCAACAACTTGCCACAGCGGCAATGGCGTACAATGGCAAAACATCCAGCCAATCATATTAATTAGCGCACATGCATCAAAGAATTATTGAATGACCCTTTATGTCACAACAATCACTTTATCACTTGGCTCCTGATTGGCTTAAAGTTTATCATTAAGGTTTTGAATTTGGATCAGTAACAACTTTATCTAAAAACAGTTAACACTATAATTTTCTAATTCAAATTTAGCTGATCACCAAATTGTTGTTAATATTTTCACAAGGGGCTGTGTTTAAGTGCTAAAAATAACTGTGTTCTGGATCTAGATACACAACATAGTAAATATATGATTTTATAGAAATAAGCTGAACATAAAGAATAAAACCAACTATAAACAAAGAGAACATGAACAATTGAAATTCAAAAAAAAGATAATATAAATAGAAAATGTTTGGTGACAGGGGTTTATTGGGGTGGGGGAGAGTGATGCCTAGGAGGCAGAATAACGCGGGAAGGAAGACGTAGAGGCAGTGCTGGCCTGGGGGGTCTGGGATTGGGTGGGTTGGGCTTGCGGGTTAGGGGTGTTGGTGGCAGGGGTGGAGGCAGGAGGATTTTGCGTGATGGCTGCCATATAACGCTTGTTGTATTCCTCATCAGTCATTGGCTGGATGGGCTGGTAGGTGGCAGTGGCCCAAGGTGGAAGGCGCTTATCCTTACGTGATTGGTTGCCCATGTTCACATGGAAAACCATTTGCGCAAACAAGTCAGCCACCATCTGGCAGCCAAAGAGAAAATTGTGGTCAAGGACCCCAAGATAGAGGTTGTTGAAAGCCTGAGGGCGGCGCTCCTGTAATGTGGATCCCATGTTGAAGAAGACAACATCAGCCAGATGGACGTCTGCATGGCCGGCAGGGTAGACTGAGGCCTGGTGCCTGCGTCCCTGGATGGCCTCAAGGGCGGTGGAGCTACCCTCCATCTGGTGGCTCAAGAAAACCTGGTACTTGGAATTTGAGCCATCCCAGGAGTTAAGTAATCCACTAAGGATGTGGCTGTATGAGTAGCCATTAATGAAATCTGGGTTTGTCCAATAGTAGACAAAACCCTTGGCTGAAACAGCCAGAAATGCACCAATGAACGTCCCCTTCTTGACCTTCTTCCTTCTATTCTTGGCAGCAGCTTTTCCTTGCTTGCCAAAATCATCAAAAGCTATTGATAGCTTGTAATAGGAGATGAACATGACATCATCAGTTAGACTAGTCAGGCATTGGACCAGGGTTGATTTGATGGCAGTGTCATACAGGGAATCCTCAGCGCCATCCCATTGGTTGCCGGCAAAATTGGTAAGAACCCGTATGGAAGCCACCTTCCCATACATCCAGAGCTGCACCATGCGCTCAGACACCCATATGTTATGGTGCGCAAGTTGCTTCTGGACCTGGGTCAATGGAAGCTTGGGATCCTGCTGGAGGAGGTCAAGCATGATTGGGTACGCCTCATTGATTTGGGACTTGGGGGCCTTCTTGGGCTTCTTGGCTGTCCCAATCAGATTCCCCCTGTTCATCAGGTTGTTGAATTCCTGCATGACAGTAGCATGGGTAAATTGCAACTGGGCGGCAATCTGTTCCCAGGACAGACCCTGTAGATTCAGTGCCACAATTTCCTGAAGAATTTGGGCAGTGATGATTTTTCGCTTGGGGCGCTGGGCCAGGGGAGCTGAAGCCTGATTGGCTGTAGGGGGCAGGGTGATTGGTGGCAAAGTTTTTCCAAATCAAGTTGCTCTATTGTTGTTGTGGGTTGTGCGGGGTGTGAAGAAATCACTGATAATATGAAGTGGCATATAATGAAAAGTAAATGAAAGTAAGTTTATTGTTTTTTATTATTTTCCAGTTTCCATTTTTTTTTTCCTTCGTAGAAGAAAATATCTTTGTGTTTTGCTGGTTGCCCTCACTTATTCATTTTTTCCACATCATCTCCCCATTATAATTTTTTGTAAATACTGAGAAATTCTCTGTTTCCCTGACATCCCAAACAACTCAGAGCTGGTCCGAAATTATGATAATTTCCTGCCCCCGCTCGGTTGGAAATTTATCCTCCACCCATCATTTGCCTCCCCCGCGTGCCCGGGCGCGCGTGAAAAATATACTTTAAAAGGAGAAGCAAGTCACTCTGGGCTCATGCTTGTCTATTTTTCTCAATAAAACCTTTGAAAAGCGTGCCCCAGCTCTATATCCTTGGTACTCTTCCTCATAAATATTTTAGTAAAAGCTCCTTTTGTCTTACCTTTTGTTTTGCCCCCTGGTACATGACCTCCTGCATCTAATTGCTGAAGTGTCAGTTAGAAATTTTTAGCAAGTGTTGCCATGTACACTTTTGTGTTTGGTTTCAAAATTTAAGATTGGGGTGATATGTGATATAAAAACTTGCTTCAAGCTTGATTTCCTTGGTTTCAGAAGCAAAGGCACCCTTTGGACTTGGTTTAAGTCTCTTATCTAAATCCCTGAGGTACTCACAGTTTCTGGTGGTCCTCTTAAGCACAGATTGGTCCAAACCTCTTGCTTGAGATGCAAAGCCCATATCTTTAGCTGGTTTGTGTCTTGGAACCCACCCACAGTGCTCCAAGTTCTTCAGGATCTCCAATAATGCTGCTTCATGGGCTCAGATTTGTGGGCCTTAACGTATTTTCAGCTCTGTCAATTCTCTGATCTACCTTATCAGAGTTGTGGGCACAGATATCTTCTTTGAACAAGGAAGAGAGTTCCCCTCCCTAGATTCTTTCTCAAGGCAGAGTGTCCTCCCCTGGGAACACATTCTGGTTGCTTTCTGACATATTGCTGTAATACCCAAGTATTGAGGGCAAAACCTTAGTAACATAAGATGGTAGGTTAGGGGCTGAAAGCTGTTCAAGGCATAGACAATTAAATAGAGGTTCATTGTCTGTTGAAAGGCTTTGATAAAGATGTTACATTGTCTAAGGCTGCTGGCAAGGTACAGTAGCGTAACCGCAGGAATCACATAATTAGCCAAGTTGAAAGTCGGGCAAGATGACGCCAGAGGTGTCTACAGGTTCAGATCCATTGAGTTGAGTTGTGTTGGCTCATGGTATGATATCTCTTTGGGCCCTTATGGCTCAGGTCTGAACTGAGCATATGCTGGCTGGTTGCCCTCTATCCCAAGGTAAGCTGTCAAGACAGCTGTGAAGATAATATAATTCATCTTCTGACTTGGGGAGGGGTAATGGGTTTAGTAAGGTTACTTGCTTAGCCTGGGTAAAGGATTGATTAATGTGATAATATTGAGAAGGATATTCACTCAATGATAGCACAACCTATCATTGAGGGTTTTGTCTTTATTTATACTAGTAGACCTGCAAAGCATGATTATTGGAAGGCATGGAATTGGGGAACCAAGAGTCTGAGTTGCATCTGCTATTCTCTTTTCTGGATTGGCTTGGGTGGCTGGCAATTGAGAAGGTTTGGCTGGATCCCAGTTTGCATTGCATAGTGCAAGTTGGGCCTTTTACATGCATCCAAATTCATTTACTGGATTCAGGGCATGATTTTTATTGTTGGAGAGCCTGTCAGTTCATTCCCCATATGATAGGCTCTCAACTTGGACAGCAGTTCCTCCCAAATTTGGCTTTGGGAAAATTGCCTTTCCTGGTTTCCTTATTTGGCTATTTCCCAAAAGAGTGGATGAGGACTGGTCTTCTGGCATGAGAGGGCAAAGGCTGGCAAGCTGGCTCATGGGTGACTAGGTTGCGGATAACTTGCAGGTGGGGCTGACAAGTGTGGCGGGGGCCTGCATAGTGGCTGTGTGCATCTGCTCAATGGCGGCAGGCAATGGCTTGATGGTGCCAGGCTTTTGCATGGTGGCGGCAGACATCTGCTTGGTGACAGTGGGGGCCCACATGGTGGCAGCGGGTGCCTGCATGTTGACAGCGGGCAACACTTGGTTGTGGTAGACTTCAATGTGGTGGCAGCATGTATCTTCTTGGTGGTGGCGGACGTCTGCTTGGTGGTGGTGGGTGTCTTCACATTGACAGCGGGTGGCAGTTTGTTGGTTATAGAACTATAAGTGTCAGAAATATTCTTGAAAATTGCACATGAGAGTAAATGCCTATCTTTCTCAAGTGTTGCCCTCTTTGTCCTTGTAAACACCCCTTGGAGCAGTCATTTCAGTGGTTCACTGGATAGCATCCTGGTGGACTCCTCCCCCAAGATGGGAGCCAAACTTAATTAGTTTAGCTTTCCTCTCTCACAATGCCAATCTGTGTTAGGATGATGCCTCAACCAAAAGGAAAATTCCTTCCTGAAAGCTATATAAACTCTTGATTAAAAAATAAAATCATTATCTAGTCAAATTTGTTTATTTTCCCCCTGTGTAACTTTGCAAAAACAGTGTAGTTACAATATTTTGGAATCTTATTGAAGTTTCTGATCACTTTGCAATTGTAAAAGAGGGTTACAAGCTTAAATTAACTATGATAATGATTTAGATGAATATAACAGATTGCTTATAATCATGATATAAAAAAGGATTGACTTTGATGATTAGAATTTTTGATTAAAAATATTGCAGTGACTTACCAATTTATTTTAAGTCACATAGCAAAACGCTATATCTGATGATTTAGGATACTAGCATTATTCTTGACCCCTTTAATTCTAAGAACTGAATTCTGACCAATTATCATCATTCATACACTCTTCCAATATCAGCACAATTTAAAAATCAAAGCAATGATGCCATTTTGATGGAATTTGGTTTCTAGAAATAAGAGTTCAGAAATAAGGCAGTTGCAGATCTTTCTGGATCAGATCCCAACTTTTACCTTGGTTCAGATAGTTAAATCTGATCCAATCCAGAAATATGGATTCTCCTGATTCGGGAATCTCACTTTTTTATCTGGACTCTGGGTAAATATATAATCTTATCCTTACAGAAACTGGTACTACCCGCTTGATATCTGGTGGGAATCACAGGCTAAAAAATATAGGGTATGTGGTGTATACACAAGGTATTATCCTTGCAATACATTTTATGAATTTAAGTGGACATATATCGTTAATCAAAATGGTTTTTAAAATGACATAATTTAAATGAATTTCTTGATTGCAGCGTTTTTCAGAGCCCGCTCTCAGTAAAATTGGATACCACCCTAATCCACTAGAACTGGGCTGATTTTTTCTGGTGGCTGCTTCACAGGAAAGCAGTCGTCCTATTAGAAATAAGGTGGATACCAATTTAAAAACAAATAGCAATCCCTGTAAGGATCATTAGGAGTCATACAAGATGACCCTGCAATTTTTAAAAAATAATTTCAAGCATACATATTTTAAAAAGCTATAGTTGATCTTATCAACTTTTTAGATAAGAATGTTAAAAAAATATAGCTTTTTTGTTTATGACATCTAGGGTTCTAGGATGTTTAAAAAAGATGTATAGAACAAGTGTTCTCTAAAAATGTTAAAACCCAAAATGGAAGCCAAAAAGGTATCCTTTGACAATATCCTTAGTTAACCAGCAAATTACTACAGAAAGAAAGTCATGTTCTGAGTGTTTGATCGAATTTAGGCAAACTACGATTCGTAAGAGGAAGGGTATACACTTTAAAAATATACCAACCAAATAGCACAATTTAAACATGGGAAATACTTTAAATTAAACAGCTCACAAAAAACCTAAAAATCAAGCACAGGGGTATGAACCTACTAATCTAGCTTTGATAGTCATGATGATAAGCTTGCAAATCCTTACTTTATTTAGAGATATCTAAAGCTCATCAGCTTCTTCAGTTGTCTCCTTTTCATCTTCTGTGGCAGTAAACTTGGAAAGAACGTTTAGACGCTTAGTGAAGTCATCCTTGGTTTTAGAGGCAAGGGAAGAATTTTCAAGCATCTTCTTCAGACGTTTAGTTTCAGTTTCGGCATAGTCTAATCCCTTTTCAATAATTCTGGTGACAGTCTTTGAATAGTATTCAGCATCTCTTTTGAAAAATGAGCAAATGGTTTAAATACAAAGCTTACTTGCTTCCAAGTGTTTTAGCGAGGGTCTCAATTTCTTTAGCAATTGTTTTTTTCAGATCAATGTCACCAACTGCTTTAATAAAACGACTGATAATGCCATCGAATTGACTGATGACACCTGCCTTGAAAGCTTAGAGACATAAAACGCAAACCTTACCGTTGAGCTAAGTCCACCTCCAGGGATCCTCTGTGTTCCAGCCTTCTCGTTAATGAATTCTAAGATATCTTCTTCAGTACGGCCGGATTCATAATCGACAGCTTCTTGGCTATCTCCCCGAGGGAAAAATTTAAGAGTGGGAAATCCAGAGAAATCAACTCTTTAAATATTAGAAAAAACCTAAATGTTGCTATACTTGTCCTTGATGCTCTTGTGTGCATCGGCATCAATTTTCGCAATAACAACCTTGAAGCTAGTTAGAGAGCGAAAAAAACTATAGCTTACATTTGGTTCATTGGCGAAATCTTGTGCAACTTTTTCGTAGATGGGAGCTAATTGCATTAGAATCGATAGAATCAAGTAAAATACCAAGGCTTTTGCAGTGACCACACCAAGGAGCATAAAACTTGACAAATACATCCTTTTCTTTGTTATAAACGATCTCATCAAAGTTATCGGGGGTAAGAACCACGACAGAAGAAAGTGCTTTAGAAACGCGAGCGCCTGTAGATAGGCTAAGTAATTTTTTATAGCAAGAAATACCTGTCTTCTCTTTGATAAAGTCGGTAAAGGAATCCAAGTCCCGGCCGCTTGAGTAAGGTTCAGCTTCTCCCGAGCCCTTCCCGAACCACTTAAGAGTAGGATATCCAGAAACTCCCTGCTCCTGGCAAAAATCCTTGTTATCATCGCAATCCAAGTGAGCGATTTTCACTTTGTCGGTTTGCTTTGAAAGAGAAGCAGCAAGCTCATCGAAGATCTTTCCAGTAACGTTAAAAAAATGCTTTCGCGAGAAACTTACAGGTGCTAAAGACTTGCAGTGGCCACACCAGGGGGCGTAAAACTTGACCAAGACGGGTACTTTACGATCTGCGGGAACATGCTTTAAGAAAGGGGTGGGTCAATGAACGAAATGCGCCATACCTCGCTAAAGTTATCAGCAGTCAGTTTGAGTACGTGCTTGCTCTCAAACGCAACCAGCGAAGGGATAAGTAGGGCGACAATGGTTGCCAGATTTTCGAATCTCATGGTTTTCAGATGGAAAGCTTTACAGAAGACAAACTATTCACGAAACTTGCTGTCAGTCTTGGTCGGCATCGATATGATCAGCTGTCTGTATTTACAACATTTTTTCATGAACTTATGACGTGTCAGTACGAGCCGATATATCTTCAAGATTCTATTTGCCACTTGATGACAATGCCATTAGCTCGGGACGCTTGATGGTATAAGACGGATCCACGTTCACCTGGGCGATATGAGGAATCCCAATGGGATTCGAGTGAAGTTTGGTGGCTTTGTTAAGGCACTGAGACTTGATTGATTTAAAAAATATATACTGTAGATTTAGAACCTGCTGGGCAAAATGCAAGATTGTCAAATCCTACAAGCAAACTTCAAATCGAAAATGCGAGCAACTCAGCTGAGTTACAAATAAAATACTTAATAAAACCAACCATTTTATTTAACATTTTTTGATTTATTTAAACTTGCAAATTTTAAACCCCAACTGCAAGCAATTCAACTAAAGACAAACCCCATCAAGCAAATACAGGATACATGAATCCAAAATGCAAGATTCTGATGTACAATTAGGTATTTTCTGTAAGTCTAACAAATCATAGGCAACATGGAATAAAAACCAATATGAAATTGTAGGGCTTTCTGATCCAAGAACCAAATTTCAAACCATAGTTGTGGTGAATCTGAAAAAATTTAATCAATGGGCGTTCCAAAAAGGAAGCCAGATGATCTAATATGGATTTATGCCAATTCTTTTAGGAAGCAGGCATTCTTGAAAGACCATCCTGTTTCATTCTAGGCCAGCTAAAATTTAGATAAATACTATTCACCAAATTAGACATACTCAACAATAGAATTGACTAAAATATCCACTCCTACTATTGAGTTTAGTTTTCCAATAAGAGATTAGCATATCTTCATTTAACAACAATCAAGCTGTTTCCTGGTCTTAAAGAAATTATGCAGGAGTATGCTCATCTTCCAATGTAGTAGTCACAGCTACCAGCAACTCTCAACCCATGCACCCCACTCAGAACACTACCCAGGTGTGAGTTTTTCTCTCTTGTCCATTATGCCCCTGCTTGCACACCACACACATTCTACTGCCAACCAGAACTGTGTGCCAGCACTTTTATCTGCTGATAGCCAATCAAGTCAGG
This sequence comes from Entomophthora muscae, assembly GCA_014839935.2. Lineage (NCBI taxonomy): Eukaryota > Fungi > Entomophthoromycota > Entomophthoromycetes > Entomophthorales > Entomophthoraceae > Entomophthora > Entomophthora muscae. The sequence goes on from QTSX02007224.1 coordinate 10,562, forward strand.
CCATCACTCAGAGGAGTGAAAAACCAGGAGCAGATAATCAGATAACATATTTTGGTTCCCAAGACAGACACATCTCTCCTCCAGCCAATCAGCCTGCAAGATGCAGAAGAAAAATTATCACCCCAAAATTATTCTACAGATAGTTGAAAAATGAGGAGTGATTATATCATCTGAAAAATCACAATGTTGAATTGTGGGCACTATCTCATAATTAGAAGTACTGTCAATTAGACATGCTAATCCCTTGCTCAATTTATTCCCAGCCCAAACTTTATTTTGAACCCCCCACTATGCTATCCCCTGATGGACTTGTGGCTCTGCAATATGATATATTAAGTACAATACTCTCCAATAAACAATATATTATTCCTATTTTTTCCTTTCTATTTGTACTTTTGTCTTCCTCAATCTACATAATGAACTATTATTAGTTCAGTTGCACCATCAACTTTAATGGGGTTTACAAAGTTCACTGTGGCTGCAACCTTACAAGCCCATTTCAATGGTGGTCTCTCTTCCAAAAAGACACCAACTGGGTCCTATACATCAACTGAAGGTGACAAAGCTCATCCATACATGATCAACATATATAAAAGTGAGTCTGTCTATCTAACTGGATGCAATTTTGCCTTGTATGAGCTCAAACTGTAAGGGATTTGACTAAACTGGTTCCCTGTAAATTTGTTTTAAAAGTTGATGATCAAGCCAAAAGCTTGATTTGGCTCAAGCTTACATATAATCCCTTGCATGCCTTTTTGAAAGTACAAAGGTTAAATTTAGTGGAGTGTGATCCAAGTTATGTTAAGCTGAGAGTATAAGCCATGTGAACTAATACAGTAGTTTTCAGAGCTGTGGCGCTAAGGGAAACCAACTCTGATTTAAATGAGACAAAAAACCAATGAATTTATATTGATTACTAATAGATTTGGGTCCACTTCTATTTTGTCAAAATATGAGCTGATTTTGCTTAGTGCCACAGCTTTGGAAACTACTGTATAAATTTGTATTGAAAGGCTTGTTTTTTTAAATGTATGGCTATTGTCATACAGCCATATCAAAGATATTTGTCTGTATAGATTACCTAAAACTAGAATGAGTGGGTTAAAACTACAAAAGAAGCAGAAATTGTTTAAGATCCTTTTATATCATTGGATGTTTAAACTCTGCTGAGGATTGAATTAACTGATAAAAGAGAGCTTGGTCAGTTTTAAAATATTGAATTAAAAAAGATGCATAAATGTTATTTTAAGTAAAGGTTGGTTGGCTTGGACATTTTGAATTTATCTATTTCAAAGTGAAGCTATAGAAAACTTCACTCAGATGCATCAGCTGGTCCAAGCGGCTGCATATTGTTTCAGGGTAAACCTTGCTTGCCACAGCTTCATCCCAAAAGAACGTCAGTGAAGTAAACTGACAATAATAATTTTATGACTCATTAAAATTATTCTAATGAAATTTAAAGTACCTAGTTATATTTCTCTGATAATTTCAATAAAAATGGTATCAGACATGATAGCTATAGCTGCTGAGATACATAGTGAAAGACTGGAATCAAGCTTAAGTCATAATCAAAGCTTAGACTCAACATGATTTATCTAATTTCACTAAAAACACACATAAACCTAAAAACAACATATCTTTGAAAATACTAAGCCAATCTTAATGTCTAATAGCTTATTTTAAAGCTACAGATCAGCTCTACATTTTGTATGGATTTAATAAATCAAATTCAATTTCAAAATTAGTTTTAGCTTTACTAAACTTAATAATCATACTATACTTATTTATGTTTATTTTTTATTTATACTTGGAATATGCAGTTTTAATTTTAAATAAATATAATTGAGGTTACTTTTAAGAAAGCATTTTAAATAGAAATTTAATTAGATATATGATAAGTAACCCCAGCCTAAAAATACAATAAATCATATTGAATTGATTTATTAAATCCAACTTTGTATCTGTCCTTGGACAGGGCAACCACCCAGTACATAATAACAGAGGGTGTGTCTTGTCCAAGATAATAGTCAAAGACAAAAGAAATATGATGCCAATTCTGATTGACTGCTCATTTGTACTTGTATTTTCTTATATTCTTTTGAATTTATCACTGTAAAAAGGTTAAGTTTATAATGTGCATAGATATTGAATCATTAGTTATCAACCTTGGATCATTATTAAAATCAACCAACACTTTAATTTATCTATCTTTAATATATTATCACGTTAAAAATCCAAATTATTATAGAAAAAAATTGTATAATTAAATAAAATAATTTTTATTAAATAGGGTTTATTTGGAAAAATATGGGAGTAGAGGGGGCAAATTAGTCAGTGGGGGTAAATGGGACATTAGTAGCTTGGTGTGTGGGTGGTTGGGCTTAGTTATGTTGGGAGGACTGACTGGGAACTGGGGCAGTATTGGTACCAGAGACACATTGTTTCCTTGGCTGGCTCAGAGAAATTGGTGATGCATGACATAATATTCATTCTTGAGGATCAAAGTGATTAGCTGATATATTGGGACTCATAAGGAGGCATATTTGTATCTTTGGTTGGTTGGCTATAGTTGTGGGCATAAAGGGCTATCTTGATAAACATTTATAAAACCTTCTGATGTGGGAATAACCCACTGTGGTTGTGGACAAAAAAGCACCTGGTTGAACATCTTGGGGTTGCACTCTTGGATCTTGTCTACAATGTTGTAGAATAACACATCTACCAGGTGTACATTGGTATGGACAGCAGGAAATATTGACACATTATGGCTGTCTGATTAGATATTATCTTATGCCTCCTCAGTGCATTCCATTTGATGGCTCAGGAATATTTGGAATTTAGAATGGCCCAAGCTCCAGATATCAAGCAGGTCTGAGATAAATTTCCATACACATACTTATTTGTGTAGCTGAATGAGGTTTGGTAGAACAGGGTCTATTTTAGGGAAACTCCCAAAAACAAACCAATGATTGTGCACTGCTTTTGATTCTTTTTCCCCATGGTGATCTTTTTTCAAGATATTTTATAATCCTGAAAAGATATTGTTAGTTTATAATAAGAGATAATAATGCCATGATTGAATATGTTAGATGAAAATTGAATTATGATGGCATCAATACCAGGTTTGGTTAGAAAATTATCATCATGAGTACACCTGACATTCTTGTAATTATCCAGAACCAGAACATCAACAGTAAGCCTGTGTATCCAGAGGTGTAAAATGCAGTGGATGATAAATATGCCATGAAGCCCAAGTTGTAGTCTGAACTCAGTAATTTAGAGGTAAAATTCTTTTTAAAGGGGATGTACATTATAGGATAGGCATTCTTGAGTTTTAACTCAAGAAGCTTCTTCTGTTCCTTAGAAATCCTCAGGTTTCCCCTCCTTATTACAAAAAAATTTCTGTTGAAGTGTTGCCTCAGAGAATTTCAGATTTGTGGCATTTTTTCAAAGGCCATATCACACATTTTAAGATTCATTATCTCCCTGAAGTTTTTCATTGATCATAAGCTGTTTCTTGAGAGGCAAATTGTCCATACTGAACCCATATTGGGTTTGGCGGTATCTGATTGGCCTGAATTACCCTGAGATTATCAAATTAAGGTAAATGGGTGCACAGTTGCTTGGTTTTCTTCCTGTGATGTAAGTTGAGGTTGATCCTGACCTTAGGATATTTCATATAGGCTTTCAAAGACCAAGCCCATAACTGATCCAGAAAGAATGTACAAGTCATCTTCCTTGTGACTTAAGCTTGGTGTTTGGGTGTAAATAAGACTCATAGTAGCCATACTCCTTTGATAGCAAACCTGTAATCACAGTTGTTTTTGGTACTTCCCCTTCACAATATCAAAGTTCTCATCACTTGTATAAATCATTTTAAAATAAAAGTAATAAAAATATATTAGAACAGAAAATGGAATATTACCAGAGTATTGATTTTATTAAATTTAGTGCTCCTATTTGAGACACTCTCTCAGACCTAAGTAGCCAAATTTAGAAGCATAACAATCAAAAATAATTCTGTAGCTTCCTGAATGCATTTTGTTGGGTTCACTCTCCAAAGACGCTATTTATTTTTTAGCCAAGAAAGCAACCCAGATTATCAGGAAATATGTTTTTTGTATATGCAATTACCACTTTTGCTACTGACTTGGGTTTTTTTTATTCCAGTGTGTTTTTGGCTGTTTATATATTGGTTGGCCTACATTGCTTCCAATATGGGGTGTGTTTAATTTTGCTTTGAATCTGGTTTCCTTTTGCTGGGTACTGTAAAGTTCTGTGGCCCACCTTTGGCCTTGTATCGGGATGTATTTCCCAGACCATCAAAAAAAGTGGCCTGCGTGCAGGCAAAACCCCTCCAAAACCTGGAGGAATTGGCCCACACAGTAGATGAACGCTTTGTGTTGGCCTTCCCGGCCGAAGTTCCCATTTCTCCTTTGGAGTCCCCTCCAACTGCGGAGGAGACATTAATTCAGCTAGATTGCTTGTTGTCCTGGTGTCGCCCAGTCCTGAAACAACTAGCAGACCAACAGAAAAATGTGGGCCGCATGGAGCCTGAAAGGCCTAACCCGCGGCCTGGGGAAATTGGGTATCAAATCCCGCAATCAGTGGTGTCCCAGGTAGCCAATTCCTCTGGCCTGGAAGTCCCTTGGCCCAAAATAATTGGGTTCCGGAGCTCTCTGGTGGAGACGCCAGAGGAAGGCATTAGGGGAAATGTGCACCCTGAGTCCTTGGAAGGCTCCTAGTCAATTGAGGAACTGAGTCTTACATCTGGGCCTGCAGCCCCTATTTTTCTTGGTCTCAAACCAGGAGAAGACTGACCAGTAGTCTTTAATAGGCTCCCCTTTAGATTGCACTCTGATAGCCCCTCTCATAACCCCTAGTCTTATCACCCCCCTCTGAATAAAATGGAAGCATGGGCCGTCAGGTCCATTGCTTACCAATTCCAATTATTGAATAAACTCCTGACTTTGCAAATACTTTTGTAGTTTTGAAGTTTGTTAAATAATAAAGGTAGTTGTCTCAACTCCTGATGTCTTCCCCGCCTCCCACTTTCCCTGGCCTGCCTGCCCGTTGTTTTTTGTTGGGAGTTGTTCCAAGAATATTAATTTGGATCATTCCCTGATATTTACTTGTGCACTTGGTCCATCTGCCCAGAAGTTTTAGCAAAAAGGGCACCCCGCTGAAATCATGTTGTCTCCTTGGTACAAGATGGCTATGTGGGTACTGGTGCCTATTTCTCTATTGTTCTGGTCCTCTGACCCTGTCTTTTGGAGCAAACTTTCCTTGATTTCTTGATCTTCTGAGTTTATTCCTGGTCTGTTTGTAAATTTAATTGGACATCTCACCCAGGTTCCCACCAACTCAGTATCCTATGGTTTGTTCCCTTGGTTGTCTTTTTATCTTGAAGAACTGTTGCCCCCTTTAGAATCCAGTACTACTGAAACTCCTTCTTCTGACTTGGACAATCCTTCCCCCTCAGCAGTTTCAGCTTCCTTCCTACCCTCCTTGCATCAAATCCCTGATTCATATGCAGAGGTCCCTCCCACTTGGGATTGCTCTCTGTGGTTACTTACTGGAGCCTTGGTCATGGCTTTGGATGCATACTTCCCTCCCCTTTCACATCTGGTCTCCTTTGGGAGTCCCCTTCAAGCGGCTATCCCAGTCTTGCACTGGATAGCATCCTGGTGGTTGGTCCTACAAGGATGGGAGCCAGACTTTGTTAGTCTAGCCCCCCTCTCTTACAGGTACCCTGTCTTTGGAGTCTGTGTTAAATTTATTTTTCTGTGCACTTGACCATTTTTGCAATCCAGTGCCTAGTTGGTGCTAGTTTTATTGTGTAGAAACAACCTTCAAGTGGAACCATTACATGTTTGCTCTGGACTGAGCTGGTTTTGTTTCAGGATAGTGTTTTTTATCTCAACGGGTTATAAAGCTACTGTAACAGAGGGACTGTATGATTCCATGTCTGCTAACCTCAACCCATCAAGAGCTTGATTATCCATAAATCTTAGGTAACCACATCATCATGCATCCAAAGATAACCTGTTCTCTTAATGGCAAAGACCCTATGAAGCCCTAGTTGCAGGGACACCTTGACTTGGAGCATTTTGAGGCTGCAATTCATAATAGTCATAATAAAGGGCTATGAATTAACTCTTCAGTCAACATGAAAAGCCACTGCTGCAACTGAACCAATGAGGATTCAGTATTTGATTGGGGGAGAAAACAGTTCAATAGAAAGAATAGAAATGAATAGAATAAGGTATTGTTTATTGTATAATATTGTGATTAATATACTATATGAAGAAAGCCACAGGGTCATAGGGGGTGATATGGTAGCATATTCCATGTAAGGTTTGAAGCCAAGGAAGAACTTGTGTGGGGATCAGCAGGTCAAATTGGTAGCGCTTCTAATTAGGAGAAAGTTCCCACAATTTGATACTGCCTTTGGATTGATCCATGTCATTAGATACATCAAGTGGCGGCTCTTCAAGCGCCCCCAGTGTATCATAAGATACATTAGCAGGCAAGGATGGGAGACTTGGTTGTAACACCATTTAGTGTTGTCGTGAAAGAGGGAAATAGTTGAAATAGGTCTGTAGGGCTACATCAGTAGGTTACTTTGAAAAAACCATCATGGTTACTATTTTCCCAAGGGACATAAGCATATCTTGTTTTCCAACCATTTGCAGAACAATTTTGAGGGTGATGGATTTTTTTCTGTCTTGTAAGCTGATTGGCTGGGGGAGGTATGTGTCTGCCTTGGGAACCAAACAGTACCATATGATTGGCTTTTTGGAATTCTGGCTTCCCTGGGTGATCTCTTGGATAAATTGGCCAATTCTGGATATCAGTGTTAATATGGGATTTGGATTAGCAGCTGCCTGTGTGTGGTATGCAAACAGGGTCATGCTATAGGAAGCAGAAGAAAGAACACACTCCTGGGTAGTGCTTGGGGAGGGTCCTGCAGGTTGGGAGTGGCCATATAGAGAAGATTCACTGTTGAGAGACCCAGTGTAGCCCTGCATGCTTTTTTCAAGGCCAGGGAAAAGCTTGTATACTTGTTTGTTGTTGAAGGAAGACATAATAATCTTTTATTGAAAAACTAAACTCAACAAGACAAGTTTACATTCATGTTGCAACCAAGGATCCAGACTTGCCCGCTAATGTATCTTACAATACACAGGGGGCGCTCAATGAGTCCCCCCTTGACGTGTCTAACAACATGAGCCAATATGATGGCAATGTTGAATGGCTGGCACTTCCTCATAATTAGGAGCACTACCAATTTGACCTGCTGATCCCTGCACAAGTTATTCCTTGGCTTCAAACCTTACATGGAACACACCACTATGCCACCCCCTTGTTGTGACAGAAATCACGGGATAGTATGAAGCCGTTTCTAAGTGATGGGGAATTACCACCCAAATCCACATAGAATTAATGATTAACCACCAACACAGCTTCAGATATCTTTTTGTAAAATTTTCAATTGTAATACCATGATTAAGCAGAAAAATTAATCCTAGCCAAAGTAGCCCAAGATAAATGGCCTGAGACAGCATCAACGTATCTTCAGAATAAAATTCTGGACATTGGGAGGCAACCCAATTTTCAGTTTCCAGAATGGGGGTGGTGCTTCAAGATTGGCGGGCACAAAATTAACATTGGGCGGCACCAACAAAAAAGTTCCAACTGTGGGGCCCCATCTTCCAGAAATGATTCTGTTGAGAATCAGATTGTACAGAATATATTGTAACAACCCAACCACAGGATGCATTTTGAAAAGTAAATTAGAACTAGGGATAAATGATTTTTATTGAGTAAAGTTTTGGGAGGACTCAACTCTTAGAGTTGAAACAGTGAAAATTATTCAATGTATATCAGAAAATTGACTAAGCAATACCACCTGAATCTTGGCCTCCTATTCCTTCCACGTTGTCAAGTAAGTATCTGGTCCAGGTTGTAAAGAACCCTTGTGTGACTAATTTCTGATGACCATGCTGATTAACAAGCTTGTATTGGGTGACCCTCAAATTACGCTGATTTATCAACATCAGTTTGCAAGGAGGAACTGGTTTCAGCTGACAGACTGGAGCAGCTGTAACCCATTTCCAATTGACCGTTTGATTTAAATCTGTTAACTCGGTCAATTTTGATAAAGGTTTCCCAGCTTTTTAAGCCTTCTTGCTTGGACGGATAATTCCTGGCATGATGGAACCTACCATGACACTTATGGTCTTCTGGCTTTCCCCATATAGTATATTAATCATAATATTCTACAATAAACAATACCTTATTCTTATTATTCTGTCCTTTCTATTAGACTGTTGTCTTCCCCAATTCCAAATACTGAATTCTCATTGGTTCAGTTGCAAAATTCAGTCAATTTTATTGTTAAGTGTGTCTAATTTGGCAAACATTAGACATCTAAATTTTAGCTGTCCTAGATTGGAATTGGGTTATTATTCAAGAACACCAATAATCTCTAAAAAGAATTGGTGTGGATCCACACTAGATGCTTTGGCTTTCATTTTGAGACTGTTGTTAATTAAATGTATCTCAAATTCACCTTTATTATGATTTGTAATTTTGTTCTTGGTTTTGACAGTCCCACAATTTCATATTTGTTTATTATTCCATGCTGTCTATGGTTTGTTAGACTTACAGAAAATACCAAACCGTACATTAGAGTCCCACATTTTTGATCCGTGTACCTTGCATCTGTTTGATGTGTTCTGTCTTTAGTTGGATCTTTAGCAGCGGGGATTTGGAATCTTCAAACTTAAATAAATTAAAAAATATCAGATTAAACAAGGATTTCGTTTAATATTTTAATTTTCGCTCGGCTGAGTTGCCGCAAATGCGGTTTGAAACCCGACCTAGGATTTGACGATCCCGCATTTCCGCCATCGGGTTCTGGATCTACCGGATCAAGGATATAGCTAAGAAATCTGCGATTGGTTAGGAGCACCTCTCCTTTAGATCGAATAGGAACCCTGTTTCTAAATTGGCGGGATTTAGCTTGGCAGAAACTTTGATGATTCAAAAGTAGCTAGCGAAAGCGTGGGAAGATGGAATTGGTTCTTACCTTTATTGGCGAGATATATTCTCTTGCCATATATTAAATATACTTTGTTACAAAGTAAGGATCTTAAAACTAGCCGCAGGTTAATTTGAATTTAGGTTCGTTTGTTTGCCATAGCTGTGTGGCTATTGGTTGCCGGATCTTAACTTTCATTGACGGTAGTATAGCTTTATTGGCATTCTTTATCATGTTAGATGTGTGGTTTCTTAGCGTTGTCGGAAACGGAGGCTGTGGAGTTCGTTATGGAGGTTTTTAAAACTTAACTAAAGATTTGTTTGCATAATTGAATAATATTTATATTGTCTTTAAAATAGCGGGGGAAATAAGCTGACAAAGATACAGATATGAAGATTTGATTAGAAGCGATATATGTAAATTTAAGCTGATTAAAAACTCAAATCCTCAGCTTCCGTCACAAGTTTCCCGTCAAGTCGATGGGAAAATTGATGGCAGGAATTAGCATGACGGAACATAAAGTTGAACCTATACACGGGTACAGATTTCTATGAGCATGTTTCAATCAGGTAGATTCCCCAAATGGTATCTAAGCTACTTAAAAGATTGAACGGCAGTGAAGCAAAAGTGGACTTGGCTCTTGCAAACCAGGACAAGGGTAATTTAAGTTGTTATGGTGAAGAACAGATATCCCAAATTGAAAGGAGAGGGGTGCTAATAAATTCTTGTTTATTTATTTGCTTCATTAGTATTGATGGAGGTTTTTGATGAGAAGGATTGGACCCTGTACAATAGTTTTATCCACAGCTACAATTACACAAGCCCAAAATGCTTCCCCGGGGAAACAAGTGGCCTAAAGATAGTGTACGAATGCCTCTAGGGGTTTGGTCTTATTAAATGGATTAATCTTGACAGGGGTTACGGTTAAGGTTACGGTTATTGAGGATGATTCTGGGGGCGCTGCATCTGCTGGCGTTGCATCTGTTGGAGTTGTTGGATCTGCTGCGGGTGCAGCTGCAAGCCTTGGGCCTGCATCTGTTGAAGCTGTTGCATGGCGGGGGCGGAACTCATGAACTGGGGTGTAGAAGCTTGGGCGCGGCGGAGAGCTTCCAAGTTGTACATGCCGGGGATATTCGGGTTCATCAAGCCAGGGTTGGCCATAAACATGCTTGGGTTCATCATGTTCATGTTAAACATGTTCATAGCCATGGGGTTCATCTGGCCATTCATATTCATGGGCATACCTTGGTTCATCATTGCACCGCTGAGGGACTGTTGCTGTTTGAGGGCGGCTATTTGCTGAGGAGTGAGCTGCGGGCGCATCATGCCAGGGTTGTGATTCATAGCCTCCGGCTGTACAACAAACTGCTCGTGATTAGGAAACGACGTCTTCAGAAAGGCAATCCCTAATACATGCATGTGGGCCTTGAACAGATAAATCCCATGGCTATTGCTTTCGCCAATGTTGAAATCAACCACAAGCACCCCCTGCTTCTCGGGGAGTTTGGTCAGAACAGCTGAGTACACCTTGACATTTTTGGGGGAGTCGCCGTCTGGTGCTGGGTGGAGGATGAACGAGGGTGCCTTTGTGTTGCGGGCATGCTCCATCAGGGCTGTAACGTTACAGGGGAGGAAGCTTGAGATCTGTAGGCGCTGTGGCCATTTGTCGAGCATGAAGTCATCAATGGTGATGCCCGGTTGATTCATGGGCTGCACAGTGACAGCACCAATGGCATCCTCATTGATATTCACATTGGTAAGTCTAAATGTGATCTCACCTGCCCAGATGCGTGACTCTGCATTGAACAATGGAGTGTTTGGCATACTTTGGTTGTGCGCCATCATCTTGGAAGCTTCGATGTTTGGCGTAGAAATGGGTGTCTGTTGGTTGCGATTTGGGTTTAACCCAGATCTGGCTGGGCTGTGATCTTTGCTGGGGCTATTGGGCATGTGGCTGGGAGAAGGAACAGCAAGGGAGGAGTGGTTCATAGCCCCTGGCCTTGTACTGGGGCTTTGGAATATACCAGCAGGATTGATGAAGTTCGGATGGTTGTAGTTAGCCATTTGTCCATTTTGAGAAGGCGAGGCCCATGCTGCCTCGGGATTCGGAATCAAATTGGTAGGCGCAGGGCTCTGGATGTTTTGTGGTGACTGCAAAACGGGCATGGTTGGCTGCTGACTGCTCAGCTCACTGGCAGTGAAAAGAGGAGTCGATTGTCCAGACTCACCTCGTGTTCTATCCATGCTCTCTACATGGGAAAATTGGTTCGTTGGAGCGGGAGTAGAGTCTAGTCCAGCCAGTTGGCCTGGTGTGGCTGAATCAGGTGAGTTGAAGTTTGATGCTGCATTGGCTTTGGCTTGCGCTTTGAGCTGAGCCTTGGTGAGCTTCTTGGGACCAGCTTGCTTTTTAGCAGCCCCCTTAGCACTCTTGTTGGAAGTTTGGCGTTGCATAGCAGCTCCCTCCATTGATTTAGGAGATTCGATGGCGAAGTTGTCTTGGATTTTGGTGAACTTTCGCTTGTTAGGCGAAGAGATGTCCTGGAATTCAACAGTCTGCGAGGCTAAAAAATAAATTTACGTTTCAAAATGAATGCCTTACCAGGTGAAGCTTGGACAGTAGTCGGAGCAGAAAAGGCGGCGCTATCTGGAGGGTTGGGATCTTCTTCTTTCAGGGAAGTGGCAGCAATAGATGGAGTTGACGCTTGGTCTTTCGGGGTAACAGTTTCTTTGATGTTCAGTGGGTTGGGTTCAGGGACAGCCTCATTGGGTAAAGAAGCAGCACCAGTCTGAAGCGGTTCAACCTTTGCCTTCTTCAATTCTGCTAAGACGCCAGGATCAAAGTCTCGGATCTTCCTTTTGTCTTTGAAATTCATGATCATCAGCCAGCCTGGGCCTTTAAAAGATTCACTTGGGAGTACACCAGCCATTCGAGCAACATAGTTTGATAGATCAGCCCGGACATAATCCAAGATGCAGGTCTCTTCAGAGTTTATCATGGCGGGGATCATGTTGCAACGGCTCCAAAAGCTTATTGGTTGACATGACAGAAAAATTCACTTGATACTCTTTTAATTTGCTGCAAATGGAGGAAATAGGCAGATCATCATATTCCTCCTTCAAATTAAGCGAAGTAAAAGAAGAGTAAGGCAAAGAGTTACCAATAAGAACACAATGGCGAATGGGGTCGATCGCTTTTGTATTTTCTTGATAGAGATCAAACATCTCCAGAGCTGCACAAAGGCCTTCTCCAACAGCACTAAAGCAGGGACCACCTTTTTCAAACTTAACTGATGCCAAGTTATCCTGTAAGACTTGAAAATCCGAAGTAAAATAATGACTTCTAAGAGGGGTCGTGGACTTGGGCATATAATCTCCATATACTACAACCCCAATCTTAAGCAAAGGAGTCATTTTAGTCTTCTGCCCATCAATCTCAACTGGGACAGGAAGCCTCAGCTGGGACAAGAAAGGGTTCACAAAACTCTGATACATATTTTTAAAATGCTCAGTCATATTTTCTGTGCCATCAATTATTAAAACACAAAGTACATCTCGACTCGGGGGCTTGACTGATGGGACAGCAGGGCGAGGTCCGGGATTAGACGGGGGTGATAAAAGGCTATGGGACATGATAAATCCCGCTATAGGATTATGGGCTGATATTTGCTACTAAGATATGCTTGCTGAAAGTCAGTAAGTATAAGAAAAGACAGCACAGTTTTTCGTTTGGTGACGAACTAATGTAGGCTATGACGGGTATATATTTTAGTCGAAAGGGGTGATTGCAGACAATTTGTCCGCCTTTTACTCTGGTGTTCGGTACGCTATTGACGGACAAGGCTGCAGCTAGGTTTTTAATCTAGTAATTTATTGGCTCGAATTAAAATACTTGTATATATGGTAAAAAGTATGGCCATTTTAACTCGTGCTTCGGTGGGCCTCCATGACTTTAATTGCATCGTTTGAAAAGAGATATTTCAATTACGCTTTATATACAACGCGGTGAAAATCGGCACCTCAAGGCTGCAGACGCTTTTAAAACGGATGTGGATGCGACACAGCAACTTTCAAGAAACGATTTTGAGCGAAATTTTCCAACCATCTAACTCTGATTCGCTGGACAGAACTCGGAAGCTGTCATCTGTAACCTTCAACTGTAGCAAACTGGGCCAATCAAATGGCAGCTAAAATCAATGGATCAAGTTAATCAGGTACAAGTCTGGATATTTTAAACCAAACCTGCCCAATCCAGATATACCATTGGTTTGATTGGTCGATACTTTCGGGGGATCTAACTCGGGTAAGTTATAAGCTTACATGGGGTTCATCCTCAAACTGTGAACTTTGAGAAAGAGTTTGGGCAGGTCTGAGACGGGTTTTTTGTTGGTGCAATGTGAAGTAGGAAAAGTTGGGCAGAATAAAAATAAGTGAACATTTGGGTCATTATTGATTTAATATGCCTAGGCACCAGATTGAATGTTTTATAACTTGATTGCATTGTTTTACTTTCAAGTTATTCAAAATAAGATCAAATTTTTAACCTTTGAATCTTTGAATTGGATGAAAGAAGTAAAAATTATTACTCCATAGGGTTAAACCTGCAACCTTTAATATAACGAGAATATCTTAAGTGAACCATACAAGCTAAAAATAATTATGTTGCAACTGAACTAATGAGGATTCAGTATTTGAATCGGGGAAGACAACAGTCCAATAGAAAGGACAGGAATAATAAGAATAAGGTATTGTCTATTATAGAATACTGCAATTAATATACTATATGGGGAAGCCACTGGGCCACAAGGGGATGGCATGGTGGCATTTTCCATGTAAGGATTGGAGCCGAGGAATAACTTGTGCGGGATCAGCAGGTCAAATTGGTAGCACTCCTAATTAGGAAAAAGTGCCTGTTGTTTGACATTGCTATCAGATTGGTTCATGTCGTTAGATACGTCAAGGGGTGACTCATTGAGCGCCCCCTGTGTATCGTGAGATATGTTAGCAGGCGAGTCTGGAGACTCAGTTGCAACAATTATTATCACAACATCTACAGTTACTCCTTCTTTGGGAAACAATTCCCCAAGAAATATCCCAATTGATGAATAGTTGGTGCACTCTTATCAGGTGCTCATGTTGTACGGGATCAAAGATTCCAAATCCCAAATGGAATATTAACTGGACAAGCCCCATGACTTACATGACATACATGGATAGTATATGGCTTCTCATGATACTGTATAACACTCTAAAACTCATATCCAATAAAGTATCATTCTGCTCTCAATTTTCATATTATCTTATTTTATATACTTCCCAGAAGTATATACTAAACAGTGGTAGTATAAGTAGGGTATCCACACCTACGCAACTTAAATAAAAATTCCTCCAAAGAAAAGAACCCAGCAGATGGCACTCCCCACTGGCCAGAAACAATACAAAGAAGGACAGGTCATCCCAACAGGATTCACTGTCTCCAAAAATATCCATGTATCAACCGAAAAGTACAATTTTCTCAGTACTTAAGGAGTCCTGAATCCACTGCCAGTTCCTGACGCAATCAAAATACCCAACACTGTATTCCAACACCTACATTCAGCAGAAATTGGAACGTTCTCAGGACTATGGCAAGAAAATGCCAACCTCTGGATTTAAAGTACCCAGAACAAATTTACACAAGTGGGCTACCCCCACAAACTCTGGGAAAGTGAAATTACTTTAAGTGCAATTAAGGCTGCCTCATGTTTTGTAAGTGAATGGTTTGGCCAACACCCTGGTCACAACAAAGACTGGGACATGTCCAAGAATGGCTTCCTGGAAAAATTTGCCATAGAGGACTCTGACGTTGTAATCATGACAGAACTTGGAACCTTTAAGATGACTGGGGTCATCAAAGAATATATTGCATATATATGGACATACATGACCAAGCCCCTGACAGCACCAACTTCAATGCAACTGGTCCACATCTGGACCTCTACAACAGACTCCCAACATGCATCAGACCTCAGCTTGACATGAGCATATGCAACAATATCCAAAAAGTCTTCTTGGATGTCAGGATTGTCAATTTGTTGCCCCTCAAAACCTGGGCCCAAGGGCGGGATTCAAACCCTGAACCCAAATTCCTGCAGGCTGCTGGCCCCATGGACCGAGAGCCTGCCCACCTACGTTTTTCTAAGATCAAGCCCCCACAAGCTGAAGCCCCTGCTAAGTCCTAAAGTCAGAATACCAGTACAGGTTCAATTATGATGGTTCCCAAGGAGGAGTTTCTTGAATTGCCTAATGGAGGAAGAGAAGGTGGCCCCGTGAACTTCATGAGCTTGAAGTCCTCTCAAGTAACCAATCAAACTCAACTGCCAAGAAAAAACCCGGGCTTTGGGCCCAACCTCATGACCACAGCCAAAAATCAAGGAAATCAAGTGACCAATTTGGACATTCTGACCAATGAGAGAACATCCAGCCAAGGTGCCATTTTGCCGCTCCTGAACCCGGGCCTCCTGGCCATCCACCCACATTTTTCCTGGTATTTTGATGAAGCCCTTATGGAAAATACTAAGTTTGGAGGCAGGATGCTATATATGCCTATAGATTCTGCGCTCAAACCTTATCACCATTTTTGAATAAAGGTTATGTTATTTTGGCTCACACAGCTATTGCCTTATTTTGCATTTGCTATCCACCAATTCAGTTTGAGATCTCCTGGCCCTCCTGCCCCACTGCCCGCAGTTTCCTGTCCTCCTGGTGTACCCTTTGGACCTGTCCATTTTACCAACTACCCTCTGAAATCTGAATACAAGGACTACACCCCGGAAAATATACTCAAACTCAATCCTTTGGCCCACATACAATCTGCAGTTAGATACAAACAACAAGGTCTGTGGATATTTTCAACACCCAAGTTGTTCAGAGGAAAATTCAACTATCTCCCTGCTTACAACTTACCCATGGAACCGCCTGTGACCCCAAAACATATGCCTGATTCCTCACCCAACCTTTCAACCAACCATGCTGGTAAGCTGTTTAGGATTGTGTACATCACCCTCACAGGGGTGATTGACACTATAATTCTGGCCGCTGGCCCATGGTCCTGGGTGAGAAAGTCAGTCTCCTACCTTTTTAAGTTAGCTCTCCTCTTGTGGTGGGCATTGCCAGCAAAAAACCCGGCCCAGGTTACCCCTAGAAACAATGGGCAGGCCGCCCAAGGCTGGATCCCTGACATTATGGCAATCTTTATTAAATCTGGTACCCTGAGCCTCAAGATGTTGTTATTTCTTGGGGCATCTTGTATGCTTTTGCTATTGATAATCACTTATTACATCTATAAGATGACCACAAACCTGATCTCTTCCATGTGGAAGAATGTGAACCCAAATGACCCAAAGAGAACTGACACCACTACCACTGATGCCAACAAATCCCCCCTCCCAAGTGCAAAATGTGATTGTGAATCAGTCCCTCACAAAGGTAGATATGCCTCAGATGGGGAAGCTCACGCTTAGGGAAGCTCAATGCGCCTTGCCGGTCCTCTGCCTGCATTTTCAAACCAACACCCCCTCTTACGCCAGTGACACTGAGAAGATCCTTGGGGTTGCTTCAATGCTATTGGGGATACCTTAAACTGGTTTGGCAAGGCCACAGCTGAAGACATAGAATTCTGCTTAGACTAAGCCAAGTTTGAGGCTGAGTTAATGGCCACTGGGGAAGATCACGGCACTAGATACTACACCCTGAATTCCCTGTTAGAAATTTGACAAGGCCCCTGACCCATCCAAGCATATATTGAAAAATTTCTCAAACTGAAAACCCGCACCCAACTTGAGGACAAACTGGCAGCCATTATCTTCCAAAAGGGAGTCAACCTAGCAATTAAGGGCCTGTTGAAGCATCACCTGCCCACCCTCAGCCTAGACAAGCTAATTTCCCTGTACAAGGATCTTAGCATGAACCAAGAGAACGCTGGCCCCTCCCAGACCCGCCAACCCCAAACAGAACAGGGATGACACCTGAAGAGCTCCAACGACATTACCGTGAAGGACTCTGTTTCCACTGCCACAAGGCGGGCCACTTGACCAGAGCCTGCCCTAAGAAGAACACTGCCCCAATCTCACTGGCGCAAATAAAAAATTCTTCCCAGTATTACAAATCAATCCAAGTGACCATAGAAGTAGTGAGGAACAAGCGCCAGATTGAAGCCTTTATTGATATAGGAGCAGATGAAAGTTTCATTGACACCAGCCTAGCAGAGGAATTAGACTTGACAGCCTCAGAGCGCAGCCTACAAGTAATCATGGGAAACAGCTCTTTGGACACCAGCTATGAGTGTGAACAAGAACTTCTGTTGACCATTGGACACAATGTATACCCGTTGTCCCTGATCCTCTTGCCAGGACTACCCCACCCCCTTATACTGGGGGACTCCTGGTCCAACAGACATGGCCTGATCCTGAACTATTACAAGCAAACTGCCATGTTGGGCCAAACTGAATCCTGTGACACTGTTCCTTTTTGCATGAGCCATGACCAATCCCCTACCAGCAAACTCTTGACCATAAAGATAGAACCTAGCGTTGGGATACTGCCTACCCCCTACAGAGATGGAATCATGTGTTTAGTGAAGAAGCAGCCACAAAACTACCCAGCCATTCAATCTATAACCACGCCATAGACCTGCTACCAGGGACCCAACCGCACCACAGCCCCATCTACAGCTGTAACCACTGCAAGCAAGTAGCCTTGAAAGCATACCTCAAGGATATGACAAAAAAGGGTTCAACCAAGTGTCAAAAGCCCCCTGCGTGTTGCCCATGCTGTTTGTAGGAAAAAAGATGGTGGGATGCGTCCATGCATAAATTACCAAAAACTGAACAGCATTAAGGTGAAGAACTGCTATCTCATCCCCAATGCCAACAACCTCTGTGATATACTGATTGGAGCCCAGGTGTACTCAAAAATTGACCTTAGAGATGCGCTCAACCAAATCTGAATCAAAGACAGAGACAAGTACAAGACAGCCTTCACAACCTGATATGGGCTGTACAAGTAGCTTGTAATGCCCTTTGGCCTCTGCAATGCCCCCAGCACTTTCCAAAAAATGATCAACACTTTACTAGGGGAATACCTTGAATGTTTTTGTGTGGCATATTTGGACAACATTCTCATCTACAGCAAGACTCACGAGGAACACCTGCACCACCTGGACCTTATACTAGAAAAACTCTCCCAAGCAAACTTACATGCTAAGCTTAAGAAATACAAATTCTTTCAGTCTGAAGTTGAATTCCTGGTATACGTAGTGAAGACTGGCGGCTTTGCCATGGCACAGGATAAAATGGAAGCAATAACATCTTGGCCAGTGCCTAAAAGCAGGAAAGATGTGAGAAGTTTTTTGGGCCTGGCAAATTATTGCAAGGATTTCATTCAAAATTTTTCTCAAATTACCCTCCCCCTGACACGCTTTTGCTCTGACAAGGTCACCTTTGCCTGGACTCCAGAATGTATCACTGCCTTTGAGACCTTGAAACTTGCTTTCACTTCCACCCCTGTCCTGGCCATGCCAGATTCCTCCAAACCTTTTGTTCTGGAAACCAACATGTCAGACTTTGAGGTGGGCAGGGTCCTTCTTAAGGAAGGAGGGGATAGTATGCTACATCCTGTAGCATATTACTCCAAGAAGATGCTACCCGCGGAAGGGAACTACCCAATATATGACAAGGAGATGCTAGCCATAATGAAGACCCTGAAACATTGGTGCCAATACCTATGTGGCGCTGAATATCTGGTAAAGGTCCTGAAAGACCACAAGAACTTGGTCTACTTCTTCAAACTACGCCAGCTTAACCAACAACAAGAAAGATGGGCCTTAAAACGGGTTGACTACACTCTGACCATAGACTACAAGCCAGGGAAGGTGAGCGTGGTACCCGACGCCCTAAGTAGAAGAACTGACCTGGTTCCTACCCACCTAGAAACTTGCAACCACAACACCCAGGTCCTCTTGGACACAGCAAGTCTAGGCATTCACTTGGGACTGATGAAAATCAGAGTCAGCAAACCAGAAGTACTAAGGGCCCAAACACTAGATAAGTTCACCAAGATCATGATTTCTGACCTCTCCAAGTCCTTGGATAGCGCCCACTACCAAAAAGGCTACTAATTAAAGGGAACAACGCTAATGCTCCACAACAGGATCTTTGTACCAGAAGCAGACATCAGAACCAACGTCTTGAGAGATTATCACAATTCTGAGATGGCTGGACACCCGGGTAGGCTCAAGACCCTCTGGAGCATCAGAAGGAACTTTGCTTGGCCAAAAATGGATCAAGACATAAGCGCATACCTGAAGGGGTGGGATACCTGTGGGCGGATCAAAACTTGCAGAAACAAACCTAAAGGACTTCTAAGACCCTTGAATATACCCCATAGACCTTGGAGATATATTTCCATGGACTACATTGTGGAACTGTCTCCATCCCTCTTGTTCAATGCAATCCTGGTCATGGTAGACTGCTTCACCAAGATGGCATACTTTGTACCAACCACCACCAATTGCATGGCAGCAGAGACAGCCCAACACTTCCAAAATTACATCCTCACACAACACGGAACACCTGAGGAAATCATCACAGACAGAGGGCTCCAATTCACGTCAAACTACTGGACACAGGTGATGAAAGACTTGGGAATCAAGCGATGTGTATCTACCTCTTACCACTCACAGACAGATGGCCAAACTGAACAAGTTAACCAGATCCTTGAACAATACCTTTGATGCTATGGCAATGCTGGTCAGGACAATTGGGCCAAAATGCTCCCCATGGCCCAGTTTGCCTACAACAGTAAAGACCACGCCTCCACAGGCATGTCCCCATTCAAAGCCAACTATGGGTTTGACCCCACCTGGGACCCCCAGATTGGTGAGAAGGAATCAAACACCACTGGGCGCTCCTGGATTGAACAGATTCACAACACACAAAAAGCATGCTTGACCAACCTGAACTGTGCAGTGCAAACATATAAAGCCTTTGCTGACCACAAACAAACCCCAGGCCAACCCTTACAAGTTGGAGACAAAGTATACCTAGACTCCCAGAATGTACCCCTGAACGTTCCCTGCAGGAAGTTAGCTCACAGAAGAAGTGGCCCCTACAAGATCACCAAACTAGTTGGAGAGGTTGCCTTCAAGCTATACCTACCCCCCTCCTGGAAGATTCATGATGTGTTTGACCGCTCCCTATTGTTAAAAAAAATTTGGAGTTGCTTCACCACCAACAGATTAAGACAGCCCCCCACCCATCCAAATAGGCCACTCTGAGGAATATGAAGTTGAATACATACATGGTGACAGAATCTACTACCAAAAACCCCAATACTACTTCAAATGGAAATGATACCCGCTAGAAGAAAGCACTTGAGAACCGCTGAGCAATCTAGCTAATGCCCAAGAAGCTTTCTAACTCTATCTGAACAAAAAGGACCAGAAGGGAGAACCCTTGGGGAAGAAGGGGATGATGTCAGGATTGAAAATTTGTTACCCCTCAAAACCTGGGCCCAAGGGTGGGATTCAAACCCTGAACCTGAATTCCTGCGGGCTGCTGGCCCCATGGACCGAGAGCCTGCCTGCCTGCGTTTTTCTAAGATCAAGCCCCCGCAAGCTGAAGCCCCTGCTAAGTCCCAAAGTCAGAATACCGGTACAGGTTCAATTATGATGGTTCCCAAGGAGGAGTTTCTTGAATTACCTAATGGAGGCAGAGAAGGTGGCCCCGTGAACTTCATGAGCCTGAAGTCCTCTCAAGTAACCAATCAAACTCAACTACCAAGGAAAAACCTGGGCTTTAGGCCCAACCCTGTGACCACAGCCAAAAATCAAGGAAATCAAGTGACCAATTTGGACATTCTGACCAATGAGAGAACATCCAGCCAAGGTGCCATTCTGCCGCTCCTGAACCTGGGCCTCCTGGCCATCCACCCACATTTTCCCCAATATTTTGATGAAGCCCTTATGGAAAATACTAAGTTTGGAGGCAGGATGCTATATATGCCTATAGATTCTGCGCTCAAACCTTATCACCATTTTTGAATAAAGGTTATGTTATTTTGGCTCACGCAGCTATTACCTTATTTTGCATTTGCTATCTACCAATTCAGTTTGAGATCTCCTGGCCCTCCTGCCCGCAGTTTCCTGTCCTCCTGGTGTACCCTTTGTACCTGTCCATTTTACCAATTACCCTCTGAAATCTGAATACAAGGACTACACCCCAGAAAAGATACTTGAACTCAATCCTTTGGCCCACATACAATCTGCAGTTAGATACGACTGACAAGGTCTGTGGATATTTTCAACACCCAAGTTGTTCAGAGGAAAATTCAACTATCTCCCTGCTTACAACCTACCCATGGAACCGCCTGTGACCCCAAAACCTATGCCCGCTTCCTCACCTAACCTTCCAACCAACCATACTGGTAAGCTGTTTGGGATTGTGTACATCACCCTCACAGGGGTAATCGGCACTATAATCCTGGCCGCTGGCCCATAGTCCTGGGTGGAAAGTCTGTCTCCTACCTTTTTAAGTTAGCTCCCCTCTTGTGGTGGGCATTTCCCACAAAAAACCCAGCCTGGGTTACCCCTGGAAACAATGGGCCAGCCGCCCAAGACTGGATCCCTGAAATTGGAAGGCAAATGAGCTTCCCTGAAATCTGAAATACTGCACATACAGTAGCTTTAAAAGCTATGGTAACAGTCAAAAATACTTCAGATTTTAAAAAAATGATTTAAGATTTAAGCCAATTCCAACTTCCAGGCTAAAATATACACTCTGTTAACAGAAATTTTTGGCATTAGTGGACAAGATGGGTCAACACAGCAACAAAGTGCTCATGTGCCAAACAAGACTAGTAAAAATACAAACCAAAATACATGGGTTCACAAACAAAATGGTATGATTTGACCTTTGGTGTACAAATGATACTATGTAAATCAGTGACAAAATTCACTCACATGTGGTGAGTCAAAATTCCAACCAAAAATCAATAGAAACTCAACATGTAAACACAACTGCTCAATTGTTGTGTGCAATGGATTGTAAACAAGAATGATACCAAGGTATTTAAAATAAGACACAGGATCTGAGACATTAGTTATAAAAACTTTGTGCTGGGTGTTTAAATATGGCGTAAAATCTGGAAAAAGGGGTGAAAATCATTTTGGGTACTCTAAAATGGGTGCTGTAAAACCAAAAGCAACTAATTAAGAATAAAACTCTATAATTGGGATGATGGGTGGGGAAAACTCTGATTAAATATCCATATTGTCAGTGATCCAGTCTTGGGCGGCTGGCCCAGCGGCTTTAGAGATCACTCAAGCCAGATTTTTTGCGGGTAAAGCCCACCACAAGAGAGGAGCTAACTTAAAGAGGTAGGAGAAGGACTTTCCCACCCAGGACCATGGGCTAGTGGCCAGGATTATACTATCAATCACCCCTGTGAGGATAATGTACATAATCCCAAACAGCTTACCAGTGTGATTGGTTGGGAGGTTGGATGAAGAGGCAGACATTGGCTTGGGGGTCACAGGCAGTTCCATGGGTAGGTTGTAAGCAGGGAGATAGTTGAATTTCCCTCTGAACAACTTGGGTGTTGAAAATATCCAGGGGCCTTGACGGTTGTATCTAACTGCAGATTGTATGCAGGCCAAGGGATCTAGTTTGAGGATCTTTTCCGGGGTATACTCCTTATATTCAGGTTTCAGAGGGTACTCTGTGAAGTAGACGGGACCAAAGGGAACTCCTGGAGGACAGGAATATGCAGGCAGAGGGGCATGAGGGCTGGATGATCTTGTACTGATTTGATAGATGACAAAGAAAAAATAAGGCAGTAGCTGTGTAAGCCAAAATAACATAACCTTTATTCAAAAATGGTAATGAGTTTGGAGAGTGGGGTCCTTAGGTCTATATAGCACCCCATTTCCAAACTTAACATTTTCAATGGGGGTTTCTTCAGAGTATTGGGAAATATGGGCACGGGGGATCCGGTTGCTTGGGTTTAAAAGCAGCAAAATGGCACCCGGGCCGGGAGTTCTTTCATTGGCCAAAATCTCAAAGTGCCTACTTGATTATCTTGCTCTAGAGTTGTGGTCATGGGGTCAGGCGCGGGCCCATGCCTTCTCCTGGGGGTGACTCTTGATTGGCTGCTGGCATAGCCTTCAAACTCATGAAGCTAATGGTTGGAATTTTGTCACCTCCATTAGGCACCTTGATTGTTCCCTTATTTGGTGCAATTATTCCTTTGGTTTGGCTTGCTTCATCATTTGGGCCATCATTATTGGCTTCAGCTCACGGGAGCTCAATCCCAGGAAAACGCGGGCAGGCAGACCCTCAATCCTTAGGGCTGGTGGCCTTCAGGGATTCAGGGTCAGGGTTTGAATCCCACTCTTGGGCTTGGGTTTCAAGGGGAATAGAATTGTCAATCCTGACACATATTCAGATAAAAAGCAAAAATTAAAACCAGGGAGTCACTTAATTGAAATTTATTGGTATTTTATTAAATTTTAAAATTAAAGAGACACAAGAACAGAGTGACAATGTACCCATTGTGCACCACAGTTGTGGTTGCCCCTGCAGGTCAAAGAACAGAGTTAGTGCAACCCAAGTGCCTACTCAGGAAGGAGACAGGAGAGGAGAGTTCAATAGTGATGCTGTACTGACACAGCTAGTTCAAGGAGCACAGGCTACTAGGGTGCAGAGCATCAACCCTTGGGTCCCCAAGCTGACTTGGAAGCCCACCAAGGTTATCACAACAAGAACAGTTAGAAACAAGGAGGTAGAACTTACTCTGTATGTGTTTGATGCTGTATACCTCCAGGATCTGGTCCCGTCAGCCATTCTGGAAGAGTTAAGCCTGTACTTGACACTAGCTATGAGCCTTACATCAGTGATGGCAATCAGGAAGAGGACAAGGAGCCTGAGTTCTACAGAACTGATGATGGACAGCTGGTGTTAAAAAAGGTTGCAGTCTTCTACAACAAGGTTCCCATGCCTTGCAAGCCTGTTGATAATCAGGATCCCAGTTCATCTGAGCCCACTAAGCCTGCCCAGGAGCGCATTCCTGATATCAAGCAGATCATTCTTCTCCGGCTCATGCAGGAATCTGGTGACTACAAGGCGACTGCAGCTCTTGTTGTGGTGGGTCACAAGTACGCCTTGAAGACCTTCAATAAGTTCATCAATACTGACCATGTCCTTGCCGCAGAGAAATCCCTGTGCATGTCCAACATGCTCACCAAATAGCACAAATGGGCAATCCACCAGTGGATAACCCAAGATTGCCATCTTGAACTGGAAAATATACAGGCCATGGTTAAATCTACTTTTGGAGTTGAGGCCTCAATTTCCTTTTAATATCATCTGGTGAAGGGAATGTGCTTTTCCTGGAAAAAGCTCAGGGTATCTACCTATAATAGAAACAGCCCAACCAATTTCAAAACCCGTAAAGATATGCTGAGGCGTACACTGCCCTCAAAGCCAAGGGGACAATCAAATTTTACTATATTGATGAATCAGTATTTGCCTTGTCTATGTGCAATGCATATGGCTATGTCCCCAAAGACTCAAATGACGGGGTAGCTTGGTGTGCTGCAGTCCACACAATAGCCTATTTGATGATGGCTCTCCTTGGTCCAAAGGGGATCAAGCTTTATCAAATGATAATAGGCTTCCACAACAGCTATACCTTTCTAGCATTCCTCTGATTGGTCCAGGAGCACCTAAGGCGCACAAGCCCGGGCTTCACCAATGTCATTGTGCTGGATAATGTTAGTCTCCACAAGGTGGCTGATATTCTTGAAGAATTCCCAATGATTAAGACCAGCATTGCAGTGGGCCCTCAGCAATTGGCCATGTCAAATTTACGCCTTCTATTCCTCCCCTCCTATTTGCCCTTCCTAAATCCCGTCAAAGAAGTTTTTGGGTGGCTCAAGCAAGTTGTCAAGCAAGGGACCCCAACTGGGACAGAGGACCTCTTTGATTTGATGCAGGCCAGGATCCACACCCTCCCAGCTGAGACTGTGGCCAAATTCTATGGCCACACTGATTTTTCATCCCTGTGTGCCTTGCCAAACAGCCAATCAATTAAAGGCTTAGAGTGTCTGACTATTTTATATTCTCTAATTTACTATTTAAGATTTGTTAATTGTTGTTTTATATTTAGAAACTTCCAAGCCCACAATCACATTTGACTGGACCAGCAATGAAGGTTTGTAATTTATTTATTTATGTTAAATTATTTTATTATGGTATCTTGTGCTATCCTGGACACTTGATACTGGATTACTTGTATAGATTTATATTACTGTTGTCAAATAAATATAAATATGAAATTAAAAAAAGTTAAATGTAAAATGTACAAATTAGAATAATATTTTATTAACATATAATTTTATGCTTTTATGAAAACTGTTTCCACAATATATTTTTCAAAACTTGTTTGCTAAAATAAGAATTAAAAAAATTTATTATAATAAAAATAATATAAATTGTAATGAAATTTATTGGAAAAGAGGATTTATTAAGAGCGCCTGTAGTGAGTTCTTTGGTATGTACCCACCCCGCAATGGAGGTGGCACACAACCTCCACTGCCACACTGTAGACGGTGGATACACCCTGATTGAAATATTTTCAGCAGCTAGTAAAAGGGAGTATGGTGAGGTGAGAGTTCAGGAGCAGCTTTTCTGGTGGGTCTGCAAACCCATAGATTCCCGCCAGGACCAGGGTGTCTTGGATTATGTGATTGACTGAGTTGTACCTGGGGGGACCTTCTTGTTGTCCAGGGAGAGCCAGGCCTTGTCAATCCCAAGAAGGACCCTGTCTAGGTCTTTCACGCTTGCGCTTATTCTGAAGTAGAAGAGATACCTGAGGTAAACCACAAGGTGAAGCCTTTGCCCAGCAAAGGCTTCTGTAAACTCACAGAGTTTATTATACACAGTACTAATCTTCTTCTCATGCTTTCTCTTTGCAAAGGTCAGCTCCATGGCAGCAGAAGCCCTGTCTTGTCTGCGCTCCAGGCCAGCCCAAAGTTGGCAAGGAGGATTTTGGTCTTATTGATGGCTGTTACGTCTGCAACAGCCATTTTTCCAACTGCACGCCTGAAGTTCTCCAGCAGGTAAGAGAGTGTGTGCTTCACCGGGAAGCAGAAGTAAGCAGCCACATGGGCCCAGCCTATTTCTGGTATATTCTTGAATAGGAGCATTGCCAGGAAGTCCCAAACAATCTCAATGGAGTTTACACAGTAAGCTCCACTGAGGGATACCAGGTCCAGGCGGATCAGTTGGGCATCCTTATAGGCAGTAACTGCCCACTCAGATGCCCCCTCAGCATGTGTCAGCCTGGCTAGCACGTCCCTTGTCATTGGGAAGGACCTGTGAAGTCTGTCTTCAGACTCCTGAAAGACAGGGGGGCAGAAACAGCTGCTTGGCCACATAATTGGCGCAGTTGTCATAAAACGTGGTGGGGACAAAGGAGACCAGGACCCGGCAGATTTCACTGTCTATGTTTTCTAAAAAAATGTAAGAATTTTGAATTTTTATTAATTTTGTTTTTTAAGTTACCTTCACGTGTTTCCTCCTTGCTGGCGGCTTCTTCAGGCTTAGCCATTCTTGGCGCAAGTAATTGCTCTGGAAATTCTGTGTCCTTAGTCCTGGCTTGCTTGGCTGGCTTGAGATGTGCGCACATCTCAGGGTTGTTGACCCAGATGGATGACGCAGAGAGAGCAAAGGACTTGAATTGAAGGCCTTTAACAACAGTCTTCTGGACATTTAAAAGGTGTTCAATTGTTTTTTGGGGGTGTCTGGTATCTTGTCCATAAGTGCCTTGGCAGACACCTTGTTTATTTTGTCCCCAGTAAAGACAGCAGCCTTGACTTTTGGCTTGACCTTGAAGTTAATGTCTTTTATTTTTGAAATTGCCAAGTTGAGGTCCTTTAGCAGCTTCTCCAATTCTCTCATATAATTTTTAATAACCTTTCCATATGTTTTCATAGCTTTCACCTCAATAAAATCTGTATTATTCTGATACATTTGTGTTGTAACTGTGCTGTTTTAGCAAAGTTACAAGGGAAAATGTTTAGAAACTAGATAATATTCTTTATTGAGAGATAATGATCATATAGTTAGTGTGAGTCATGGATAACAGGAACATTATTGTGTTGATCACACAGTAGAATGGTGAAGGGGGTGGCTTGATCCCGGTAATGAGTCAAGCGCCAAAACAAGGTATCTATTGTAAGGGATCATGATTTGTTCATGTTGTTGAATTTGGCAATTTGAGTTGACCTCCTAGTCTGGCTTTGAGTGACTGGATAATTGGATTGCGGGTCACAAAACCGCTTACTTAGAACCTTGCTGGCAGGTCAAGCCTGCTGTTTTGACATTTGCCTCTTTGTTTAGTCCAGTTTGTTTTCCCATTTACTACATTATCCCATTTTTTACTCACTGTGTATATGTTTTACACTCAACTCAATATGTGTTGTTTGCTTTGTATTGGCATTGTTTCCTTAATTGCCATATTATTTTTGCCACTTTACACAGCCCCTTGTGAAAAAATTAACAAAAATTTGGTGATCAGCTAAATTTGAATTAGAAAATTATAGGTTAATTGTGTTTAGATAAAGTTGTTACAGATCTGAATTCAAACCCTTAATGATAAACTTTAAGGTTTTGAATTCAGATCAGTAACAACTTTACCTAAACACAATTAACAGATAATTTTCTAATTCAAATTTAGTTAATCTCTAAATTGTGATTAATATTTTCACAAGGGGCTGTGTTTGGGTACTAAAAATAACTGTGCTCTGGATCTAGATACACGACATAGTAAATATATGATTTTATAGAAATAAGCTGAACATAAAGAATAAAACCAACTATAAAAAGAGAGAAATGAACAATTGAAATTCAGAATAAAGATAATATAAATAGAAAATGTTTGGTGACAGGCAGTTTATTGGGGGCAGGTAAGAAAGATGCCTAGTAGGCAGAGTAGTGCAGGAAGGAAGGCGTAGAGCCAGTGCTTGCCTGGGGGATCTGTGATTGGGTGAGTAGGGCTAGAAGATGGGGGCAGTGGTGGCGGGGGTGGAGGCAAGAGGATTTTGCTTGATGACCGCCAAATACCGCTTGTCATATTCCTTGTCTGTCATTACCTTGATTAGCTGGTAGGTGGCAGTGGAACAGGGTGGGAGGAGCTTATCCTTCCATGATTGGTTGCCCATATTCACATGGAAAACCATTTGCGCAAACAAGTCAGCCACCATCTGACAACCAAAGAGAGACTTGCTTTTGAGGACCACAGGATAAAGATCATTAAAAGCCTGAGGGTGGCGCTTCTGTACTGTGTCTCCAATGTTGAAGAAAATGACATCACCCAGATGGATGTCTGCATGGCCGGCAGGGTACACAAAGGCCTGGTGCTTGTGTTTCTGGATTGCCTTGAGGGCAGTGGAGCTACCCTACATCTAGTGGCTTAAGAAAACCTGGTGCTTGGAATTCAAGCCATCCCAGGAGTCAAGTAATCCACTGAGGATGTGGCTGTACTTTTAGCCATCAGTGGAATCAGGGTTTTCTGATAATAGACAGAACCCTTGGCTGAAACAGCCAGAAACACACCAATGAAGGTCCCCTTCTGACCTTTTTCCTTCCTTTTTGGGTGGTGGTTTTTAGTTGCTTGCCAAAATCATCAAAAGATATTGATAGCTTGTAGTAGGAGATGAAGATGATGCCATCTGTTAGACTAGTCAAGCATGACCAGGGTAGATTTGATGGCAGGATCATATGGGGAATCCTCAGCGCCATCCCATTGGTTGCTGGAAACATTGGTAAGAACCTGTAATAAAGCCACCTTCCCATACATCCAGAGCTGCACCATGCACTCAGACTCCCAGATGCCATGCTGCGCAAGTTGCTTCTGGACCTGGGTCAAGGGAAGCTTGGAGTCCTGCTGCAGGAGGTCAAGCATAATTGGGTATGCCTCATTGATTTAGGACTTGGGGGCCTTCTTGGCTGTCCCAATCAGATTCCCCCTGTTCATCAGGTTGTTGAATTCCTGCATGACAATAGCCTGAGTAAATTTTAATTGGCTGGCTATCTGATTCCAGGACAGACCCTGCAAGTTCAGCACCACAATTTCTTGAAGAATCTGAGCAGTAATGATTCTGCGTTTGGGGCACTGGGCTGGGGGAGCTGAAGCCTGATTAGCTGTAGGGGGAAGGTTGGCTTTTGGCAGGAAGTTGTTCTGAATTGAGGTTGTCATCCTGATGGGTTGGTTGGCAGGCATCTTGTGCAGGGGTGGGTACAGGAGCAGGGGCAGAGCTAGACACTAAGTGACTACTGAACAAGTCAAAGCCATATAAGTTGGGGGTTGGGTATAGGTTGGCCTCCTTGTTACCTGCCTCAAAGGCTGGGTATAAACAGGTGCCTCCACACCCTGAGCCTTGCCTCCATTGAAGCTGGATTGGCTGCTGTTGGCTTGGCTGCTGGCGCTGTCAAAGATATTGCTGTTAAAAACCATTGTAAAAAATCTAGGATAAAATCACTAAAAGTAGAAATTTTAAAATTTAATGATTTATTTTTATTGTAATCTCAAGTCTATATTTGGAAGGTTCTCAAAACCATTTTACACAAATAAGGATCCATAAAAATAAATAAAAGGCCTCTGTTCCTAAATTGGATAGCTGGTGATTGGCTGTTAAACTGTTATACTTCTATTTTAGGCTGCTCATACTACACATCTTGTGTGACTTCATTTTTTTTGTTCTTGTGGAATATCACTTCCCTATTGCCCAAATTTTGTTTCATTTTTTCCTTCTGTTGGTGCCTCATATGAATCCTGATTAGATTATAATATACTCCAGAACAGCATACATGCATCTCATATGTTGCATCTGTGAGAATTGGGGAGCAGGTTAAGAGGAAATAAAACCAAGCTCTTAACCACAATAAAATTGTGGTTTCAGCAACAACCAAAAGATTGCTGCCAACAATTCCTGGGAGGCCAAAGGGGAGACGGAATCAACTGAACACCAAAAGCAACAGGCAAAACCAGGAGGCCAAATTAAACTAACAAAGTTCAAACTTTATTAGAGTAGAGAATGATGAAGCAAGGTCTTTTACAACACTTGCATTCATTAAAGTGATGTGATAGGATTAGGGTGGTAGATTGAATATCACAAACCAATTGATCAATGATATGAGCAGATACAAATGCATTTCTTGAGGCAGGAAGATCTTGACAAATTTTGAATGGACATAGTTGAAAGGAAAACTGAACCAACTAACATCAGGAATATGCTTTGGATGCAATTACCACTGCTCCTGGCCGCTCTTGCACATGACATTAAACCAGAAGTGTCTCTTGGGTGGGTTAGGTGGGGGCATCTTCAGAATAATTCTAAAATATTAAATTGATGGCCTTTCTTGGGCTTTTTCAGTAACCTTTCAGATAAATATTCAACCATAATTTGGTAGAAATTCCCAAGCATCTGGCAGGAATTGAAGTGGAGGCCTAAGGGGGAGGCGTAACTTTACAGCATCAGTTCATTTGTGGTTTAAATAACACCGCTTGATATTTGATATAATTTTGTATAATGGGCTAGTTAGATTTTATTTTTTATTTGACAGTTCATTTATTAACCAATTTTTAAAATTATTTTAATCCTGAATCTTGCGCAACTTGGATTTTGTTCAAATCTGAAATCATTTTGTTTAAATCTGAGATATTTTTGGTTGTTGCCATAGCTTTTAAAACTACTGTATAAAAATTAAATTTAAAAAATAACAGTAAAGCTCTCAAGATATTTGTGATCTTTATTAATAGATTTTAATATACATGTATAAAGACCTCCTATAAGATTTTTTCTGCATAATAGTTCACTAAAACAAAAGAATTTAAAAATTAATTGTAATAAAATAATCTACAGTGTAAATATATTTATTGATATAGAGAATATATCAAGAGCATCTTTAATGGTTCTTTGGTGTATACCCACCTGGCAATGGAGGTGGTGCACAACCTCCACTGCCACACTGTTGATAGTGAATGCACCCTGATTGAAGTATTATTGGTAACTTGCAAAAGGCAGTAGGGTCAGGTGGGAGTTCAGGAGCAGCTTTTCTGGCGGAGCTACAGACATATAAATCCCAGCCAGGACTAGGGCGTCCTGAATCACATGGTCAACTGAGTTGTAACCTGGAGGACCTTCTTCCGGTCCAGTGAGAGCCTGGCCTTGTTGATCCCAAGAAGTACCCCATCTAAGACCTCCACATCAGTGCATGTCCCAAAGTAAAAGAGATGTCCAAGGTGAATCACCAGATGAAGCCTTTGTCCTGCTGTCAATATTTTGGGGTCTTGAAAAAAATCTTTATTATTGGTCAGTGTATGGAGTTTGTTGATAGAGATTGTATGGCAATAATCCATAGCTACCAATTGGGTCTTGGGATACAGCTACGGCCTGGCAGTGCCTAGTTGGGCCGTAGGAAAATACACAGGGTCTGCAAGTAGACAGCAGAACGCTCTACTTGGATACTTCTGAATACTAGGCATCAGCTAGTAGTGATGCACTGATAGATATATGTACTCTCTATCTTCAAGGGTGAATATTCTGCTCAATCTCTAATTAGGAGAGCACCTTTTATAGGGTGGATAAGCCCTCTTTCCAGCATGTTTTCTGATGCTTCTAATTCTTACTAGTCAGTCTATCTGGTCCCCAGACTGCTAGTTTCAGCCCCCAGAGTTAGGCAGCCATGCTGGTCTGGCATGGGACTTCAATGGATTACCAGACCTCAGCCTATTGTAACAGTGTCTTGGAGGCATCCTGTCTGAAATTCATGCATATGAAAGGTATAGTTACCCTGCCAAAAGGTTTTTGCATTATGCATTATTCTTATAATTGACCTTCCATATTGATCATAGGTTCTAATATGTCTCCCAATACAAATGTTTGGCAGCAGAAGGCCCTGCATTATTATTCAGGAATAATCAATCTTATTGGCAGAGGTTCATTTTGTAATCATAGTCAGGAATCATCAAGCTTAATTGTTTAGATTCAATCCAATGAAAAGTCCAGTAGTGAAACACAATCAATCTTTGGGGTAATTGTCAGTGTACTGATTACCCAAAGCTATGATTGAGATCAGCTGATACTTACTGAAGCTTGGCAGCTTTATGGTAATTGATTGTCTGGAGCTAATCAGTCAGGAGAATGATGATCAAGTCTATCATATTATTCTGAAAACCCTACTTTTCCCCTGGGCAGACCAGACCATATATTCTTGCTGAAGCTGACATTTTCTTGCATGGGTAATTCTTCAAATCACTCAAACTACACCAACAAGACAGACACTTGGCAGCACATTGCAAAGATGTTGGAGGAGAATCAAAAAGCATTCTACAACCTCACTCATAAGGAAAGAGATGCATTGATCTGAGGACTTTGTGATGGTAAATCTGAGTTGGCTTTTACTGGGTTAGAAGATGCTTCCTAATACAAGGCTCAGGAGGACATCAGTCAGTCAGGAGGAATTAGTGTGACTGTTTCAGGAAAAGGTTCAAGAGAGGTGCCAGTGGATGAACGTTTGCCCAAGCAGATCCATTTGGGTTTCTGGCCAAGCTACAGAGGAGCAAGAAATAACTGTAACTCTGGCTCAAGATCATTATGATGCTTTTGGAGGGACCCAAGAGTCTGTATTCACACAATTCTGTTTGGGCAAGGAGGGATTTTCCATAAGGAATCTGTTCCCAGGGGAGGACATTATTCCTCTGTTTCTTTATTTAGTGACCCAGAAGCGTCCTCAGGTTGATTTAAAGAGACAAATTCTACAACCTGCCAGCAGTTTCTATGCAGTAGAGGACTCACCCTCCCAGCAGGAAGCTATTCAAGGTTAACTGACCTTCTAGTCAACACGGCAACAGTGTGTGCAGTGGACATGCCAATCTTGGGGTTCATTCTTGACTTTTGTCACGGTAGGTTCCATCATGCCAGGTATTATCTGCCTAAACAAGAAGGCTCAAAAAGCTGGAAAACCTTTATCAAAATTGACCAAGTTAACAAATTTAAATCAAACAGTCAATTGGAAATGGGTTATGGCTGCTCCAGTCTGTCAGCTGAAATTGGTTCTCCCTTTCAAATTGACATTGATAAATTGGCGTAATTTGAGGGTCACTTGATACAAGCTTATCAATAAGCATGGTTGTCAGAAACTAGTCACACAAGGGTTCTTTGCAACCTGGACCAGATACTTATTTGACAATGTGGAAGGAATAGGAGGCCAAGATTCAGGTGGCATTGCTTAGTCAATTTTTCTGATATATATTGAATAATTTTCACTGTTTCAACTCTAAGAGTTGAGTCCTCCCAAAATTTTATTCAATAAAAATCATTTATCCCAAGCTCTAATTTACTTTTCAAATTGCATCCTGTGGTTGGGTTGTTACAATATATTCTGTACAATCTGATTCTCAACAGAATCATTTCTGAAAGATGGGGTCCTGCAGTTGGAACTTTGTTGTTGGTGCTGCCCAATGTTAATTTTGTGCCAACTGATTTTGCAGCTCCTCCCCCCATTCTTGAAACTGAAAATTGTGTTGCCTTACAATGTCCAGAATTTTATTCTGAAGATTTGTTGATGTTGTCTCAGGCCATTTATCTTGGGCTACTATGGTTAGGATTAATTGTTCTGCTTAATCCTGGTATTACAATTGGAAATTTTACAAAAAAATATTTGAAACCACATTGGTGGTTAATCATTAATTCTATGTGGATTTGGGTGGTAATTCCCCATCACTTAGAAACAGCTTCATACTATCCTGTGATTTCTGTCACATTACTCAACTCTTCTATGTCTGAGTTTTTGGATGCAGTTTGTCTTGAATTTGTGTTTCTTTTCTCCTGCTCTGTCAAGATATCTGCATTTACCATGTTTATTTGTATCAGTTCTTTTCTGAGCTTTCAGTTTGGACTTTTCTTTAATTTGTGGTTTCCATCTCCGGTTGCAGTTGTTTAGACTGGATCTTCTGTTTCCTATTTCCGTCAGGTCATGCCATTTTGGTGTCCAGATTATTTTCCTGCTCCATCCACTGATGAAATTTTGCGTGAAGTTTTTTCAGCATTATCATTCTATTCTTGTTCAAGCCTTAGTCACAAATCCCAAGTTTACCATGTGATGACAAAGATTTCTAAGAATGCTTGTGAATGGTTGTTGTCCGCGGTGGAGCGCAATCCACGTGTTTTAACTGAAAGTGCATCTCTATACTCTTTGTTGAAAAATTTGTGTGTATCTATTGAGGAGCTCAAAGTAAATTGTAAGCTGTAGGCCTTCCATCAGGGTACTACTCCACTTTTGATATTCCTTCCTCAGTTTCTTGCCTACTGCTGTACAATTGATGTTCCCAAGGTGAATAAAATCTCAGTGTTGTGGTTAGCAGTTCACCAGACTGCCCAGGATTTGGCGGTTTGGGATTCCCTGTTAACCACAACTGAGGCACTGGTAAGCAAAATTCTTTCTCTGGTCTCAAATCTGTCCACTTCCAAGCAAGGTATGTTGATAATTGAGAATAAACCTGCTGCGCGCTCCTGGTTTTCTGGACCTTGCTCCGCAGTAGTTCCTATCAACCAAAGCTAAGATTGTTCTCCCCCTAGCCTGTCTCAGTTGCAATTGGCGGTGGTGAACAAATCTGCCAATGTAAAGGAGGCCCCAGTAGTGTCTGGCCCTGATAGTTCCTTGGCAATGCTTCAGCATGTTGTACCTGCAAAGTCTTCTGGGGTTACGTCCAAAGAGTTGCCCCTTGTTCCCATTGATTGTGATAACCCTGTTCTTCCCGCTGCTGTCCAAGAGATAATTGAGCATTACTTACAGGAGCATCCTGCCTCCTTAGCTGTTGTCCATATTGCCAAAGAGAAGCAGGACCCTGCCAAGATTGCCAACTTGCTGCAAATAAATCTACTTCTGGTTACTCTTTATTTTATGGTAGCATTGATAACAGTCAGACTATCTACCAGTCAGCCATTTTGTTGGATACAGGTGCTTTCAAGAACTTCATGATTGTGGAGACTGCTAATTTGCTACAACTCAAGTACCACCCTGGAATGCTTGTAGGGGGTGGGAACTGTCAGATTTTTCCCTCTTTCCAGCTAAAGAAACCAGTAACCTCTGTAGTTTTGGGTCAGTCTTTTACCGCATTGTTCTCCATTTGCTTCTCCCTGATGTATCCTATCATTTTGGGTGTGGGATGGTGGAGAGATCATAATGTATCCACCTTACTGAATGAAAATATGTTACAGGTGGAACACTGTTTGGGTATATCTATTTGTATTCCGCTTGTAGGTATGTCCAAAATGGAGCAATCTTCTCAGACTATTCAATTGGTTCCTGTCCCTGTCCCTGCAAGTTTGGATTTACTGGAATGTCTACAACCCTGGTTTGCAGTGTTTGACGCTACCAGAGGCGAGATCCTTCCCAAACACACTCAGTTTGACTTTGACTTTAAAGTTACTGTTGATCTGATTCAATTTGCGTCTCCTATTTACCCTTTAACCTTGAAGGAAGACGCATGTTTGGAAGAATGGACTCTTGACATGCTGGCAAAGGGCTATATTTTTAAAAAGGCTTTGTCAATTTTCTCCTTTGTTGTTTGTTCAAAAGGCTGATGGGTCTCTTTGCCCTTGTGTTGACTACAGGAACTTAAATAACATCAAATCCCTGATCCCTATCCTTTACCTCTCAAAGCACAGATCTCTAGGTGTGTTGAGAAGGCTAAGGTATTCTCAAAACTTGATCTGTTGAATGCTTTCAATCAAATCAGGATCACAGAAGGAATGGAATGGTTGACAATATTCAGAACCAAGAAGGGTATCTTTCAGTTCCGGGTAATGCTTTTTGGATTGAAGAATGCTCCGGCTTGCTTTCAGTGACTAATTGATTCTGTCTTGGGCAATCTACTGGGTGTATGTGTCATTGTGTATATGGATGATATCTTGGTGTTCTCTCCAGATGAGGAGTCACATAAAGCCCATCTGTCAGCATTGGTAGAGCGCATCCTCCAGGCCAACTTGATCATTAAAAGAAACAAATGTTAATTCTTCAAACGTAAGGTTACCTTTCTGGGTAAAATTATCTTTGAGGATGGCCACACCATTGCCCCTGACACGGAAGCTGCGGTTCAAGAGTATGCTACACCTGTGACAGTATCCCAACTCCGTAGTTTCTTGGTTACTTGCACGTTCTTGAAGAAATTCACTCCACACCTGTCTGAAGTGGCTGCCCCTTTATATTCAGCTAGTGGTAAGACAACTTTGGTCTGGACGCCTGAGTGCGCAAATGCGTTAACGGCAGTCAAGGCTCTTTTTTTGTTGTCACCTGTGTTGAGACATGTGGATCCTGAGCTTCCTTTTGTGGTTTCCACAGATACATCCAAATACGCTGTAGCTGGTGTGTTGTTGCAGACTGCTGGCACAGGATTGAGAGACCAGTAGGGTATTTCTCCCGGAAGATGGAAGCTTGTGAACGCAATTACATGATTTACAACAAGAGATTGAGGGCTGTTGTGGAATTGTTAAAGCATTGGCATCACTATCTTATGTCAACATGTCATTCATTTGTAGTAAGAACTGACCACAAAGCTCTTCTAAATTATCAACAACCCAGGGTTTTTTCAGGTTGTCAATCCAGATGGCATGGTGACCTGAAAATATACAAGTTATGCTACAAGTTTATTAAGGGATTGGACAATCACTTGGCCAATGCACTAAGCAGGAATCTTTCCCATCTCCCAGATGCTAGTGTGGATGCCAAGTTTAACACACATACTATGATTCCAGATGAGGCTGTGGTGCCTTTTGTATTGTCTCCACCTTCTACGCTGGCTACTATGTCCTTAACTGAGGGCATAGACCTGGACTTATATTCCAAAGTTAAGTTTTTGCAACCTTTGTCCAAAGGTTATGATAGGATATTGGAGCTAGCATGTGCAAACCTGGTGGGTCAGCCTCAGGGTTATCATAAGATAGATCCCATCCTATATCATCAAGTTTGCTTGTGGGTCCCAGAAGAAACTATTTGGGATGAAATTATGGAGACTCATCACACCTGTCCTATGGCAGACCACCCAGGGAAAAATAAAACAGTGGAGCTAATCTGCCGCCAGTTTTCCTGAAAAGGCTTGACAGTGCAGGTGGCAGCTTTTGTTCACAATTGTCTGGTATGTGTTTGATCTAAGGCAAGCCAGAACAGGACTACAGGTTTATTGGTTCCACTGCAGCCTGCTGCAGGACCCTGGACGCCTGTGTTGGTGGATTTCATTGGTGAACTTCCCAATTCCAATGGGTTTAACGCAATCATGGCGGTGGTAGATTGTTTCACAATATGGCGCACTTTGTACCTTGCTCAACCACAATTACTTCAGTGGAAACGGCTAGGCTGTTTGTGAATAGAATCTTTTCCCTACATGGCATCCCAATGGAGATTGTGAGTGACTGCAGTCCCCAATTCATTGCTTAGTTCTGGGAAGCTTTCACTGAGATTCTAGGTATCAAGTTGTGTTGTTCTACGGTGTTCCACCCCCAATCTGATGGACAAACAGAGAGGGTAAACCAAAGTTTGGAGGTCTACCTATGTTGCTACACTAATGCACAACAAGATGACTGGTGTGATAATCTACCCATGGCAGAGTTCACATATAATAACACCCCTCACACGTCAACTCAAGTATTGCCCTTCTATGCCAATGTGGGTTACAATCCTTTGTCCAACATGGGTCCTTGTTTGGTTAGCAACGTAGAAGCTGCAACTGATCAGGCTGCTTCATTAAAGCTGGTTTATCAGGAGCTTTTGATTACTCTTGCCACTGCCATGACAACTTACAAGAAATACACAGATTGCAAGCGCCATGAAGGTCCAACTTACAGGCCAGGTGATCTAGTCATGGTTGATGCTTGCAATATGAAACTGAAGGCTCCCTGTTGTAAGTTAGGGCCTAAACAAGTTGGCCCCTTCAGAGTTGAACGTCAAATTGGCCCCTCCACCTATTGGCTGGATTTACCCCCTGCTTTCAAGATTTTCCGCACCTTTCATGAATGTATTCTTACTCCCTTTAAAGGTACAGAGACTCCTTCTTCTCAACCCATTCTTGTGGAGGGAGAACCTGAATATGATTTAAATTGTATTTTGGCTTCCTGCAAGAATTGACAACGCTTGGAATATTTGGTGTTGTGGAAGGGTTATCCTGATTCTGAAAACTCCTGGGTTCCCCACCTCATTGTTCCAATTCACCAGATCTGATTCACAAGTTCTACAAGCGCAATCCCACTGCTGGTGACTGCCCCAAACTTACCTTAGCTGTGATAAAACTCCCACCTGCCCACAAAAATTTCTCCTTATCTCATCTCCTGGATGGTGGTATTGTGGCCAGGGCTAAAGAAGAGGGTAATGTCACAGTAGGTTCCATCATGCCAGGTATTATCTGCCCAAACAAGAAGGCTCAAAAAGCTGGAAAACCTTTATCAAAATTGACCAAGTTAACAAATTTAAATCAAACAGTCAATTGGAAATGGGTTATGGCTGCTCCAGTCTGTCAGCTGAAATTGGTTCTCCCTTTCAAATTGACATTGATAAATTGGCGTAATTTGAGGGTCACTTGATACAAGCTTATCAATAAGCATGGTTGTCAGAAACTAGTCACACAAGGGTTCTTTGCAACCTGGACCAGATACTTATTTGACAATGTGGAAGGAATAGGAGGCCAAGATTCAGGTGGTATTGCTTAGTCAATTTTTCTGATATATATTGAATAATTTTCACTGTTTCAACTCTAAGAGTTGAGTCCTCCCAAAATTTTACTCAATAAAAATCATTTATCCCAAGCTCTAATTTACTTTTCAAATTGCATCCTGTGGTTGGGTTGTTACAATATATTCTGTACAATCTGATTCTCAACAGAATCATTTCTGGAAGATGGGGTCCTGCAGTTGGAACTTTGTTGTTGGTGCTGCCCAATGTTAATTTTGTGCCAACTGATTTTGCAGCTCCTCCCCCCATTCTTGAAACTGAAAATTGTGTTGCCTTACAATGTCCAGAATTTTATTCTGAAGATTTGTTGATGTTGTCTCAGGCCATTTATCTTGGGCTACTATGGTTAGGATTAATTGTTCTGCTTAATCCTGGTATTACAATTGGAAATTTTACAAAAATATATTTGAAGCCACATTGGTGGTTAATCATTAATTCTATGTGGATTTGGGTGGTAATTCCCCATCACTTAGAAACGGCTTCATACTATCCCACAATTTCTGTCACAACTTTGGCCTCAGTGTCCTTAAAAGTTGGATCTTTCCTTTGGACCCCTTTCACAAATATTTACAGTTCTTTTGATGTCAAAAATTCTAATTCCTGTGATAGCTGAATTTGTAGGGCACCCAAAAGGCCTGGGAAGCGCTTCATTTTGGCAACAAGAAACTGGCTCTTTGCAGAATGGCCTTGTGTGGTGACCTTATGTTGACGCCAGATCTTTTTTTGCTCATGGGGATGTTTGATGATATGGCAGTGCACTGAGAGAAGTTTTGCAATAAGATAGGGGCATTCAGGCTCCCTTGCCTTGTATCTACCAATACATATCTGATTTCATGCTGGATTTTATGGTCCTTTCTTGCTGTTTCCCTCTTGATGAAGGGCTCTGGCAATTGGACGCTCAGCAGGCTTCCATCCCTCTTCTGCTTGTCCAGCATTCCCAGCAGCTAATCAAAGTTTGTTGGGTATGAATGCAGGTGGC
The DNA here is from genome assembly GCA_014839935.2 of Entomophthora muscae. Classification (NCBI taxonomy): domain Eukaryota; kingdom Fungi; phylum Entomophthoromycota; class Entomophthoromycetes; order Entomophthorales; family Entomophthoraceae; genus Entomophthora; species Entomophthora muscae. The sequence goes on from QTSX02007224.1 coordinate 50,406, forward strand.
TACCCTGTTCTTTGTCAGGGGCTGTACCTTTCCTTTTGTCCCAATTTGCAGTGTGGCTCATTCTGAGTGACAGCAACAGACTTCTCTGAGCAAGGAAAGAACAGTGGAGCATCAAACCCCAGTGAGTCAGAAACCTAGTGAAAAATATGAGAATGAAGAAGATGAGGACAAAAACAAGGACAACAAGGATGAAGAGGACCCATAATACCAAGAAGGAGATCCCTAGTGACTTAATAAACACCTATGCTTGCAATTATATTTAGTTTATCCATATATAGATAGTAGAACTTAATTGGTGTCAACACTAGGCAAGGAAAAGAAAGGCTTAAGGAATCTGGCATGTACTCAATTTATGAGACGTCCATCTTCCAGATTCTTAATAGTATATGCATCATGTGAGAGGTTTTCTATACCCTCAAAAGGACCCTTCCATAAGCTATCCAACTTATAGGATCAGTCCACAACCTTATTGTGGTATCAAACCTGGCTTCTCACTTTGAATTCCATCAAAGGACGGCACTTTGTGTTATTGGCTACCTGGCTCTTTGTTCTAGACAGGGAGATTTCTGAGAAATCTTTGGCTTGAATCTTGATAGTGTTTCTGCTAACTTGGTTAGGTATTGCTGATAAGTCATGTCTTCAGGATTACCCATTGTAGAGTACAGGATTGGCAGGATGGCAGGATGGCATCCATATACCAGCTGGAAGGGCAAAAATCTGGTAGTGCTGTAGATCAAAATATTGTAAGCAAAGACCACAGCAGGCAGGAACAGGTATCATTCTGAGGTACAAGTATCTGCCAATTTCCTAAGGATAGAGACTAATGTCCCATTTACTCTCTCCACCATACCATTTGACTCAGAGTGGTATGGAGTGGAGATGACTCCCCTCATGCCCATGAGCTTTTTCAGCTTGGGAATGACATTGGCAGTAAAATTAGTGCCGTTATCTGTGAGGATGAACTGAGGGCATCCATGCCAGTAGATTATATGTTCTAAAATGAAGGTGGCTGTAGACTCAGCTCTTACACACTGCAATGGTTTGGCTTCAAACCACTTGGTCATGTGGTCAATGGCCACTATGATATATCAAAGGCAACCTACACACATTGGAAATGGTCCTACAACGTCTATGCTCACAGTTTGCTAAGCAAATTTTGGCTCTACTTTCTTGTACTGGTGATGGCCCAAAGATAGTTTCTCATTCTGGCACTCAGAAAAACAAGTAAGAGTCTATTTGACAACAATCAGCAGAGACTCCCAATATTAGTGGAGCTGCAGCTGAGCAATGGTCTTCTGGAATCCTCCATGGCCCACTGCCTTGTGGGCAGCAAGTATAATTTCAGTCCTGTTGGATGGTTGAGGGAATAAATAGCTTTTACCTTCAAATACTTATAAAGCTTGTTGTTTTCTATCCAGCAGTCATTTCTTAGCTCCCTCAGAATGGCCTGGATTTCTTCTGGCTCATCATTGTAGGTGGCTTTTACCATCTTATTGTACATGTCATCTGCTTGGGACATTACCAGGGCTACAGTGGGCAGGCAGGACAGGCAGTTGGCATTCTGGTGACTAGCTTCAGGGCAGTGGACTATATTATAGTCAAAGGCTTGGAGTTTCAGTGCCCATCTGGCAAGACGTCCTTCTGGATCACAGATATTCTGTATCCATCTGAGACTGACATGGTCTGTTACAACAGTAAACTGTATGCCATGCAGGTTTACCCTAAACTGCTTATAGGTGTATATTACTTCAAGGCATTCTCTTTGTGTGACTTTGTAGTTACGCTCATGCACATTAAGGAACCTGCTGATGTATGCTACTGGATGCTCAGCACCTTTATTGTCTAGTTAAGACAGCACTGCGCCTAATGCTGACAATGAAGCATCATCATGGACAATAAAAGAGTTGCTGAAGTCTGGGTACATAAGAACCAGGCTCAATGACTAACTGGTTCTAAGAGAATTGAAGGCAGCCTGACACACTGTTGTCCATTTAAAGGTTGTTCTGTTTTTCAGGAGATTGAAAAGGGGCTTGCCATTAAGAGAGAAGTTTGGGATCAAGCACTGGTAGTACCCTATCATTCCTAGGAAGACTTGCATATCTCTTTTGCTCTTTGGGCGCTTCATATTTGTAATTGCTTCAACTTTTGCTGGTTGAGGACAAAGACCATCTGTATCCACAACAAAGCCAAGGTATTCAAGCTGATATGTGAAGAACTGGCGCTTTTGAGGCTTTATCTTTAGTTTAGTGTCAGCCAGTTTTTGAAGACATCCTCTAAGTTATACAGATGTTCATTGAATGTCCTAGAAAATATGTTAACATTGTCTAAGTATACCAGGACACAAGAAAGATTGAGGTCTCCAAGAATTGAATCCATGGCTTGCTGGAACGTGGCTGGGGCGTTACATAGATCCTGAGACATACATGCTGGCTGGAATAACCCTTGGGAGGTTATTATTGCGCACTTTTCATGTAACTTGGGCAGCAAATCAATTTCCCAATAAAAAGAAATTAGATCCATAGAAAAGAAGCACTTGGCTCTGCTTAGACAATCAAGGGCATCATCAATCCATGAAATAGGGTATGAATATTTTTTGGTTATCAGATTGAGCCAACAGTAATCAATCATAACTATATTTCTACCATCTTTCTTTTTTACTATGAGCATAGGAGACACCCAAGGGCTCTTAGATGGCACCAGCATGCCCCTATCCAAGAGCTTCTTTATCTCCTTGCTTTTTACCTCCTTGCTGGCCTTGGACCTCCTAATGGGGCAGAGGTGAATAGGTTTGTGGTTGCCTGTGTTGATGTGATGTGTGACATCAGTGGCACACCTGAGATCAAAATCATCCTCTGCAAAAATGCAGCAGCATTTTTTGAAAAGAGCACTGGTTCTATTGTGTTCTGTCTCTCAAGGAGGATAGGTCATCCAAAAGATTGGTTGCATAAGCAGAGGCTTTTACTTGATCTGGTAGTCCCATGTTAGAGAAGTCAACTATACAATGGAATTGATCTATCTCTACGCTGGGAGGAGGTGAACAAAGGCAACTACCTGATGCTTCTTGATCTTTGGGTCAAATTCCTGTAGGTTAGCCAATAGAACATGAACTTCCTGCTGCCCAGGAATGATGATTCTGGGGGCAACACATGGCTCAAAATGGGAGCAGCTCCAAGGCTGATAAACTTTGCCGTAGAGTCCTTCCAGTATATCTAAAGTCAACCCTAAGTTTATGATCATCTGGGTGCTGTTTTGAAGTGTTAAGGTTGACCTTGACCAAAGGGGAATGCCTTTGTGCTCCTTTATCTGCGTGGGTAGTCATTTCCCCATTTTCCCTTTGATTTGGTAGGGCACTGCCACTACTCTGTCCTTGTAGGCCAGGTGAATGCTCTTTATTTTCTTTGGGGGCATTTTCTCCTTGGAGTAGTATAGTGAAATAGTCTTGCTGAGCAGCAGTAAAGTGTTCAATTCCATGTCTGGCTTTACCTCATATCTGCAAAGGAATGCTGTCCTAATCATTATATTGTAGTTTTGAATGGGTAGGACCACGGCAGGCAACAAAACTGCTATCAAACCAAATCTCATTGGAAATGAACTTTATGCTCCAACAGAAGTGATAGTGTGAATTCCAGAGGTACCATATACTTTGGAGTTGGCAACATCAGGAGCCAGACCCAGTATTTTTACCAGGCGGGTTGAGACTATGTTGATTGGGGGCCCACTATCTATAATGGCCCACATCTTTACCTTATTTAAGGAAATATCAGCATAATTACAGTTGGTGTAAGATTTGAATTGGAGATTTAATAAATAAATACCAGTAGTCCTGGGGTATCAAAGTACTTTCATAGACTTTGGCCAACTTTGGGGAAGTTTGCTTCTATGATTTCCAGCAGCATGGAGAACTGTACACCTTTCAGTGGCAGCAGGTTGCTAGACATGTTTGGGTTAGAACCATTATATACCTCCTGAACTTGAGTGGTGTAGGGCTTTGAGATGTTCTCTATTGTGTTGGCTTTGATTTTCCTGAGGCGGCCTCTCCCTTGGATGGGGAATGCATAAAGGTTGTCTGCTACTAGCTTATGGATAGAGTCCTCCTCAAAGTCCTTCTCAGGTAGAAATAAATCAGGAAGGGGCTGGTCAATGGTCTTGGGCGCGTCTAAGGGTGCCGCAAGGGTAGGTGTTGTCTCCTTGCTGGTAGGCCTGAGATCCATTTTGCTGACCTCAGGCCGCTAACTGGCTGACCCTCAATCAGAATTCTTTGGAATGAGGAGAGGATTGGCAGGACTAGTACATTCCGTTACTGGCCCACCTTCCCTTTTCCCTGATCTACAGGCTTTGCTACTGAGATCATATTGAGAGAAGAAGGACTGGGCTTCCCACCTTGGCATTCTGCTGCAAAATGACCTCAGTTTCCTCACTTGTTGCAGTTGCCAGAGTTTTGATAGGACTTATTTTCTCCTTTTGCCTTATCTGATTCAGGTGTGGAACTGGCAGGCTTGAGAGTTTGGGAGCACTCCTTAAAGTTGTCAAAACTTTTACCTGACTGTCCTTTGTTTGGGGCCTTGAACTGTGAACCAAGTCTGCTAAGATAGCTCATGATCTTCTGTGTGTCATTGGACTGATTTAGTACAGGGAACATCACATTGGCAAGTTCACAATAGAGCTGTAATGCTCTGCTCATGGTGATGCAGCAATCTAGGTTAGACAGCACCCTGGCTCTAAGAAGAATCTGTGCCTTGTGGTAGAATTTTTTGGCAAAGTCAGAAACAGTTTCATATTTCTTGAATGAGATATTGCTAAACTCTGCCTTTATGGCCTAGAGATTAGTCTCACTGCCAAATTTATTGATGACCGCCTGCTTGGTGTCTGTATATTTCAACTCTTCTTGTGGTAGGCTTGGCACAATGCCGTTCACTCTGGCAGGATCCAATGGTTTTATGAGTGTTGTAGCCTTCATATGATCTGAAGATCCTCTCATTGGCATCTAAAATAGCTGTACAAACGTCCTAATGTTTCCATTGTAAACAAATTTAGGCAAGTTTAAAGGATTGAACTTATAATCAGGTACCAAGGATTCTTCTATGGGAGTGGCAATAGGTCTTCTGGAGGGGACAGGAGGCAGTCTAGTAGACAACATGGGTATGAGAGGAGGCAGCGCAGCAACTCCCATGCACACATTTCTAGTGCTTTGAGAGCCGCTACTCTCACACTTGGACCCAATTTTGTGGAAAAAATCTGGGGAGGAGGTTTTCTGTCTTTCCAAAGAAAAATCAGGAAGAAGAGACAGACCTCTGCTAAAAACTGCTGCTTCCTGCTCCACTTTCCTGGGCCTCCAGCTTGCTAAGTCTAGAAGCAAACTTGATTTCCATCTCCTTCCTGGCTGCGCTCTCCTGTACTAGCTGCTCCAATAAGTTGCTGTGATTTTCTTCCAACATCAGAACGGTAGAAATGAGCAAATCATGGTGTTGTTTTTCCTTCTTGTGGCCTTCTTTCAGGTGGATAACTTGCTTGTGAGAAGCTTCTAGATCTTCATAAAGCAAGCTGGTCAGGTCTCATATGCTTTTAATTGTCTCCCAAAGATTGTTCTTGTTGTCCACATAGGTGTCGTGGTACAGGCAGCAGTTGTGGGAGTTGGAGGAGGGCTCCTGGTTGATGTTGCCCAGAGGTACTGGGAACTTTCCTGCTCCTTTCATGCTGTTAATTTTACTTACCATCTTGTTCACATAAGCCACTAGCTCATTATAGTGGGCAGTGTTTCTATTGTTGGCGTCGTCCAGCATACGGCACAAGTCTTCTCTGTCTGAAGTACTTCCACCCTGGTTCCATGTGTGAGCTAACTTATCAGCCCAACAGGTCAGGCTGATACAGTGAATAGTCACATTGGTGATTCACTGCGGGGTTATGCCAGTGCTCTTGAAGCAATTGGCAACAATGTGCCCAACCTGAGAATTGAACTGCTGTACAATTTCATCCACTCTGAAGTGGGCATGGTTGGTTGTGTCAAACAGATTCCTTAGGATACTATGTAAGTAATTAAAGCTGGTGTTCAGCTTGTTGATTGTGACCAAGTGGGCTCCCTGCAATTTGTTGCAGCTAGCCCCCAGCTCATTGATTTGCAAGCTTTGTCTGACAACAAGTTGTTGCAGATGCTTGATGCTTGGGTGAACAAAGTAAGAAAGTCTTCAACTTATCCCCACCTTGCTCAGAAGCTGACTAATCTGCATGCTGTTTGCCTCTTGGTACTGGCAATATGCCGTCCAGAGGTCAGCAGCATTGAGATTGTAGCTGAACAGGGTAAATTACGTCTCCTGCTGGGCCCCTGCATGTTGTCAACCGTGGAGGAGTGCACCTATCACAGCACAGATCTTGTCTAAGGTATACTTTTGGGGTTGGTGCGGTCCTGGGATATTGGCAGATCCAAATGGAGACAGTCATCTTGGAGCTCAACGGCTTGGCAGGGCGTAATAGCCAGGCAGAGACTAGTGTCCCTTTTGGTGTCACTAGTGTCCATGCATTTCCTCATACTTATCAACAAAGCTGGGACAGGAAATAGGCAAGGCAGCACCTTGAATTGACTTCAATGATAGCTTGTTTTTGTAGTGAGCACCACTGTCAAGATTTTGGGGTCTTGAAGAAATATCTTTATTATTGGTCATTGTATGGGGTTTGATGATAGAGATTGTATAGAAACAATCTATAGCTACCAATCAGGTCTTGGGATACAGCTACAGCCTGGTAGTGTCTAGTTGGGCCATAGGAGAAAATACACGGGGTCTGCAAGTAGACAGTGGTGCGCTCTACTTGGATACTTCTGACTACTAGGCATCAGCTAGTAGTGATGCGCTGATAGATATCTGTACTCTCTATCTTCAAGGGTGAATATTCTGCTCAATCTCTAATTAGGAGAGCACCTTTTATAGGGTGGATAAGCCCTCTTTCCAGGATGTTGTCTGATGCTTCTAACTCTTAATATTCAGTCTATCTGGTCCCCAGACTGCTAGTTTCAGCCCCCAGAGTTAGGCAGCCATGCTGGTTGGGCATGGGACTTCAATGGATTACCAGACCTCAGCCTATTGTAACAGTGTCTTGGCGGCATCCTGTCTGAAATTAATGCATATGAAAGGTCTAGTTACCCTGCCAAAAGGTTTTTGCATTATGCATTATTCTTATAATTGACCTTCCATATTGATCATAGGTTCTAATATGTCTCCCAATACAAATGTTTGGCAGCAGAAGGCCCTGCATTATTATTCAGGAATAATCAATCTTATTGGCAGAGGTTCATTTTGTAATCATAGTCAGGAATCATCAAGCTTAATTGTTTAGATTTAATCCAATGAAAAGTCCAGTAGTGAAACACAATCAATCTTTGGGGTAATTGTCAGTGTACTGATTACCCAAAGCTATTATTGAGATCAGCTGATACTTCCTGAAGATTGGCAGCTTTATGGCAATTAATTTTCTGGAGCTAATCAGTCAGGAGAATGATGATCAAGTCTAACATATTATTCCAAAAACCTGACACCTGAAAAGGCTTCTGTAAACTCACAGAGTTTATTATACAAGGTACTAATATTCTTCTTATATGTGATCTTGGCAAATGTGAGCTCCATTGCCAGAGGGAGCCCCATCTTGTTGGCACTTCAAGCTAGCCTGAATTCTGCCAGGAGAATGTTTGTCTTATTTGTGGCTGAAGCGTCTGCAACAGCCAATTTTGATGCCGCACACCCAAAGTTTTCCAGGAGGTAGGAGAGCATGTGCTCCACTGTGAAGCAAAAGCAAGCAGCCACATGGTCCTGGCCTATCTCTGGTATGTTCTTGAATGGGAGCATCTCCCGGACATCCCAAAAAGCTCAGTGGAGTTTACACATTAAACTCCACTGAGGACTACCAGGTCTAGGCGGATCAATTAGACATTCTTGTAGGCAGTAACTGCCACCCAGATGCCCCTTCACCATGTGTTAGCCCATCTAAAGCCTCCTGCAACATTGAGAAGGTACCATGAATCATATCCTTGAGCTACTGCAAAACAGGGGGGACAGAAACAGCTTCTTGGCCACATAATTGGCATAGTTGGCATAAAACGTGGTGGGGACAAAGGAGACCAGGACCCGGCAGATTTCACTGTCTATGTTTTCTAAAAAAGGTAGGAATTTTGAATTTTTATTAATTTTGTTTTTTAGGTTACTTTGACGTGTTTCCTCCTTGCTGGCAGCTTCAGCAGGCTTAGCCATTCTTGGCACAAGCAATTGCTCTGGCAATTCTGTGTCCTCTGTTCTTTCTTGTTTGGCAGGTTTGAGGTGGGCATACATTTCAGGGTTGTTGACCCAGATGGACGGCACAGATAGGGAATAGGAGTTGAATTGTAAGCCCTCCACATCTGTCTTCTGGATGTTAAGAAGACACTAAATGGTCTTATCAGGGGTGTCTGGAATTTTGGTCATTAGGGCTTTGGTGGACACCTTGTCTAATTTTTACCCTTCAAGGACAGCAGACTTTACTCCGGCTTTGACCTTGCGGTCAATTTCTTTGATCTTGGTGATTGCCAAGTTGAGGTCTTTGAGTAGTTTTTTGAGTTCTCTCATGATTTTTTAATAACCTTCACATTTTTTATAGCTTTTACCCCAATAAACTCTGTATTATTCTGATACTATTTCATCTTTGTTTATTCCTGTTTGTTTTCCCATTTACTACAATATCTCATCTTTTTACCCATTGTATATATGTTTTACACTTATCTCAAAATGTGCTATTTGCTTTGTGTTGGCATTATTTCCTTAATTGCCATATTATTTTTAGTACCTAAACATATCCCTTGTGAAAATATTAACAACAATTTGGAGATCAGCTAAATTTAAATTAGAAAATTATAAGTTTATTATGTTTAGACAAAGTTTTTGATGCTTCAAATTCAAAACCTTAATGATAAACTTTAAACCAATCAGGAGCTGGGTGATAAAGTGATTGTTGTGACATAAAGGGTTATTTAATAATTCTTTGGTGCATGTGTGCTAATTAATCTGATTGTCTTGGTGCTTTGCTATTGTGCACCATTGCCACTGTGGCAAGTTGTTTGTAGACTAGTGCCCAATCAGCTGCTGGGTTAGCACTAGTCCATCAACAACTTGCCACAGCAGCAATGGCGCTCAATGGCAAAACAACTAGTCAATCAGATTAATTAGCACACATGCACCAAAGAATTATTAAATGACCCTTTATGTCATAACAATCACTTTATTACTTGGCTCCTGATTGGATTAAAGTTTATCATTAAGGTTTTGAATTTGGATCAGCAATAACTTTATCTAAACACAATAAACTTATAATTTTCTAATTCAAATTTAGTTAATCTCCAAATTGTGATTAATATTTTCACAAGGGGCTATGTTTAGGTGCTAAAAATAACTGTTTTCTGGATCTAGATACATGAAATAGTGAATATACAATTTTATAGAAATAAGCTGAACATAAAGAATAAAACCAACTATAAACAAAGAGAAATTAACAATTAAAATTCAGAATAAAGATAATATAAATAGAAAATGTTTGGCAACAGGTAGCTTATTGAGGACAAGGAAGAGTGATTCCTAGTAGGCAGAATAGTGCAGAAAGGAAGGCTTAGAGATGGTGCTGGCCTGGAGGATCTGGGATTAGGTGGATGGGGCTGGCATGTGGGGAGTGGTGGTGACAGGGGTAGAGGCAGGAGGATTTATTGTGATGGCCACCATTTGCTGCTTGTTGTATTCCTCATTAGTCATTGCCTTAATTGGCTGATAGGTGGCTGTGGCACAGGGTGGGATGTGCTTATCCTTACGTGATTGGTTGCCTATGTTCACATGGAAACCCATTTGAGAAAACAATTCAGCCACTATTTGGCAACCAAAGAGAGACTCTTGGTCAAGGACACCAAGATATTGGACATTGAACGCCTGGAGGCAGCGCTGCCAGACTATGTCTCCAATATTGAAGAACACTACATTGACCAGATGGATATCTGCATGAACAGCAGGGTAGACTGAGGCCTGATGCCTGTGTCCCTAGATTGCCTTGAGGGCAGTAGAGCTACCCTCCATCTGGTGGCTCAAGAAAACCCAGTGAGTGAAATTTGAGCTATCACAGTAGTTGAGCAATTTGTCAAGGATGTGGCTATAATTTTAACCATTGGTGAAATCAGGGTTTGTACAATAGTAGACAAAACCCTTGGTCAAAACAACCAGGAATGCACCAATAAAAGTTTCCCTCTTGACCTTCTTCCTTACTTTTTGGGTGATGGCTTTTAGTTGCTTGCCAAAATTGTCAAAATCTATTGATAGCTTGTAGTAGTGTCAAAACAGCAAGCTCAACCTACCAACAAGGTTTTGAGTAAGCAGGTTTGTGACCCGCAACCTGATTACCCAGACACTCAAAGCCAGATTAAGAAGTCAACTTGAATTTCCAAACCCAACAACATGAACAGATGATGACCCATGCGGTGGATACCTTGTTTTGGCACTTGACTCATTACCAGGATTAAGCCACCCCCTTCACCATCCCACTGTGTGATCAACACTATCATGTTCCTGTTATCCATGATTCACATTAGCTGTATAACCATTATCTCTCAATAAAGAATATTATCTAGTTTCCAAATATTTTCCCTTGTAACTCTGCTAAAACATCACAGTTATGAAATTGGTAGCATAGGTAGGGTTTCTATCCTACTTTATTCCCTAAAATTCTGCCTGCTGTCCATACTTGCCACGGCTAACAAATCCTTGATAGAATCATATCTGGCCTCCCGCTAGACTGGACTCTGTACACCCCTGGTGCCAAGATACCTGATGGTTTTGTCCTGTACCAGAACACAGTTATCCTGCTGCCCTCCTTGAACACCATGTCTGCACAAGGTTTCTTCCAAATGGCCGCCGCCATTCCACAACCAACTGATGAAAGCACCATGCCAGCCTATGTAGCCCAAAGACTCCATAGTGCTGCCTTGGAGCCTTTTGCTGGGGTCAACAACAACGCTGCTGCATGGATTCAGTCTGCCCAGAGCAAACTGGCCCAAATGGAATGCCCACAGAAATTTTGGATTGCAGAAATCTCCATCCAACTGAATCACAACGCTGGCACCTGGTGCAACAAGTGGCACAAAAAACATACCAAAAAGGACTGGGATACGTTCAAACAAGACTTCTTGGCAATATTTGTGCTTAAGGACACCACACTCATGATCATACGTCAAGTAAAGAATTTAACCCAGACGGGCACTGTTAAGGAACTCACCCGCGCCTACAAGGAACTCTGACTACGCGCACCCTCTGACATGGCCTTTGACACTCCAGCCACACACCTCATGTACTATGACGCACTCAAGTTGCATGTAATGAGACACGTGAACCTGGACCAAGTGACCAAACTACAGAGTCTGTATTATGAAGCATAGAAAGCAGAACAAACATCCAACGCTCTTCACAAAGCGCAAACCAGAAAACAAGAAAGACCCAAAGACTCTCACCCAGGCGGGCACTCCAATTGACCACCCCCTGGGAACAACAAAAACAACACAAACCAGAAACCTGCAGGCTTAAATGGACATGAAAGTGGGAACAATGACCAGTCAAATTGTACCCATTTCTGTATCACTGCCACTCAAGGCAACCAAGACAAGTGAAAAGCCCAGAGAGAGCATTAAGCAAGCCAAGCTCTCCCTGCACAACTCCTGACTTGCCCAATTATGAGTACCAACCCAAGGATGTGGACCAATGTCCAATGATCCAAGTACCCTTAGAGGACCTGGTACTTTACACCATTTCCAGACATCCCAATAAACTGATGTCTTATCCTTTCTGCTTTTTCAGTACACAGGCTTGACACTCCTGGACTCAGGCGCGGATTGAACCCTAGTCAACAGCAGCTTTGTGGACAACTTTAAGCTAGCCACTAATCCTTTGCAGATTAAAAACGTGGTTTTAGCTGATGAAAATCACATTGCCATAACAAGGGAAGCCGCACCCTTCTCTGTCATGCTTGAGAACCTGCATTCTACCATCCAAGGCCCCATCATTAACCTTCCAAAGTTTGATATTGTACTGGGCTTGGATTTGCTGAAAAAAATCAATCCCCACGTAGACTGGGTCCCCTTGGTATTGAACATCAAACGTAAAGGTGTCAACCACCAGATCTACCCTGACTCAGTGGACCAACTCCTACGCAATCACGTCTTTGTGCGCATTACAGAGACCCTGGATGAAAGAGAAAACCTGAAGACAATCGACTGAACTCCTTCCAGTACAAGATCATACACTTCAAAGACCACCAGGACACAATCACACCTCAGGATTGCAAAATTGTAGCCTGCCATCCAGAAATCTTCAAGGAGGCTTTACCCAGGTTATCTCTGTAAAAACATATCCAACATTGCATTTGACTCAAAGGAGCTGTACCCAAAGCGCAACCCATCTACTGTCTGACCCCAAACAAAGACAATGCCCTATGTGCCTACCTCAAGGAGGCTTTGGAGAAAGGACTTATCCATCCTTCACAATCTCCCTTTGGGGCTGCCGTATTCTTTGTGGCCAAGAAGGATGGCACCCTGCACTTAGTCACAGATTACCAAGCCCTAAATGAAGTTATCATCAAGTCTTGTCACCCACTACCACTTATTGATGACCTCTTTGGAGCTTTGGGCAGTGCCATAGTCTTCTCCAAGATTGACCTAATTGCAGGCTACATTCAGATCCGTATTAAGGAGGAAGATATCCCCAAAATAGCCTTCCATACTAAATATGGCTCATACAAGTGTGTGGTACTCAATTTTGGTATGAAAAACGCCCCCTCAACCTTTGTGACCTTCATGAAAGAGGTGTTTGCCCCTCACATAGGCAAGAATGCCTTAGTCTACCTGGACAACATTATTGTCTATAGCCCCTTGATAGAACAGCATCACAAAGACTTAGAGGCAGTCTTTGCTACCCTGGCACAACACAAGCTGCTAGCTCAACCCTCCAAATGCCAGTTCTTCTGCAAGCAACTGCCTTTCCTAGGGCACATAGTCTCAAAAGATGGCATTAAGCCCATCAGTCAAAAGATACAGGCCATCTGTAAGATGCCACCACCCAAGGACAGGTTGGAACTCCGCATATTCCTGGGGATGATGGCCTATGTATGCCGCTTCATACCTGACTGTGGCGTCTTGACAGCACCCCTATCCACCATAACTGGCGCCAAATCCAAGTTTGTGTGGACCCCCCAATGTGACCTATGCTTTAGCTGCCTCAAGGAGAAGCTCACAACAGCATCTATCCTGCAATACCCCCAAACACAATGAGGAGTACCAGATGGAAACCAACGCCTCAGATGAATTCATTAGGGGAGTACTACAAATCAAAAATAATGATGGTGACCTCCTGCCTATAGCCTACAAATCACAAAAACTGACAGATGGCAAGTGTCAATATCCTATCCACAACAAGGATTTTTTGGCCATTGTACACTGCCTAGTCAAATGACGTTGTTATCTGGAACAACAGGAAGAATTCATGGTGTTGACCGACCACAAGTCACTCATATATTTCAAAACCCAAGCAAATATATCCCGCTGTCAAGCCTGCTGGATGAAACTCTTGGATAGATTCAATATGCTCATATAATACAAACCTGGTCCAGAACTTACCATGGCAGACGCACTCTTGCGCCTGTACGTCTGTGCCACAAGAGGAGAGAATGAGCTCAACCCAGACTGGCCCCTCTTGATACTTTGGACAAAGGACAAAGGTTTTCCCCTGGCACCACAGACATAATAAAAGAAACAGTTATTAAGAACAAGCACTTATTTGCAGACATGTATGAAACCTTACATTGAAAAATGTTTGACAGGGCCACCATTCCTTATATCCCCACACATCAGCAAGTTGACACCATCCTACATTACCATAGAGACCTAGGGCACACAAAAAGTTGCAACCTCTACAAGTTCCTTAAACACAAAGCATGGCGGCCAACCCTTTACCGTGAAATTCAGGAAGTCTTGGACCAATGCAAAGTATGTGAGAGATTTGCAAAAAGCAAAACCCCATCAAAGTCAGTACTACCTATCTGCACGCATCTACTATTCAAGGTGTGGGCTCTAGACATTATAAGCCCCATGCCAGGAAAACATAATGATAATAAATACATCATCACTGCAATAGACTTCTCTACACAATGGTCAGTATCACAAGCAGTAAAGACATATACTGGCAACAACGTGCGGCAATTCATAGGGAAAGAAATCATCAGCAAGTTTGGAAAGCCAGAACTCCTGATAACCAACAGAGGCAAAGAGTTGACCTCTGAAGAAACCAAAGTATACCTCACCAAGAATGGGGTCAAGAACACTGTGATAACACCATACCATCCTCAGGCCAATTGACATGTGGAGCAGCTAAATGGCAGCCTTGTGCAAGCCTTGGCCAAGCTCACCGCCAGGAGACCTGAAGATTGATATAAGCAGCTATCAACTGCACTACTTGTATGCCAAACTTTTGTGAACAGATCCACCGGGAAAAGCCCTTTTGAGTTGGTATATGGCACACAGCCCAATATCATTCAAGTATTATCAGGACCCAAGCTAGAAATTCTAAGCAAGGTCCCCCTTGTTCAGATCCCCAGGTCATAGAGGCCAATGGTGATCAAACAAAGAGAAAACAAACGTCTACAAAAGACATTCATCCCCATCCAAAACAGACATGAGGTTGGTAACAAAGTTTGGGTCATGAACATTGACAAAAGTAAACTACAACCCAAAAAAGTAGGCCCAGCAATCATCCTAAAGGTAAACAAAAATAACACTTACCTTGTGCAAGGACTTGGGAAACGTAAACAAGACAAGGTCCTCCACCATGATAACCTGAGACCCTGCAAAGCAAGACAGAGACAGCGTGAGACCACCCTATCTGCCACAAAAAAACAGTTAGTCCAGTATGGCGCCTGGGCTCCTGACAACTTCCCTGACACTCTGTCACCAGAGGAGGCTAACCTTCAGTTGGGGGTGTCAAAACAGCGGCAACTGTGGTAAGTTCAACTCCCTGGTGATTGACTCCCTGGTACTTGACACTTTGTTGAGTACCAGGGAGTCAAGTGTCACATATGTGAATCTATTAGTATTTTTGGCTTAACTGATTTTGAGCTAATTTTTACTAGTAATTTAGGGGTTCTAAACCAAAAACTAGGGTTAAATTTACTTGAACTTGACTCTGTTTAATAATTCAGTTAGCTAAAATACTGATTTAAGGGGCAACTTATAAGTAAATTTACTAATAGAAATAAAAAAAACCTGTGTTCAACACTCTAAAACAAAAAGTGACCAGTTTGACACTTTTTAAGCCAAATTTTACTTTTATTAATAAAATACATATGCGCTTATATAAAATTTTCTATTTACTATTATATTTTTATTATTAGTGTCCATAGTCGTCAATTAGGCTCCCAAGCATCACTATACTGGATTTAGTGCTATAGACATTAATTGAATATCCCACTTGTTTTACATTATGTCATTTCTGGGTTTGTGGATTAAGTGGTGCCACATAAATTAAGCCCAATTTATTAAGAGATTTCATATGTAATTTATAAAAAACAGAAACTTGACATCTTCTTTGTTTGACTCTATCCACTTGCCACCCAATTGGTTTCAGATTTAACTAATCAAAGGCTCAGAATTAAGGCTAAATTAATATGTGACGCGCTATGAGCGCCACTTGACACTCGTTCACTTGACACTTTAACTTAGGGATTAGTACAGAGAGCTTCTTAACGTTTTAATCAACACTATGGTAAATAATTCACTCCCAGCTCCTCCTAGCATAAATTAAACACTAATAAACACCTTCCTACTCATTTACTTTTTTAACTTATGTTGTATTTTTTATTTTTGAGCATATGAAACTTCATTGCTTTTGGGTTAACTTTTAAACCTGTTTTAAATTTAAGCAAGTTTTATATGTAAAAAACATAGTAAACTTGATTT
This sequence comes from Entomophthora muscae, assembly GCA_014839935.2. NCBI lineage: Eukaryota > Fungi > Entomophthoromycota > Entomophthoromycetes > Entomophthorales > Entomophthoraceae > Entomophthora > Entomophthora muscae. The sequence goes on from QTSX02007224.1 coordinate 66,394, forward strand.
TTCTGCTTGACTCTGGCATACTTGACAGTGAGACTTCAGCTTTTCCCAGCTGATTGACAGTGCCAAACTCAACACTTTACTATGTTTTTAATTTTCAACTCCCAATAAAAAAATTCCACATAATATTTTTTTTATTTTTTTGTAGTTATAATCTACTATTTTTCCTGCTACTCTCTATAATTTTCATATATTTTTTATTTTTAATTATACTTTTACATTGATTTAGCACTAAGATGTTATGCTGAACCTAACATCTTTGATGCTTCATCATAAATTCACTTATTTTCTATATTTAACCTTTATATCTATACTTTGAGTTTCTATTTTGATTATATTTACTATTTTATGTTTTTTTCTTGATAAATAAAACTTTATATGCATACTTTTCATTTAACTTTTACTTTGCTTTACCTCTGTGTTTTATATCTTTCACACTGTTTTATTTAAAAAACTAAACTTTTCTTTAGACAAAGAAAACAAGAACATCCAACAGCCCAAGCGCCAAGCCTCCAAGGGCTCCAAAGAAACTGTCTCCACTCCCAAGCGTTCCAAGAAGCCTGCAAAGGCAAAGTCTCCAACCCCATCTCCTCCCACTCCATCCCCTCCTACTCCCCCCTCCACCCTCATCTTCCACATCCCCTTCACCTTCCCCCCAAAAATTCCTCCCCCAATAAATCTGACGGTGATCTTACCAACCACTCCTTTTACCACTCAAAGGCCAACTCCAAGCCTACCAAGGAGTGAAATACCAAGGAGTCAAAGGCTGCCAAGGAGCCCACCTCTTCTTCTGGTAAAAAAAGGAGGCATCCAAGCAGGCCTCAAAGAACCCTTCCCCTCCCCCTCCTGATAGCTCTTCTCCCTCCCTCATCTGATCCCCAAGATGAGCCTGAGGAGTACTCCAAGAAGTTCAAAGCTTCTAGACATGTGGCTTGGGATCCACTGGTCATCCACAATATCTGCAATGTGGACAGAGAGTTTAAAGTCCCCAAGCACTTCCCCCGTTTTTTCCCCATCATGTCAGTAAAGGGCGGCCCTGGCTATGTCACTGACAATTACATTTGTAACTGTAATAATCAAAAGTGTGCCACCAAGAGCAAGCACTTTGGCTGTGAGGATAAGACTTGTGGGGCCCGGCTAAACACCAAGGGCTAGGAGCAAGTAACTGCTGAGAAGGGAGAGCACTCTTGTGAGCCCCCCAATTATCTTATAACCTGGATGTTAAAATGGTACCTTGTCCAGGTGATCCCAACATCCTCTCACCTCCGGGCATCTGATCTGGCTATAAAGGCCCTGCAGCATTTAAAACCCAACAATCTCAAGTTGGTGCCAACTCAAGAGAAGTTGGTTAAGTTCATAATCAATAAGTGTATTGCCGCCAACCCCCCTCCCCCAAGGCTTTGGACGTCCTCTTGGAGCTTATGCTCACCCAGGAGCTCAAGCAGCTTCCAAGTGGGGAGCGCTTTCTCCTCCATGACAACAGGCCTGGCAGCAATGACCGCATAATTGCTATGCCATCCAGCAGAATCTGCTGGAGTTAAAAAGGGCTTCAACCTGGCTAGTTGATGGTACCTTTGCCACTTGCCCCCAGATGTTCAAGCAGCTCTGGATGATCCATGCCCAGATTGACATCCGGGTGATTCCACTTGTGTTCTTTCTTCTTCCTGGGGCCACCAAGGCCATCTACACCTGTGCTTTTACCATCCTCTGCCAAGCACTTTCCCTCCTTCCTGACAACAACAATTCCAAGAAGACCCCCTACACCTGCGCCAACCCTCCTGCCGCTGACAAGGACCCGGCCACCCTGGACTTGGAGGAAAAGGTAAGGCTGAGAGCTCTGGGGCCTCACATAGGCATCATGGACTTCAAGCCTGCTCAGTTCAATGTATTCAAGCAGCTGTTCAGCAGGGAGGTGCAGGGGTGCCACTTCCACTACTGCCAAGCTAAGTAGGTTGAGCCAGAGGGACACTTTGGACACCTGCAAATTTGTGTTTGCACAATTTAGTGTCTTGGCTTTTTAAAGCCAGAGCACACTGTGCAGGGGTTTGAGGTTCTCTCAAAGGATCTTTATGTAGTAAAGCACTTAGATTTCAAGCCTTTCCTTGAGTACTTTGAGCCCCAGTGGATTGGGAAGGTTGTCACTCAGAGGCAAGGCCCGCGCCAAGGCCAGTTAGAATATTTACTGGGCGGCCATCAACAGGGAGCTCAAGACCACCTTGGCGCTAGAGGCTTATCACAAGCATCTTAAGGCCAACTTTGGGCTCCACCCAAAATTCAATAAGTTTTTCTCCCTCCTGCAGCAAGAGCAGGAGAAAACCATCTCCAATCTGCGTGACTTGGCAAACTGTGTCCCCCCCACCAAGCCCACAACCCGCTCCACCCTATTCACCAAGGCCATTAAAAATGCAGCCAAGAATAAATACAAGGCCTCAGAAATCAAACAGCAGCTTGAGCTCATTGCAACTGCCCTCCTGGAAGGGGCTAAAATTAAGAAGGGGAAGAAGGGTGAAGAATAAACTTTCTTGCTTGGTTGGTTATATGACTTTTACTTTTACCTTTTAACTTTTTAGCTTTAAATTTTACTTTTTAGTTTTGATCAATTAGTTTTTAGTTTTAACTTTTGTATTTTTTGATTTAATTAGATATCAATGATTATTTTATGTATACATGGTAAGTTTGAGATGAATAGTTATAGTTGAAAGTGAATGAAATATCTTAATTTTTGTTAATTTCCTAATAAAACAAAAGATTGTCAGGAATATTCCTGACAACACTGTGATTCAGGACAATAGTTTGTGTACAATTAATTGTAAAAAACAAAATAAAAAATGGCAGCAGTTCCCCCTTATTAGGGAAGCTGCTGTGGGAAGCCGGGGCCAGAAAACAGAAATTAAAAATAATGATTTTAATTCAGACGGGTTTTATGCCCCATCTGTGGGCTGCGCAGCCGGCCGCACGCTGCACGCCAAGCCTGGTGGCTCGCCCGCCGCCAGCCCGCCCACCCACCACCGCCAGCCAGTCCCCCACCCAGGCCGCCAAATGGGGAAATCACTAAAAGGGGAAACCCAAAAAGGCAATTTCCCCAAACCCAAATGGAGGGGGAACTGCTGCCCAAATTTGGAATTTGCCAAATTTGGGAGAGGCTGACAAGCTGCTCAAATCATTCATTCCTGCATTAACTGCAGAATTCAAAATTGGGTGCATGAAAGCATCCAATGATCCACCAAGCCAATGCAAACCCAGAGATAACAATTCATTGCCTGCACACCACTACCAACTCCCCTCCCAAAAGGGAATTCCTGACAACACCAAGTGTTTGGGATTCCCTGTCCAGTGTTTTACTCTATTCATGCCACCACAAGGATGATAGTATATAATAAAGCCAATTCACTTGATGATAGTTTGTGCTATCATTGAGTGAAATTACCCCTCAATAGTATCACATAAATCAACCAGAACTTTTACCCTACAAGAAAGTTAAGACACTAAGCTTTGTCTTCCCTTTCCCAGGATCAGAAGATGATCCATTTAATCTTCTCAGCTGTACTCACAGCCTGCCTCAGGATTGGGGGCCACCAATACACTCACCAGCATGTGCTGTACAATAAACTGCCCAACAAGTACTTCTACAAGGAGCCAGCACAGCTCAACTTCTCCGAGCAGTACTCCTGGCCCACACTGGTGTTGCCCTGCTCCACCCAGCACGTAGCTATATACACCTTTGTATTCTACGTGCCTACGTACTTTGCCAGTAATTTCAGAATATTTAACATACACACCAAGGTCTTCAGATGGATGATGATGGTCTACCCCATTGTGACGGCACTCACAGGATTCCAAGCTGCCAACTTGGTACCCTACTTTTCTAAAATACTCCCTCATTTTCTGGGGCTTTACATAAAACAAAAGATATTCACATTTATTATTATATGAACTATATCATAAAAATATTGATATTTCTTCATATTTTGCATAACTTTTATTGTTGTGTTTTTGTTTATTTTTGTCTCATTGGAATTTTAATTTTTATGGTAATCAAAAATATTTTTATAATGAAGAGTATAAATTACATAGTAAAATGAGAAATAGTTGCTTATTTCTCTTTATTCTCATTTAAATAAGGTAATCTTTTTATTGCATTTTTGAGCTTTCTGGGGTCACTTTAGTATACCTTAGATGTATAACTTAATTTTTTATATTAAAAGTTTTCAGTACATCAAGATATGTTAATTAAAGAAAGTGTTAATTTCCAGTTGTTGATCAGGGAAAAAGCTGAATTCTCACTTTACTATAGTGTCAAGCACCAGAGAGTTGAGCACCAGGGAGTCAAACTTACCACAGTTGCCAAAACAGCAGGCTTGACCTGCCAACAAGGTTTTGAGTAAGCAAGTTTGTGACCCGCAACCTGATTAGCCAGTCACTTGAAGCCAGACTAGGAAGTCAACTTGAATTTCCAAATCCAACAACATGAACAGATGATGACCCTTGCAGTGGATACCTTGTTTTGGCGCTTGACTCATTACCAGGATCAAGCCACCCCCTTCACTATCCCACTGTGTGATGAACACTATCATGTTCCTGTTACCCCTGATTCACATTATATATATAACCATTATCTCTCAATAAAGAATATTATCTAGTTTCCAAATATTTTCCCCTTGTAACTCTGCTAAAACAGCACAGTTACAACAGTAGAAGATGAACATGATGTCATCTGTTAGACTGGTCAAGCATTGAACCAGGGTGGATTTGATGGCAGGATCATATGGGGAATCCTCACTGCCATACCATTGGTTGCTGCCAACATTGGTCAACACGTGGACTGATACCACTTTCCCGTGCATCCAGAGCTGCACCATGCACTAAGACACCCAAATGCCATGGTGCGCAAGCTGCTTCTGGACCTGGGTCAGGGAAAGCTTGGGGTCCCGCTGTAGGAGATTGAGCATGTTTGGGTATTTCTTGTAGATCTGGGACTCTGGGGCCTTCTTTGGATTCTTGGCTGTCCCAATCAGGTCCCCCTTGTTCATCAGGTTGTTGAACTCCCGCATGAAGGTAGCTCAGGTGAATTGTAATTGACTGGCTATCTGGTCCCAGGACAGACCACACAGATTGAGTGCCACAATTTTCTGAAGAATTTGGGCAGGATGATTCTGTGTTTGGGGTGCAGGGCTGCAGGAGCTGAATCCTGATTGGCTGAGGGGGGGGCAGGTTGGCTGGTGGCAGGAAGTTGTTCCAATTCAGGTTTGTCATTATAATTGGTTAGCAGCTTGTGCTGGGGTGGGTAAGGGAGCAGGGTTTGAGCTGGGCATAAAGTGACTATTGAACAAGTCAAAGCCATAGGGGTTGGGGGTCAAGTATAGGTCAACTTCCTCATTACCTGCATCAAAGGCTTGGGTGTAAATGGGTGCCTTGACGTTCTGAGTCTTGCCTCCATTGAAGCTGGCTTGGCTGCTGCTGGCTTGGTTTCTGGCGCTGTCAAAAATGTTGTTGTCAAAAAACATTATAAAAAATCTAGTATAAAATCACTAAAAGTAGAAGTGTTACAATAGTAACAGTTTCAAAGCTCCGGGCAGGAATTGAACCCGCACTTAGCCACCAGGCGGGGCAAGCAGGAACATGAGATTTGCCTGCACCTGGATTTGCTTTTAAAAGCAAAAATCCAGGTGCAGGAACCATTCCTGCCCTGGTGGCAGCTGCAGGGCCTGTTCTGGGCTCCAAAAGCTATGCCCAAGCCTTGGTGGGTTTGGCTGGGCCTGGGCAGGCTAATTTTAGCTGCCCAGTGCTCCCAGTTCAAGCCCACTCTCCATTTAATAATTTGGGGCTCCTAATTGGGAACCCTTTTTTAATCAAGTTCCTTCACATCAAAAATGCCTGTCAAGCCAGTCCAAGAATGGTATCACATTAGAAAAAACCCCATGACTCCTGAAGTCAAACCTGCCAGAACCAATGACCAGCCAGGCCTAGATAGGCCATCAAAAAGCCAAAAAACTTTTCCTGAACCCCCAAAAAATGATCATGAAGCAGCCAACTAAACAGCAGAACCTGAGATGCCAAGCCTTACCACACAGATAGCACCAGAAGAATGCCCAGAGGCACTTGCAGGTGAGTAAGATTATAAATCAGAAGCACCTGAAAAAATTCTGTATTGTCATCCTTACCAATAAAGTTGTTATGAACATTTGGTTCACCAATCTGTGCCCATACCTATTTTTGATACTCTTTCATCTGCATACACCCAAGCGTCAGTACCCATCCACTGGGATAGATAGCCAGACTTCAGTTGACAAAACTGAAGCCTTTGACTACTACTGTTTGCCCAACACTTCATTTGGCCCTGTGCATTTCACTGAGTACCCCCCAAATTCTGACCACAAACCCTGGACCTTGGAAGACTTGCAGTGGTACATCTGCTCAAACGCCCTCAAAGAACCCTATCAAATTGTCTGTGACAGCAGAGAAATCACTATATACCCTTTGATCTTCAACAGGAAATACAACAATCCTGCTCCCTACTTGGTCCCAATGGAACCACCCCCAACGCCCAAGCTGACCATCGCAACCCCACCCACATCTGATGCTGCTGGCCAGAGTAGTTAAATCCTGGGAGTGCTTTACCTGGCGCTCACATGATTGATTGATTCTTCCTTGCTAGCAGCCGGGGCCTGGGCTGTGGCTGGGAAGGCTTTTCCTACCTGGTAAAGTTATGTTCCATCATCTGATGGGCCATGCCAGTACCTGCTTTGACTCCTCCCTCACCTGCTGGAGCTCCACAGTACTCCTGATATCCTAACAAGAAGTTTGAAATTTTATGATTTATTTTTGTTGTAATCTTGATTCCATATTTGGAAAGCTCTCAAAATCATTTTACACAAATAAGGATCCATGAAAATGAATAAAATGCCTCTGTTTCTAAATTAAATAGCTGTTGATTGGATGTTAAACTGTTATATTTATATTTTAGGCTGCTCATACTACACATATTGTGTGACTTCATTTTGTTTTGTTCTTGTGGAATCTCACTTCTAGATTGCCCAAAATTTGTTTCATTTTAGTCCTTCTGTTGGTGTCTCATATGAATCCTGGTCGGATTATAATATACTCCAGAACAGCATCCATCCATCTCACTTGCTGTTTCAGTTCATTTTGTTTGTGGTTTAAACTACACTGGTTGATATTTGCTATAATTTTGTATAATGGTCTAGTGAAATTTTGTTTTTTTGTTTGACAGCTTATTTGTTAATCAAAATATTTAAATTATTTGAATCCTGAATCTTGTGCAAATTGGATTTTGTTCAAATCTGAAATCATTTTGGTTAAATATGAGGTATTTTTGGTTGTTGCCATAGATTTTAAAAATACTGAACCAATCCTTGAGTAGAAGAAGCGGATCTCTAAGATCAGGCAGAAAAAGTTAGGTAAAATTAGATGTGGCAACACTCTCTGTTGACCAACCTTATCATTCTCCTCTTGATTCTTCTATAGATTATGCTATTTATGTAAATTTACGCCTCCCTCTTAGGCTTCTACTCCAATTTCTACCAAATTCTTGGGAATTTTTACTAAATTATGTTTGAATAGTTATCTAAAAGGTTATTGAAAAAGCCCAATAGAAGCCCTCAATTTAATATTTTGGAATAATTCTGAAGATGCCTCCACCTGACCCACCCAAGAGACACCCCTGGTTAAATACCATGTGTAAGAGCGGCCAGAAGCAGTGGTAATTGCATCCAAAGAAGATTTCCCAATTTTAGTTGGTTTGGTTTTCCTTTTGATTATGTCCATTCAAAATTTTTCAAGATCCTCCTGCCTCAAAAAATGCACAAATATCCGCTCATATCATTAGTTGATTGGTTTTGTGACATTCAATCCACCACCCCAATCTCATCTCATCTCATCCCTTAAATGAATGCAAGAGTTGTAACAGACCTTGCTTTATCACTCTCTACTCTAATAAAGTTTGAAATTTTTTAGTAGTTCTTGTCAGGAAACCAGTCTGTGGGGGTTTCCAGGGAGCTGGCAGGCAGACAGCCCGCGGGTCCTGCAGGCAAGGCTCACCACAAGATTGGCACTAACTTTACAATATAAGATATCAATTTGCCTAGTAGGGCCCAGGGTCCGCTTGCGGGTACCATTGAATCAATCAGGCCGGTGAGGGTGATATACATCACCCCAAATATCTGAGTGGAGATGGATTCATTGGCTGTAATGGATTCCTATGGGCAGTCAGGCTGCAGGGTAAGAGGTGGTGTCATTGGAACTAAATAGGCAGGCAAGTAGTTGTACTTGTTGCAGAATAGAAGAGGAGGTATGGTGACTTTGGTTCCTTCTCTGTAAACAGTCTCAGTCTCTCTAGTTCTAGCTTCTTGATTGTGGATTAATATTTCCTCTAGCCTGAACTCAGAATATGCTGGGTTTAGTGGGTATTCTGTGAAATTTACCAGGACAAAGGGAGCTCCTAGTGGAGGATATAGTTTGGGTGGCTGGTCTGCGGTTCCTTGGGATAAATAGGTGAGAGGCTCGGAACCGCAGGAGTTGGTCTGCAAATAAAATAGAGCTAAAATCAAGTATGTGATAACTTGGTTGAACCAAAGGTTCCTGACACTTTATTGCAAGAATGGTGATGGGTAACTTCCTGGCAGCCCAGGGTATAAGTATACCCATCTGCCATGGAGAAACTTTTACAAATTCCTTTGGGCCTGGTGCTACTGTCTATCAGGTTTTTATAGCCCTCAGCAGTATCCATAGCAGGAGTTATTTCACTGGTTTTTTTGAACTGAGAAGGCTCAAATTTCCCTTTCAGGTCGTAGAATTTGTCATCTTTAGGTGACCCACATTCTGCAGGAAGTTTCTTTGCTTCCTCTGCTGCGCTGGCCCAAGTTATTTCAGGATCCTTGGCTTGGCCTGTGCTCTCATTGGTTGGGTTAACAGGAACCCTTGGTATGGGAGGTATTGATGCACATAATCTCTGTTCATCAAGCCTAAGGAGATTCTCTGAAGTTGAATTTCACTCTGTTTTGAGCCCAAAAATCTGCGGACTGCCAGCCCGCAGGGTATTGGGGTTTGAATCCCGTAATTGAGGTTTTCCTATGAGTAAGGTCAGTAGGTGTTTGTCATTTGTGATAGTTCTGACCATTTGGTTTTTTCTGTTGCTTTTGGTGTTCAGTTGATTCCTTCTCCCCTTTTGGCCTCCCAGGAATTGTTGGCAACAACCTTTTAGTTGTTACTGAAACCATGATTTTTATTGTGGTTGAGAGCTTTGTTTTATTTCCTACTAACCTGCTCCCCAACTTCTCACAGTTTTTGTGTATATTTTGAATTTTGTCCTTTACGCAGCCTTGTTGCTTCTTATGATCCACTTTTTATTGCAGATTCAAAATCATGAGGCCTTTTTAAGCCTATTAATAGTTTTTGATTTTTATTTTTATGAATTTTTTTGGTCTTTTTTGGGGTTCAAAAAAACTAAATTTTTAAACCCTGTTTTTTGTAGTTGTGATGCTGTAAATTGAAATGGTGTTTCTACTATGATTTTGAGATAGTGTAAATTTGAAATAGTGTATTTCAAGATGGCGTATTTTGAGATGACGTTTTTGAGGTGACTTGTTCTAACTTCTGGTCAGCTTAGGGACCCTAGGGTTTATTCTTGGTGCCCTTGCACCTTGTGCTACTCAAACAGATTGTTTTAGTGCAACCTCATCATGACTTTCTCCTCTCTCATCTCCTTTCTGATTAGGCACTTGTGTTGCACTAACTCAATTTTTTGACCTGCAGGAACTTCCCCAACTACCTGGAACAGCAGCTTCATTCCTACTCTTTTGTTGTGTTTGCTTCATTTTAAAATTTAATAAAATGGTAAATAAAACTCAATTAAGCTACTCCCTAATTTTAATTTTTGCTTTTATCTGAATATAGATATTTAATTAGAGTTTACCCCACCCAATATCCTGATTATAGATGTTTTATTGCTTAGTTAGTTGTTTTTGGTTTTAAAAAGCACATTTTAGGATTATTAAAAATAATTTTCACCCATTTTCCCGGATTTTATGCCATATTTAAACACCCAGCACACAGTTTTTATAATTCATGTCTCAGATCCTGTGCCTTATTTTAGATACCTTGGTATCATTCTTGTCTACAATCCATTTCACACAACAACTGAGTGGTTTTGTTTAAATGCTGAGTTGATATTGTGTTTTGTTTTTGGTTTGTATTTTGATTCACTGCACATGAGTTTATTTTGTCACCTATTTTTATAGTAAACATATGTACATGAAGGTTGACTCAGCCCATTTTTTTGTGATTTTTTGTATTTTGGTTTGTATTCTGATTATATTTGTTTGGAGTGTGAGCACTTTGTTGCTGTGTTGACCTATTTCATCCATTAACACCCAAAATTCCTGTTAACATAGTGTATATTTTACACTGATGGTTGGAATTTGCTTAAATCTGAGTTCAATTTGTTTAAAACTGAAGTATTTTTACTTGGCGCCATAGCTTTTAAACTACTGTATCTCATAACCTTTATTTCAAAATGACAATAAAGTCTAATGTGAGGTCTAGAAGTCCATATAGTACCCCACTACCAGACTTTAATTCTAATGATCAGGGTTTAACCAGTTGGGAAATAAAAATTCATACAGGCAGGATTTCCAGGTTTGAGGGCGGCAAAATGGCACAAGCACAGGACAGGTGTTCAGTATCTGGATCCGTCAGAAGGGTTGCACATCCCTTCTGATTTACAGTTGTATTCCTGAGAGCAGCTGGCTGGTCAGCACTCTCTTCAGATATGGGGTCCTGATTGGTTACCAAGGCAGACATCAGGCTTATCAGCCCAATGATAGGGACCTATTTGTCTCCATTAGGAAATTTTTTATAGTCTTTAGTAAAGGTCATTATTAGTACATTCACACTAAGGTATTCAGTTTCAAAGTCATTCACAGTTTGAACCAAGGAGGATTCAATCCCAAAAACATGCAGGCAGGCAGCATCCTGGTCCTCAGGGCTGGTGGCCTGCAGTTTAAATTGACCAGGGCTTAAATCTCATTATAAACCTTGAGTTTTGGAAGAGGGAATGCCATTTCTTACATATCTTCTCAATTTTGGTCTGGGGGTTGTGAAAAGCAATTGGGAGGCTGCAAAATCAACACTGCAACACATGAGAAGCTGTAAAATCATATAGGTTAGCAAAAGTTCCAGTTCCATGGAAAATTTTGCCCAAAATTGTAAACTGAGATTTTAAAATACTTATGGTTCTATTGGATACTGGAGTAGTTCTGAGCTTCAAACCAGCTTATGTGAGTGTTTGGGAGAGAATGCTGATATCATCAGGGGAGATTTTCTCAATTGAACCTTTTGAATTAATCAAAAATTAAGACATCATATTTTGATTTTGGGGTATAAAAACACCAATTTGCCTGATTTCTGGGGTTTAAGGCTTTAAACAGCTTTTTTAACTTTTGTTGAAATATTTACATGTTTGACCAAAATTCACTTCTGGTCTATTTATTGGTTGATGCCCTCATAATGCTTTAAGGGCACTCTCTTGGGCCTGGCTGCTTGATGCTTGAATTTCTGAGAATGGGCAATTCCAGATAAGATGAAACCATCTGTGACATGACCTATTTCTAAAGTCACAGCACAATTGCATGAATTTGGCTGTGATAAGCACAATATTGACTGGTTTTATGTTGTGACTAATCATAATCATATAATCTCATGCTAGCCATTTCTTTTGGATGATACATATTTGTATATATCTAAATAAAAAGTGTTAAACTATAATTATCTAAGATGATCTGTAATTTCAAAACTATCCTTGTGTCACAACTGAGCTTTCTGCCTTGCCTGCCAATGTATCTTACAATACACAGGGAGCACTCAATGAGCCGCCCCTTGATGTATCTAACGGCATGAACCAATCTGATGGCAAGGTCAAACCATGGGTACTTTCTCCTAATTAGGAGTGCTGCCAATTCGACCTGCTGATCTCTGCATGAGTTATTCCTTGGCTTTGAATCTTAAATGAAACATACCACTATGCCACCTCCTGTGGCATAGTGGCTTACCCCATATAGTATATTAATCATAATATTCTACAATAAACAATACCTTATTCTATTCATTCTGTCCTTTCTATTTGACTGTTGTCTTCCCCAACTCGAATACTGGACACTCATTGGTTCAGTTGTAACACTTGTGAGATTTGGGGGTTAAAGCACTTAAATGAGTTATAAGGTGAAAATATATAATTTCAAGAGCTGAAACTGTGCTGATTTCACATTCTGTTCCCAAAACAAAGTGATATCATATGTTTTATCCTTGAAAGACACCTTCCTCTTATACTTTATAACCTATACAATGGAGGGAGACATAAATTGTAACCTGCTTCAAAAGGTTCATCACAAATCTACATGGATTGTTTTGTGGCATAATCCAAAACATCTCAGAAAATGGGTATGTGGCTTTGTGATGACACAATTGCTGTCTGTCCCAACCCTACATTAGGCCGAGACTAACCTGGATTAGAATACATATTGTTTATTTTAACTACAGCTCGCTTATATATATTAATGTTCTCGTGAAGGGCAGTATGAAATTCAGCCAATTAAAAGGGATTTACCAGCCGATTTATCTTGTTTTTAGCAATTAGCTCCTGCGGTTAAATTTGCTCATACCTAGCGGGATGGGCAGTGAGGTTCCCAGTGCCGGTTTATTCCGATAGGCAGTAGTTGACTTCGGCTTTTGATTTTTGAAAGTGTAACATGAAGGTATTTTAGGTTGGGTTGCATGAGATATTCATCCAACTGTTTGTGGCTTCTCGATCTTAGTTTCAAGCAATCTCAGGATATATCGAGCTGTGTGAAGGGGTTGGGTGCATCTATGATGCCATACCCAGGCTTAATTAACGCGAAACCACATCTCTGTACCCGTCCGAATCCAAGCATGTCATTTTTAGCTGCAAGAATGAATTCTTGGTGGTGCAACGGCATTCCAAACTCAAGGCCGGAAGGTTGCGGAGGTAAGAGTCTTTCACTTTTTTTAAAGGGAACATAATTCTATTAAAGCTCAAAAAGGTAAACATCTTTCCCATTGGCTTCTAATTTAAATATGATTTATGGTAGTAAATTTAATAGTTTAAATTAAGTTCTAGCTCCATCATATGAATTGATTATAACTATTCAAAATTTCCTAAATTTGGGCTGACTTTAACAGAAGCAGATACCGGAGCTTTACGGGATTCTAAATCCGTTTGCTTAAGCCGCTTTTTCCCGAAACAATAAGCCTGCTTAGCAGTTCGAGGGAACTGATGACAAGCCCCACGACGAGCAGTGAGATCATCAATTTAGATATATATTTTTAAGTCTAATTTGACCATATTTTTCAAAGCTATGCTGCATTTTAAAGGAGATTGAATTTGTGTATCTCGTTTGATTGTGTATAAATAAACTTGAGAAGGCCCAACTATTTGCCAACCATGAAGCTTTTAACTCAAGATCAACTCGACGACGCCAATAATGTCTTTCTAGTCAACGGTGCCAAGGGCGCACTAGGCTGCTTTGCCCTCTCGGCCGCCGCTGTCACCCTCCTGCCTCGCTACACTCGTTTTGGAAAGACGCTGACGATCCCTTTAAAGGCGTTTTTTATTTCCTCATGTATTGAGTTTTATCTGATCAACCTAATTGTTCTTAGTATCGACTGCGGGCTTCGTTATCCAAGGTGAGCATGCACTGGTTGCGTATGACAGGGCGCAGTTTGCAGCCCCTATTAGCGAAGACCAAAAAAAATGAAATCCGGGCCCAGCTAAGCCCGCTCCTCCGGGCAAAGAACTATGTGTCTGAGTACCGTTACTATATTGTGGCTGGTTCCTGGGTTGGCGGTATGTCCTTAGCTGGGTTGTATTTATACCGCAAGAAGTAATAACACTATAATTCGTTAGCTAACTCTAAAAAGATATATGACCCCTACCCAAAAGCTGGTCGAAGCCAGAATGTACGCGCAGGCCATCACCCTTGGGTCTTTGGCTGCCGTCGCAGCCTTCTCTTCAGGTGCCACAACCGATCCCAAATCAGAGAAATAATTCGCATAGCATTAAGCTTTTATCGTTGCCCTTTAATTCCGTTGTGTAGGTTTTTTGTATTTTTTGCAGCTCGTAACTATATTTTACAGCAGTTCCTCCCTTATCGTGAAGGCAATAAACCTTGAGAGTATCCCTTTGATCTTGTAGTTTTATTTATTGAGTTTCTTTCCCCTTGCGCTATTAACTCCGAGGTAGTTTCTTCTATCTAAATGTTTTAATATACTTTGTATTTCTAGCCATTAAACTTAATCACCTGAGCAGAAATAAATTTTTCCAAAATACTTTAATCTTTTTCAAAGTAATCTGTTTAATGAATTAACAGATTTTTTTGTGTTGGGCATAACCCTGTAATATAAATACAGTTCCATATTTTCTATTGCTCTCTTATTTACTAGGATACTTTCATAAATGGTTTCTCATTAAACTCATTTGATTCTTAATACAGAACTAAAGCCTTGTTTTTTCTATGTTGATTCTCCCATTTTGCTGGTTTATTACTTCATAACGTACAGAAAGTTCCCCGTCGATTGGAAGTTGATGATCAAGGCAATTGTGCTGAATCACTTCATTAGATCTGAGTTTTTTAGGCCCATCGTATTCGTAAGCTATTTGACTAAGCTGCGCCCACTCACTTGGACATGATGCCTCTTTAACGTTTGAAAGGGCTGGCATCAACCTGCGTGGTAATTCAAATCGTGATTCACGTTACTCAGGATGGATCTAAGGTTACCTGCCCACTTACCTGGATGACAGACCAGCTTGCTATACAGCGATTGATTTTTATTTTAAAAAGTTCTCTATGCCGGAAACATGTATCCTCCCAAAGTCTTGTCTCGGATACACAGCCTCGAGGTATGATATCCCAAAAAATGTTCATTATTAAGCAAATACAATATCAAAAGTATACAGTAGTTTTTAAAGACATGAGGATAAGCAAAAAATTCAGCCTGAAACAAAATTAGCTCAGTCAAAAAACAAAAAATATAATAGTAACAAGTATATTGTTAATCAACATAAATTCAACCTTTATTAATTTTGTTTTTGACTGAGTTAACTTGGTTTTAGGCAGAAATTCTTTGCTTATCCTTGTGGCTTTGAAAACTAGTGTTGATCAAGCCCCAATGTAGATACTCAACTCTTTATGACTCTCCTTAACTACTTTCAACCCATTCAAGGAAGCTGAAACCAATAAGTCCACTACTTTGGGACTAGACATGGCAGGAGTTTACCTCAGACAAACGTGTACCCTAGTTTGCTCATCATGTCCAAAACATATCTATGCTTTGAATTTTTCTAAACTATTGTTGATCCTTAAATGCTAAAGACTTCATTCAAGTGTGAGTGGCATCAGATTTCATCACCCACTGTACTAAAGGGCCATTCAGCTATCCACCAAGGATATTTAGTCTAAATATGGCTAATATCAGCATAAAGTCTACCCACAAAGCATTACCCAAAGCTGAAACATAGAAAATTTCAAAACTGCAGGTAAACCCCCTGGCAAAGGTCTGAGTCAGAAAAGAAACCCTGTAACTTGACTCAATCTTCCCATGACCTTCAGCTAAGACATATCAAGCCATTTTCACAAGCTGAGTTACCATAACTAAACAATTTCATATATATAGCACAGACCATTCTCTCTGAAATAGTGCCTTTTAATGTAGGACACATGTTTCCTCTGAAAACTACAGCAAACACTATATAATATCTTATTCTAAAATAAAGCCATTGCCTAGTCTAGTGAAATTCCTCCCTTTCTGTGACAACTAAAATAGCACAGTTACAATATTGATAACAGTGGTAGGTTATCCACCATATCTTCATATTGATAAATTTCCCAACACACTGCACATACTGTGAAAGACAAATCCAACAGAGCATTATGGCAAGTATTCTCACAGGCTGGATATCCTAGCCTGCAGGCACTATCATTCCTAAAGAACATGTTGTTCATCAACAAATAACTATATCTCTTGCTGACTAACCCACTTCCAGTATAAGAATTTTTCCAGACAACCACAACTATCCCTCAAAAAATCAGAAACCTAACCAGAATCAAATGCTAACATACATAGCTCAAAACCTACACAGTTTCTTCATAAAAGATTCACATGTGCTAGTAATAACAGCACCGCCTGGATGCAGCCTACCCAAAACAAGTTTACACAAATGAAGTACCCGGAATACTTATTAATTGCTGATGTTTCTAGTAGGATCACTCATGACACTGAGACTTGATGTGATTAGCAGCATGAAAACTACAAAAAAGTATGTGGCATCTTCAAGAATGATTTTCTAGCACACTTTATCCTTAAAACATTGTAGTTATGATTGCTAGAAAAGTTAAATCCCTTGTTCAAACAGGGACAGTTAAGAAACTGACCAGAGCCTACAAGGATCTGTGATGATGTGCCCTAACTGACATAGTTTTTTATAACTCCTCCATGTACCTTGACTACTGTGATGCATTAAAGCCTCATATAATGAGACACATAGACCTTAAAATTACATCAAGCTTCAGAGTGTGTATCAAGAGACAGAAAGTAGAAAACATATATACAACATAATTAACAAGGCAGTGGTATAAAAAAATTTAAACACCTGATTCCAAAGACAACAACATTCAAATTCATAGCTTATATACATGACATGTCATTGAAAACAACAAACAACCACCAGGAATAAAGATCCCAGCTCAACTAGTCAAAATTGTACTCAGTTTAAATGATTTAAACTAGTAGTAAAGACTTCAAACAGAGAAAAAAGCCTAAAAAGAGAACTAATAAAGCCAATCTTTCCCACATCTTTGTCTTACTTGCAATTGATAAACATCACTCATATAATGTGAAAAAATGTACAATGACTCAAGTTTTTTAAGACAACTTGGTCATCTATGTGGCTGCCAATGAACTAAATAAATCAATGTACTATATTCTCTACTTTTCAAAGTTTGTTATAGCTGTTCTCATGAATTCAGGTGCAAAAAAATTAGCAGACCAAGAACTTAGTGAGAAGTTCTAAATTACAACATAGCTTTTGTAGGTTAAAATGCTGTTATAGCTGACAACTTTCTAATAAAAATCACTCATAAGACAGTCTTATTTATTATTAACCTAAAAACTCACATTCTTGTTATACAGAGGCCTACTATCAAAACTTTTAAATGTACTGTATTACTTAGCCTGAATTTTTCAAGATGTAATAATCATTATGTATACTGTTCAACCTCAATGCTGACAATTAAGAGAGAAAGTATTAATCATCAAATATACTCAGACACTATTGACCAGCTATTTTGTGGCCATGTTTTTCTTGTATCACTGAACAGAAAAAACAAGATACAGGAAAAATTAAATAAGATGCATACATTTATGAGTTAGTACACTTCAAACCAAATAAAACCAGTGCTGATAATTAAGCTTATAATATCTTTAAAGCATACTGTAAATTCAGAACCTAAACATAAAAATGTGGTATTTTCAAATCCTTGGTCCAAATTTCAAATCACTTTTGTGGGCAACTCAGCTAAGTGAAAATTAAAATATTTAATAAATTTTAACTATTAAATTTGACTTTTTTTGATTTATTTAAATTGGCAAATTTCAAATTCTTTAAGCAGATAACTCAACTAACTAAAAAAAACACAACAAGAAAATGTGGGATACATGAATCAGAAATACGGGATTCTAATGTATGATTTGAGATTTCCCTTATATCTAACAAATCATAGACAACATGAAAAAATTAACAAATCTTAAATTTCAAGATTGTCAAATCCAAGAACCAAATTTCAAATCACTTTTGAGGTGAATTTGAAATAAATATAGTTTATGAGCATCTCAAACAGGTAGTCAAAGAATCTAGAGTGGATTTGTGCTGATTCTTTTAGAAAGCACAGGCATTCTCAAAAATCACCATATTCTATTTTAGGACGGCAAAAATTTAAATGCTTGATTAAAGTAGATTTTAGAAAATGCTAATAAATAAATAAAATTATTTATTAAAATCTATTCTTATCAAGTTGTCTTTTTCTTGATGTGTTGATAGTTTATTTGCTGTTGATAATTTGCCTTCATTTAATTGGATAGTTTCACATCCAGTTACCTTGGTAATAGGAAATCAAGTTGCCTCCGCAACCACAGTTGGTCTCGGAGAGGTGGCTTAATTTCCTATTGCCAAGGCGGCTGAAAGTAAAACTATCCAATTAAATGAAGGTACATTATCAACAGCAAATGAACTATCAACACATCAAGTAAAAAACAGCTTGATAAAAATAGATTGTAATATATAATTCTATTTTATTATTAGCATTTTCTAAAATCAACTGTAATCAAGCATCCTTAATAGCAATACATAAACACATAGTGTAGTAAACTGATTGTTTATCTTTTCCTCTCCTTTCTTTCTTGAAAAGAAGTTTTTTTGGCCCCTGGCTACGCTGGGGGTCAAAAAACTTTTAAAAAAAATTTGCATCATCAGGAGGGTGGCTCATATGTCATTATATGGTTTTGTGATTGCTATATTAGTGGTTTGGAATGCAGAATATTGCATCATTTCCAGTTTAGACAATTTTACATTTCACTTAATTTCATGTCTAAACATGGTTGTTGAGATTGAATTTTTTATTTGATTTTATCCAGAGTAAAGCTTCTTGATTTGGACTGATTTGTCCTAGTTTCTTAATGTACATTCAATTTGGATTCCAGTTCTTGCAATTATTATTTGAGTTTACTAGTGGCATTCAAAAGTGATTTGAAATTTAGTTCTTGGATTCAACAATCCTGCAATTCCAAAAAACATAATAAACTTAATGAAACTGGTTGATGGATTTGAACACTTCAAATCTGATTCCAGTTAATTCATTTTGTCTATTGAAAATATGCAGTTTGACTTGAAACTTGAAAATTGTCTATGAGTTAACACATTTTTAAAAATTCAAATAAAAATACAAAGAATTCAATTTAATTAAAAAAGGCCATCCAAGCAAAAGTGATTCAAAATTTAGACCAAAAATTTGACAATCCCGCATTTTAACATTTATGTTCTGAATTTACAGTACATTGAGATATTTAAAAAGGTACTCTATGGCTAAATTTTAAAAGCACATACAACATTTAATCAAGTTGAAAGATGCCATTTTAAAATCCAGGATTATCTATTTTTACCCCAAATAAAGATAATGCTCAGAAGGCATGGCTCAATAAAATCATTAAAAAACAATGATTCATCATTTCTCATTATTATTTGATGATGTTATTTTTTTAAGAAAAAGGTTACACTGAGACTTTTCACATATTATAAAGCGCTTAAAAAAGTTATCATCAAAAATAGATACTATCTTTTCCTATTGATGACTTTTTTGATGCATTTGATAGAGATAACTATTTTGAAAATTGATCTAGCCTATGATAAAATCAAATACAGATCAAATATAATGAGATCTTAAAGACAGTTTTTAAAATCAAATATGGTTTTTTGAATGTGTTATTCTTAACTTTGAAATGACTAATGTCATTTCATCTTGGTCACTTTCATTAACAAGATTTTATAAAATACATTGACAAACATCACATGAAATACCTAGACAACAAAATTATTTACAGCCCCAATAAGCAATACTAACATAAAATTTTAAGTTTTATAGTCCAAAACTCATATGCTACAAACTTCTGGCCAGAACAGCTAAATTCAAGTTATTTAAAAAAAAGCTTACACTTTCTGTGATATATTATCTTGGCAAATGTGATTAAGCCGGACTTTGACAATATAGATGTTATTTAGGAGATACACATACTATACCTAAAAACAAGAGCAATTTATGTACATTATTTAAAATAATTGAATACATGCATTAATTATCTCCTAGTATGGTAATCAACTGCCTTTATATTTTATCTTAGGCATCAAAACTAACGTTATATGGACACTACAAATAGATATCTGTTATTATTAGCTCAAAAAAAGTGGGACTCACTTTGCTTCTGGCGTTTTTATTTCTGGAAACTTATTTTCAAAATTATGATATTATTTGGGGTTTTAGATTAAAACTTTATTGAAAATACTCAGAATAATTTCAGAAATAAATTTCTAGAAATAACGGCATTAGAAACAAGATAAGTATCAGTAAACCTCTTATAGTAGCCCTAATATTATATTATCTTAATTGTGGTAAAAATTATCAAATAAAAATTGTGCATCTGATGCTCTTATTAGATAATTACTCAAGATCAAGACAACCACATGCAAATTTTTCACAATAGCTTAAAAATTATGTAAGCTCTTTAAAGAAAAATGCTGCTACCCTATTCACAATAAGTAGCTACTGGCAATAATAAACTGTTTGGTCAGATTAAGATAATGTCTTTAATAACACAGATATTTTATCACCTTTACTGGCTACAAGTTTCCAACATACTTCAATATACAAGAAAATCTCTACAGACAACAAGCCAGATAGATAACTCTTATTGAACACTTTAATATGAAAATACAGTAAAAATAAGTAAAATATCTCATGGCTGCTGATGCCTTATCACACCTATGTCTTTGAATTATAGTAAAAACATAAGTTTTTCCAGATTGGCCTCTATTTGTATTATACATCAAGAGTAAAAGTTTCTCACCTGAAATTATCAAAATTACATACAATCTTGTAGTTTATATTAAAAAGGTCTTTAGATTTATATATCATTCTACACAGAATCTATCAAAGATATCCCCGTTTTCTGCCTCTACACACCAAAGAGCTGAAACTACTTCACACTATCAACAAGATCTTGACCATAGAAAACAAGAATTATTTTTAAATTTATCAAACAAAAGGCATGATGACCCACTTTTACTGTAATATAAAGAAGATACTGGATCAATGTAAATTATGCAAAAAGTATGTCAACAGTGCTGCATTCCAAGGCAATACTGACAATTGCCAGGGGAAAACTCTTCAAGGCATGATTTTTAGATATTATGAGACCTATTTCAGAAAATTAAATGATAACAATCATATCACTATCATAATAGACTTTGCCACTTTCTGACCTATTGCCCAAGCAACTGGACATCACATCACACTAATAACTATACCAGTGGGTTTAATAAAAAAATTATCAGTATGTATAGTGTACCAGAACTCTTTATCACATATAGAGAAATGAACTGATCCTTGACCAAACCCACATATACCTCACCAAATAGAGCATAAAACTCACTGTCACAACCTCTCATCATCCACAAGCAAATAAACAGGCAATAGATTTAACAGTTCCCTAACTTAAGCTTTGTCCAAACTCACTGTTGGGGCATCTGAACATTGGTCCAAGCAACTCCCAAGTGCCATTCTGACATGTTGTCATTAGTTAACAGGGCCAGAGAAAAAATTCCTTGCAAGTTAATTTAAAAAGCACATCTTAGTATTGTCAAGACATTAGTTGGACCATGACTTGAAATTCCTCCAAAGTATCCTCACCAGCCATGCCATAATTTCAAGAAATGATACAAGAATAAAACACATGCCAGGCTAAAAGAGTTAAGAAAAACACCATACCTCTTAGAAAATAACATGATGATTGGGGCAAATCATGGGTGTTAAACCCTGAAAAAGTAAATTACAGTCCGGATCAGTACGCTCCACAATTATTTTAGAAGTGAAAAATAGCAACAACACATATCTGATATAAGGACTAGCAAATATACAAGTTGACAAAGGTATGCACAGCTATTGCCTTCACCTCTGCCAAGCCAGACAGAAATAGTGCAACACTTCCTGTCAGCCTCAAAACAACAACCAGTTAAGTATGATACCTGAGCTTCCAAAACCTTTCAGAAGACATCCTGCTTAAATATGAGGCCAATACTCAAACAAGGTGAGTATCAAAACTGCAGGGTTGACTCCCTGAGAAGGTTTCAAGTCAGAAAGGAAGACATGTGACTCAGCTTAATTGCCTAAGGCCCAAAATCTAGGCTTGTCAAGCCAAGTCCACCAACTGAGATGCTATGGCTAATATCTCTAAATATGGAGCACAACTCATCTACCCTGAGAAAAGTACATCCCATACTAAATCACCGACCTTCCTGAAAGCTACAGCTAACACTATATAATTATGTATTCCAAAATAAAGTCATTATCTAGTTTAAATATGTTTCCCTTTTTTCTGTAACTCTCCTAAAATAGCACAGTTGTAACAACATTTGATATAAATGTTTTAAAAATATATGTTAGCACATCATGTCTTAAAGAAATACCAAAATTCTCAGCTCTAAGCATTTATCAATGTTGAAGGCTGGAGAATATGTTGAATCACTCTCTTACGGAATGACCCAAATCAAAGCATGTTTCACCTATAAAAAACTATTTGAGTATCATAGCACAATAAATGATCAAATTGGAGAATAAAGAGCTAGAGAAAGGAAATCTAAACTGTGAGTTGTAAAACTATGCATCAGTTATTAGAAGCTGATCCAAACAGGAGAACAACCACTGTTATATCATCCCGATAGCTACGGCTCTTGGGTGCTGGGATTGAAAGCCGCTTCAACATTAAAGTAGAAGATACTTCACCATCACGCATTTCAAACTTTCCTCCCCCAATAGCATTTCTAATCAGATGAGTGGCAAGATTAGAATCCTGGAATGCAAAGGCTTCTTGGGAACTCTTCTTGGATCTTAGCTTGGTAGCATTGTCCGCGTTTGAAGCTGCAGGGCGGGCCAACTGATCTCCAACAAGTTCAACAATCCTTTGGCTACTTAATTCATCGTAGAGTCCGTCAGTTGCAAGGACCAGGAATTGGTCGTGGCGAGCATCAAGCTTATGAAAATGAACTTCTGGCTTGGCTGTGACGTAAGGCGGAGTCTTCAAGTTCTTCGGGGGTGGTTTTCTCTCGGGAAAAAACTTGGGGTAAATATCTTGCTGAACATCTATATTCCATTTATATCTGGCATCGCCAAAAGCTCTAGTGGGTTCTAATATTAAGTGGTGCCACTTTACGCCAAATTACCTAAACCCCCAAGGATTCTGTTACGTTGAATGGCAGTATCCTCTTCCCCAGGATGCTCTTTGAGAATTCTGGAAAGCTCTTTGGGATTCCGGGCAGTTTGATCTTTAGAAAGAGGTATAGCAATCCATCTTCCATTTTCTTGAAGACTTCCTAGCACGGCACGACTATCCCCGGTACAAGCCACAAACAAGTTTTTATTGACGATATCAACTGCAGCCAAAAGAGCGCATGAACCATTAACTGCTGGAAGTAAGTCTTCTCTAGCGAGGTCTTTCTTTGTTTTGCGGATTTCATGCACTATAAAATCATCAAGGCGACAGAAGGTGTCTTGTACTTTTTCTGTGATTTTTGTGAGAAGCTCAGTTATTCTTGGGAAGCTTCCTTCTCTAGCTAAGCTCTGGAAAAGTGGTTCCACTTCTTTACGTACAGCTGAAGGAAGATTTTTTGAAACATACTCAGAGCAGTTATATCCTGAATGACCATCAAAGACAGCCAATATTAAAAGGTCGTTCTTAAGTTCAGAGTCGACATGAAATCTATCTTCAATTTCTTTGTTGGAAGCTACTTGGTTAGAATCAATACGTATTTTTGATATTTTTCCTCCAGTGAACACTTCAAAGACGTTAGAGTTTTCGGACTTTGTTAGTATAGCGTTGGCTTCATCATTTGAAATGGGGATCACATCGGAAAGAGCTTCGAGTATCTTTTTGCGTCTTTTCTCTAAAGATTTTTCAACCTTCTTATTTTCTTTAGTATCGGCATCATCTTTGAACATTTCATAGGTGAAAAAAGAAAGACCAGCAATAAAAAATAGGGGGACTAAAACTGCAGCGTTTGTGCCAAAAAACCCCAGCGAAGCAAACTTATCTTTCAAAGATTTCTTTTCTTCGGTGTGGATACATTTCGATTGAGTTAGTCTCAAAGTATTCCATTCGCTATTAACTTTAAAGCTTGAATGTGCTAAAAAGGATATATTATTAGTGGTAGTGCTATGCAAATGTCTCGAAAAGGGGGGACTTAATGTATGACGCCCTAGTATATTTCGATAAAATGGGGTCGCTGCTGGTAATTTTAAAAGTCTTGACATTTTCAGTTAAATATGAAGAGCCGAAATCCTTATACAATGCTCAAATTCTTATTGTAGAGCCAGTTTGCCTGCTTAACGCTTTGAAGTTGGACGTAAGCATAGGGAGGGCACCATAGTTATTATCGCATCGATCCAAAAAAAGGACTTTGATTTAGCGTTTATATTTATTGTGGTGAAAAATAGGAAGCTCAACGCAAACAACTATCTGACAATAATTTAATTGTTCGTTACAATGCGCCATTATTTAGCTTGAATGGATTTAATTTCAATCAGATCTTTTTTTCAATCCCATATTTTTAAATTCTAATCTAAGTTCAGCCTTTTGAATCAATACAGTTAAAAATCAACATTCCTAGCAATAACTAACAGGGCAGATATCCTGTATAATATGAAATTAGCCAAATGAATAAGTTGAGCATTGTTGCTATATAGGTCATGTTAAATTTAGTGTTGAATATATACTGCTTGGAAGTATACAATTCGAGATATGGTGCAACTTTATGTTCTGTCACTTTAATTTCCACAGGCAAGTTTTCCATCAGTATATTTTCCACATGTTTATTTTCCGTCAACTTAATCAAGTCCCAGTTTCCATCAATTAAAAACCAAATAAACAGATCCATTTTCGACCACTTATTAAAAACACTTTTCAAAAAAATAAGCCTATATTTCACCAAATAATGCTAAACACATCCAAGTTATATATAAAAACAAAAAATTAAACTTTTGAGCTTTTTAATAAATGTTCATTGATTTTATAAATATAAGAGAATTAATTAACTTACTGTAAAGTTAGACCCTGTTGGGCAAAATGTGAAACTTTCAAATCCAACCTATATGATTTGCAATTGTAAATGTGAGCAATTCAGCTGAGTTAAAAATAAAATATTTAATGAAATCAGTCATTTAATCAGCTATTTTTCAACGTATTTAAAGTTTCAAATTTTAAGTACAACTAAGTCAACTTGTGTCACACCAAGTGTCTGGATACCAAGTGTTGGTAGGAGCGCTATTTGACGCAAGCGGCGAGACCACTGGGCCAGAAGGTAAGGCCCACCAGAAGATGGGAGCCAACTTGATAACCTAAGATAAGAATTAACCAAACAAGGACCATGGGCCAGAATTGGGCACCATGGAGTCTAACAAGCCTGTCAGAGTAATATATAATACTTCAAACAGTTGAGTGATAGTAGTATTAGTGATGGCAACAGAATCTTGTGAGCGGTTGAGCCGCAGGGTCAGGAGAAAAGTCATGGGTACTAGGTAGGCAGGCAGATAATTATACTTATTGTGGAATAGTCTGGGCTGCACTGTGTACAACTTTTCTTCACAGTTAAAGGTTTCTGGGGTTCTGGTTCTTGTCAAGTGGTCAGAAATCAGTATATTTTCCAGGGGAAACTCAGATTAAACTGGATTCAGAGGGTACTCAGTGAAATGTACAGGTCCAAAAGATGATCCAACTGGGCAGAATAACACAAGTAAGGGGGCTGCAAGGTCTTTGATAGAATTGGTGAAAGTTTTTAAGTCTACGGGACTGAGTAAATGTGATAAAATATTAGAACTAGATAGGGTAGAATTTTTGTGAACCAAAGATTTATTTAACTTTATTATCAGAATAATGGTATCATTATTTTCAACATAGCTGGTGGTTTTATACTACCAATTTTGGCGTCTCCAGAAATCACAGGCTTTAGGTCTGCAGACATTCTATCATTAATAAATTGTCACTTTGGTTGGTCCCCTGGGATAGCTAATTCTGGGTTGGCTCGTGTTGGTGAATAAATATAGGTATGTTCTATTTTCTCTCTTCTATTATCAATATCACATTCTGGCCAAATGCATTTCAGGTTTGACACTAGGGACTGGTACTGGCTGATGCTAATTTGGGGAGAGAAATTACAGGTTTTGCCAAAACCTCCTTTAGGCAACCAGCTTCTCTGAGTAGGTCTGGGCCTTTGGTGGCGCGCCCTTTGTTGTGAACTTATCTTTACTTGGGAAATCCTGTTGCAATTTAGATTACTCTCCTGCCTGCTAATGTATCTCACAATACACAGGGGCGCTCAAATGGACGCCTCATAACATAACTAATAGTATAAAATATTCTGTGGCTAATGTCAAATTGCAGGCATTATCTCCTGAATAGGATAAATGCCAATTCAACACAATGATCCCTTGCTTAACATATTTCCAGCAAAACCTTATACTGAACCTGCCACAGTGCCATCTCCTGGTGAACCTGTGGCTTCCTAATATAGTATATCAACTATTTTATTTTTCAAATAAACATTTTTGTATTTCTATTCTTTTTCTTTCTATTAGACTGTTGTCTTCCTCAATCTAAATACTGAACTATTATTGGTTCAGTTGAAACTGTGTTATCAGCAGTAGGTTTGATTAGCAACCTACCTATAAGAAAATTCCCCCAAAAAAAGACATAGTGCTGGTTTTATGGCTACAATTTACCAGGAAACCTTATTACCCATCCCTGATGGGGACATCTCAAAAGGATACACTTTATACCAAGACCAGTTGATACTCACAAGTGTTTATAACTTCCTCTGCCTGGGGCAACTCAATACCAGTGTCACCCCGCCACAGTCAGATCTGTCACAGCGCATGATGAACCTAGAACTGGAATCCTTCACAGGTGGTGTGGAAGAGGCTGGCATTTTCAGTTGGCTCCACCCCACAGAAACCTGCCTCTGTATTTACCAAGTACCTGAACCCATATGAGTTGCCACCGCATCTGGGCACCTCACGGGGCCTGCTGTAGTATGGTTCATCAATTGGGCCAGTCAGAAACACAAAGTTACTTAGACCACCTTCAGGGACACCACCAGATCCCGCTACAGTGAGACCTTCTTGCCCATTGTACTGGGAACCTCTCTACTTGCTATCAAGTAGACAGGCAGTGTCCCTGAGTACCTTGCATCCTGGCAGAAAGCACTTGTTGCCTCCCCCAAAGCCATCATTGGCAGAAAAAAAATGCTACTCACCCTCATTATCAATAGGCTGAAGCCCCACATCTGTAAATGGGTTCCTATAGGGTGCTGCACCTCTGGCAAAAACTGTTACAATGCCATTGTGAGGGCCAACAATCAGGCCTCAATGGGGTTCCAAAGATCCAACAATGACCCCTCTCAACCTTGTCCTGCGCCTGGCAGCGCTCACAACCAAGTAGCCTGCTGCCAGTCTTGTCAGCAGGAAAATGGGTCCAAGCGCCCCACAAGGGGGAGCTCCAGCTAGCCCAGATTAAGGATTTGGAAAAAGCCTGGGGGTTGTAGATACAAGAGGTTCTGCAACCCTGCTTGACTCACACTCTCAATCTCTCCTTGCCAAGAATCCCTGTGACTACAGTGTGCACAAGGTAGAGACCTTAGACGTGTTCCAGGTCCATAGTGATAACCCAGTCCTCCAAGCCAGCCATATCTCAAATAAAATCACCTGCTTGGCTTACCCCTTTTGTTTCTGTGGGAACACCCACAAACTTTTGGTAGACATTGGGGCCAATCACACCATGGTCAACCAGGAATTTGTAGACTCCCAAAAATTATATCAAGTACCCAGTCAATTCAAATCAGCATGTGTGGCCAACTCCAGCAGAGTAGCCATCACTCATGAGATGGTACCCTTCTCTGTAAGAATGGGGAACATCCAAGTTAAGCTCTTGGGGCCAATAATGGCTGGGCTCAGTCACAAATCTATTGCTGGATTCAACCAGTTCTGTCATAACTGCCCTTACATTGATTGTTATACCTCAGTAACTATTCTCAACAAAAATGAGGTAGGATTTCAAATCTTCTCTGTTGAAATAAAAAACTTCTTTATGATACTGTGTTTGTACGGCTCCCGGAAACTGACTTGTATAACTTCATGGGGAGGCTCAACTTTAATGAGTGTTCAGTTAAGATTATCTTCCCTGAACCTGCCACCCCCTCCCCTTGAAAAAAATACCTTCCCCAGCCCTAGTGGCACCCCTTGAAGAGTTCAAGAATGTCTTCAGCAAGACGCTAGACCAGCTCCCTCCTCCTTGAGAAATCCAGCACACTGTACAACACCAAGGGTCACTGTCTAAGTCCTGACTCCTTTATTGTCTTACGCTCAATGAGGATGTGACTCTCTGCCAACACCCTGTGGACGTCCTAGACAAGGGCCTTCATCCACCCTTCTCTATTCCTGTAAAGAGCTGTGGTTTTCTTTGTAGCAAAGAAGGAAGAGTCACTCTGTCTAGTTACCAATTACTGTGCCTGTCAGGAATGACAATTTGAATACACCTGAATCCCAAAGTATGGAACCAGAGTCAAACCCTGAACAAAACCTTTCACAGACTGCCAGATCCAAAGGCTGGAAGCCCAACAGTCCACAACTAATTGACAAAGTTGTTGCCAACCTTCCAGGACCCAAGCTCTTAACCACCACACAGGGTTTTGCAAACAAACCACCAGCGCAAGATGCCAGGAGTTTTCCTGAGGTGCCAATACCTGACACCAGCAGCTTGCTTGGTGAAATGCACGAGTTCCCCAATGATAGTTATTCCAAACTCCCCCAAAGCCCAGGAAGTGGCACTGAACCTGAAGAGGCACCCAATACCCAAATCAACAAACAGAAGGATTCAAAGTCTTTTCATCCCAAAGCAGCCAGTGCCAAACTGCCAGTGCTGAGTGCCACACTGCCATCTAAGAATTCTGATGCCAAACCGCCTGAGCTCAGGAAACCCAACCAGGAAATAAATCCTGGAAGAGCAGTATAAGTACCTGCCAGGCCAATATAAATTCCCATTGTCATTTTAAAATAAAGATTATGAGATATTGGCTTCCCTAATTATTTCTGTATTTTATTCTTGTCATCTTTCAGTTAACTCAAAGATCATCTGACCCTCCTGCCAACCCGCCAGCTATGTATTGTCTGCTGGGTGCTCCATTTAGTCCTGTCCAAATTCACAGAATACCCCTTGAAGCATGAGTACAAGGACTACACGGTAGACAATATATTAGCCTGGGACCCCTTGGCCAGAACTAAAGAGTTAACCAGATACACCCGGAAAGGCCCTTGGTATGTTATCAAGCCCCACCTGTTCAGAGATAAATACAACTTCATTCCTGCCTACCAATTAGACATGGAACCACCTGTCACCCCCAAACCAATGCCTGCATCTGCCACTGAGCTTCCCCTGGACTATACCAATAAGCTGTTTAGGATTGCTTATATTACTCTAATGGGAGTAATATATACTATTGTTCCTGCTGCTGACCTGTGGCCCTGGGTGGGCAAGTCAATGTCCTACCTTGTTAAGTTAGCACCAATCCTTTGGCGGGCCCTGCCCACCCAGTCTGTAAACCGCCAGTTCCCAAACACTAGCAAGCCGGCAGATCAGGGATGGTTCTCTGACATTATGCCAATCTACTTTAAACCTGGTACCCTTAGTCCCAAGATGTTGATTATTTTTGGGGCATCTTGTATGTTTTTTGTAATGATAATCACTTATTACACATTTATGATGACCAAGAACCTAATTTCTTCTGCGTGGAATAATGTGTTGAGGAGCTGGATATACTGATACTCTGGTTGTTTCCAACACAGTTAACATCCAGTCATCACCCAGTTTGGTGTCAATACAATATCAGTTCAACATACCAGAAATGGCAACAAACCAATATCACATGGCTTATCCAGGTATCCAGCAACTCAAACACATTCTGCACATGACCACCCTTATCTTTGATCTGACTTAAATCCCCGCCACAGCACAAGCTATATAGGTCTAAAGTATTATCTAATAAAATATACTTCTCTTCTTTCTTAACTCCATATTCAAAGCTTCCTCAAAAGTTGCTCCTCATCACTGGTAGCAGCTACAGTTTTTTTACCACACCCATGATAGAGAAAATGACTGAACAGAACCCGCTCACCTTTTCTCACATACTAAACCAGGCCACATCCCAGGATACCTGGAAGACGTACTTCTGCGCCCACAACATTGACAAAGATATGCCTAGTGGATGCACCATATTTGAAGGTCTGGTCATGCCCAAAGCATGCGCTAAAATAATTCAATACATTCACTCTCTTCAATCACAAATAAACACACAACTGCCTATCACAGGAAACTTACTAACACCAAATACATTGGTATTGACAAGTTCTTTGATAAAAACAAAGAAAAAATTATTAACTGGCTGGACCACTCAGCCGCTAAACTCTGCGCCAGCTGCATCTCCCACAAAAAATGGGTCCAAGAAGCCAGCAAGCGCCTGCACGAGGCTGAAGCTAACTGGTTCACCACCTGGGTTGGCTCATGAACTGATGGCCAGCTTAAGAACTGGGAATAGTTCAAAGCCAACATCACCCACAATTTCTGTGTCACTAAATCTCTCCAAGACATTGCAATACAGCTCAGCAATCTTCCTCAGAAGACCACTATCACAGCTTATGCCAATGAATTTGAAGGAATACATCAAAAAATTCAAAACACAGCACAAGCTGACAAAGTACACATCAGAGCATCATTCATCAACAGAATGAAACCCTCAGTTGCTGCCCTCATCCACCCAGAGGCAAACACATCCATGCCTGTGCTCATTGCAGAAGCCAAGCGTGCATAAAAACACGCAAACATGGAATATGCTGCACACAACAGCAACCGCTCCTCAAACGGCAATGTCAGAGATAATCCTAATGGTAAAAAATGCCAAAACACCAATCATAACAATGCCAACCCCAATTTTAACAATGAAAATTTCAGCCAAAGCACAAACTGCTCCTGTCCCAAGAAAGAGGACACCGCCAAAGTTAACAATGCTGAAATAACAACCTGCTATGAATCTGACCCCACATTCTCTGACCTTGAAGGGCTCAAAACAGAGGAACAGGGAAAAGAGGAGGGGGAACAGTCTTAAGTGCCCCTGTTTCCCCCCCCCCCAACCAACAAGCAATTGTACCAAGGTACAAACTTTGCTGCTGGCATCCCACGTGTCCTACAATCCTCCATTTTTATGAATGTAAAAATTAAAAATTGCTCACAACTTCTTGTCTACCCATGCACTTAAAAATCTCATACACATAAAATTTTATTTGACTCTGATGCACAGCACACCATGGTTAGCAAACCATTTGTAACCAAATACAAAATACCAGTTGTCAAATCCAACTTCAAATACGCCAGAATGGCAGACAAATCAAAAGTTCTACTCAAAGGAGAAACAACTCCCTTCATAATTGACCTCCAAGGCATCCAAACGTTCATCAAAGGACTTGTCATGAACAACATAAACTATGACATTGTAGCAGGCATGTACTGGTTTACCTGAGTGAATCCCAGCATATGATAGAAAACAAATACAATGACCATCAAACGCAATGAAGTCAACTTCAACATTCTCAAAGAACCTATCAATCTCATCCTAAGAGACACAGTATTTGTCCAAATCACAAATCAGGACAACTCAGAATGTCTATTCAAAGACATTACCCTTTAAATAATGAGGTATACCAAATTCAATAACATACAATCAACCAAAATTCAATCTCCAGAGCTTGCAGCACTCATAAATGAATACACTCATGTATTTAAGAAAGAGCTCATAGAGCTACCCCCCAAACAGGAGGTCAAACATGGCATCAACCTATGCAAGTCCATGCCCAAACCTGCACCCCTCTACAGACTCTCTTCCATGGAGACAAAAACCCTCAAAAATCACATTGAGGATAACCTAGATAAAGGCTTTATTTGCCCATCAGAATCCCTGTGAGGGCAAGCAGTGTTTTTTATAAAGAAAGGCTCACCCTGTCTAGTAACAGACTACAGAGCTCTCAATGCAAGCACAGTAAAGAATAAATCTCTCCTCCCACTTATAGAGGATCTGTTTGCAAGACTCTCTGGAGCCAAATTTTTCTCCAAAATTGACCTCAACTCAGGTTACAACCAATTGTAAGTAAAAGAAAAAGACATACCAAAAACTGTGTTCTATACACAATTTGGTTTTGTTTGAATGTGGGGTAATGAACTTTGGGATGACCAACGCTCCCGCAACCTTTGTCACTATAGTAAACCAAGCACTGAACAGTCTCTCAAATACATTATGCTACCTTGAAAATATCATCATATTCTCAAAAACAAAAGAGGAACACCTCACGCATGTCTGCAAGACACCCAATCAACTTGCAAAGTACAAACTCTATGTAAAGCCTAGCAAGTGCCAATTTATGGAAAATGAACTCTTGTTCTTGAGCCACATTGTCTCTGACGGTGGCATCAAAGCATATCCTGATAAAATAAAAGCCATAAATAACATGCAACACCCCACCTCTGTTAAATAAGTTAGATGCTTTCTTGGAATGGTAGCTTACCTAAGAAAATACATCAAAGACTGCGGGAAACTAACCATACCAATCAATGACTTAA
Source organism: Entomophthora muscae (assembly GCA_014839935.2). NCBI lineage: Eukaryota > Fungi > Entomophthoromycota > Entomophthoromycetes > Entomophthorales > Entomophthoraceae > Entomophthora > Entomophthora muscae. The sequence goes on from QTSX02007224.1 coordinate 98,950, forward strand.
CCAAGGGTAATGCCAAAAATAAATTCATCTGGACACCAGAATGCAACAAGAATTTCCAACTATTAAAACAAGCTCTGGTTGAAGTGCCAATCTTGCAATACCCTAATAACAATAGGCGCTACAAGCTTGAGTTGGATACCAGTGACACCGCCATTGGCACAGTACTACACATCTGCCAGCCAGGGTAGCAAGACTTCCTGCCAGTATGTTACAAAAGTAGAAAACTAACTAATACTGAGCAGAGTTACCCTATACACAATAAGGAATTTCTAGCAATATACCATGTATTCAAGAAATGGAGATGTTATCTAGAAGGACATTTAAACATTTTGAGTACTAACTGACCATAAATCCTTAATCTATTTCAAAACTCAGAACGCACTTGCAAGGCAACAAGCCAAATTGATGTCCCTGCTGGAACAGCTCAATCTGGACATCTAATATAAAAGGGAGTAAAGCTGATCACAGCTGATGCTCTCTCTAGGCTATATCAGCCAAGAGAGGATCATCCTGACCACCTGGACCCTGACTGGCCCAATCTATATAACACCAAGTACAATATAAAAGAGAGAGACCCCTCAACACACCAACTAACCCATGAGACATTAGTAAGGAATGCAAAACACTTCCATGTATCAAATGATACAGTATACTGCATCATTAAAGATAAACACATCCCATACATCCCACTTGCATAAAGGGTCAACACTATCCTAAGACATCACTGCCTACTAGGACACACAAAGGCTAATAGCCTATACCTTGCTTTAAAAGAAATAGTATGGTGGCCAAATCTTAAACAGAACATAATTGACATATTAAAAAATTGCACAGTGTGTGAGAAATACTCAAGCACCAAGGCTCCTCAGCCAACAGTTAATCCAGTACCAGACCCTGAACTGTTTAAGGTGTTGGGGCTGGATGTAGTGGGCTCCTTCCCAGAAGCTAAAGCAAAACAACGCTTCATAATTGTAGCCGTCAACTTTGATAAACACTGGAATATCTTCTGGACAACTAAAGATCACAAAGCATAAACAATAAACTTCTTCATCAACAAGGCAATTATAGCCAACTACAAAACTCCAGACTACATAATAACTGATAGAGCCACAGAAATATCAGGACATGTAGTAAACAACAATTTAAAATCAAAAAACATCAAGCATTTCACAGCCTTGCCCTACAGGCCACAGGCCAACAGCAGAGTTGAACGCCTAAACAGCAGTCTCATCAGAACCATAGATAAAATCATGGATGGCAAAGCCAAAGACACATGGCCACTATACATGAAACATGTATTATTACTATTGCGGGTACGCACCAACCAAGGGACAGGCTACTCACTGTTTGAAATAACATATGGATATAAACTAGAGATATTCACCTGCAATAACCAACCATATGTGAAGATTCCCCTGGGAACACCTCCTACATTAGAACAGGCGCCAGCACTACAACGCATACGCCTCAAAGCTAAGATAGCAGAAACCAAGAGACTCAAAGTACAAAAGATAACCTCTGCAGAGAAATCACTCCCAATCAGCTCTCCTGTCTGGATCCTTGCTGGAAACAGAAAGAAGCTGGATTTAATACACAGGGGGCCAGGAAGAGTCATCAAATACAGACCAGACAGAAACACCTACCTGGTCAAGTTCCAAGGCGCCAAAGACCCCATCATCAAAAAGTGCCACAGATCCTGCCTTTGCCTCAGCAAAGGGAAACACTTGACTTGGCTATTACCTACCAGCAAAAAACTCCAGGAACATCAGGTGACAGCCATCAAGACAAAGCTTCTCCTGATGTACCAGAGTAACTTCTTAAGGGGGTGTTGAGGAGCTGGATGTACTGATACTCTGGTTGTTGCTGACACAGTTAACATTTAGTTGTCACCCAGTTTGGTGCCAATCCAATATCAGTTCAACATACTGGAAATGGCAATAAACCAATATCACATGACTTGTCCAGGTATCCAGCAACTTGAATCCAATCCACACATGACATTCCTTATCTTTGATCTGACTTAAATCCTGCCACAGTGCAAACTATATAAGTCTTAAGTGTTATCCAATAAAATATACTTCTCTTCTTTCTCAACTCTATATTTGAAGCTTCCCCAAAAGTTGCTCCTCATCAGTAGAAAATTTTTAGCTATTAGTATTTCTAATTTTGGCCTGCTAAGAGCTTTATTGTGTTTGATTTGTGTGGCAATTACAATGTTATTCATTGGGAAATTGATTATTCTCTTGTTAGTGGAAATTTTGTGAAGCCCTAGCTAAAGAGGCACTTGATAGGGGGAATTTTGATATCACATCATAACAGCTAGCATAAAAAGATGAGTCTGGTCCACTTCAGCTGAAGCAGAAACCAGTTGGTGCTTTCTTGGATGAGGTGACACAGTTAGAGTGGGCATGTAGGGTTACAGCAATTGTTGATTTTTCAAGTTCAGTTGTCACCTCAATTTTCCCAAGTCATATAATAATTAGCTGTTCTTCAACCATTTGATGGGCACTTTTGGGTATAGTAAGCTTTTTTCTGAGTATTGTAGGCTATTTGGCTATAGCATTAAATTGTTTATTTTTAGATCCAAATCATTACAGCTTTTTGGCATTTTTAGATTTTCTCATTCCCTGAGTGATAGTCTAGCTTGATTGGCTGCTGTTGGGTACCAATAATAGAGTGAAATGATAGATAGCAGATGTAATACAATCAAAATTAAATGGCATTTTATTCTCTATGTAAACAATTCCCCTATTATGTATTTAAAAGCCCAAATTATCTCTCCCATGGAGTTTATCAATTCCAATTAAGTCTACCCATGATAAAACCTTTTTTCACTATTAATTTTCTAAACTATGGTTTATAGCTCATAGATTAACCTTTAGTAAACCAACCTAGATTTCTATTTTCCTAGATAAAATTAAAAACCACAGAAAATAATTATAAATCAATTCTACCCAGAATTATTTTACACAATCTATCTTGTATTTCAAATTTCAAATTTATAATTTTTATAATATGGTTATGGATCTGGAAAAAAAATTAAACTCAATTCTTTAAATTTACATCTCTCTCCACTGCCATTATGCTGACAACCTATAGCATTTTTTATGTTTTTGTGCATTTGGTTGGTGCATAACACCATTTTCTCTGCCCTTCTTTCAGTAATGTGATGATTTTCTTGGTCTGTGCTCTCTAGAACCTTTTTAATGATATAGCTTGAGGCTCTCATTATCACTACAGATACTTGGACCTGATGCATAAAAAAGACAATAGAGATGTTGTCATGATTGACAAATTCCTATTGAAAATGCACGTAGAGGAATCCCAACTACAGGATTTTAACCCTGAAACCCTGCAGGCCATCAGCCTGCAGGCCCAGCTGCCCGCGTTTTTTTGGGCTTGAGCCTGAAACAAACTCTATTTTGGAGGGATCCCTGAGACCTACCAGCTTGAAGACACCTACATTGAAGCCCCGCCTGCAAAAGGATCCTGTTAGCTCTGCCAATGAGAGCGCTGACCTGAGCAACAATCCCAAGATAATTGGGGCCACCACTGATGGGGAAATGAAGAAACTTCCCTTAGAATGCAGGCCACCAGAGGATGACAAATTCTAAAGCTCAAAAAGGGAATTCAAGTTTCCTCACCCCAATCCAACCAATAAGGAACTACCCCTTCAGGACACCAACAATGATTTCCAAACTGTTAGAGTTGTGTAAATAAGGTCCGAGCTCAGATAAAAGTTGTGAGGATAAATTGCCCAGACTAAAATCAGAACCAAGAACAAAGATGTGCACTGAAGCTTCAAACCTAAAAATCTATGGAAAAAGGCAACAAAGCGCAAAACAAAGACAATTAACAACACAGAAAACAGGAGATGTAAATGGACCACTGAGAAGAAGTGATTTTGCAATAAGAGGTACAAAACCTGTTGATCCTGAGTAGAGACTTTTCTCAACCATGCCAAGACAGTGGCAGCCATGGCCTGAGAAGGGGGTATTTTTGACCCCAGGGTAGCTTTCATATATTGGGAAATGACTTTATTGAGAGTAGGTAAAACTATCTGAAAAAAAGTTTTCAGAGGGGAGATGGGAGGGACTATAACCCAACTGGGAGGGACAAACTTGAATCTGATTGGCTGGCTGGAAATATATTCACCTCTTGGTTGGGGACTTCTGCCAAAGCGTCAATGACGTCATAATTCAATAATTTTGGGCAACTGGCCAGTCAACCGCCAAACGCCACTGGGTAGTGATATCTTGTAATCTTCAAAGCGTAGTTGTTTGGGCGAAATTTGGGGAGATGTAAATTAATTCCTTCACCATCAACAGGTGCGGCTTTAACCCATTTTTTCCAATGACTAGATTTAAGTCATCCAATACTTTCAAGGGTTTTGCTTCTTTCCTGTTCCCATTCTTCTTCTTTGGGTGATTTATCTCAGGCAAAAATGACACTACCGTAACATCACCCTCTGCCTTTTCTTTTGGGAAGATGCCCCCAAAGGGATGTTGTCCAGGGAGAAGTTCTTATGGGGATGGGGAGTTTCATAGCGCAAAGAGTGGCTCCCTGTTTGGGTTGGGTCTTCTTGGGGAGGGGTCCAGGCACGTTCAGAAATTTATTATGGTATTTGTCAACCAGTTCTTGTCAGTGGCCATAATCCTTGGCTGATACCCAAGTATAATCAGCTTCAGTGTAGCCCTTCCAGGCTAGGAGATATTGAAGGAAGCATTTGTGATATTGGGAACTGATGACAGCTTCAACCTTGTATTCCTGGTCTCCTTCCATCTCAATGGAGTGAGGCTGGGTGGGAGTAAGACCAGTGTACTTAGTGAGGAGTGATTTGTGGAACACTTGATAGATGCAGAAAGAGGGGGAAGGTCTAGTTTGTAGGCTGCTGGGCCCACTTTGCGGACAATCTTATAAGGGCCAATCCTCTTGGGGCCCAGTTTCCAAGTGGAGACTTTTAGGCGTATGTTGCGGGCATCCAGCATTACCAGGTCTCCAGGTTGATATTCAGGCCCTTCTTGGTGTTTACAATTGGCGTATTCTTTGTAAGTTCTCACAGAATTGGCCAAAGTTAGCTTAAGCTCTGCCTAGACCTCACAAATTGCAAGTGCTTGTTTGTATGCTGCTTGGGCTAGGGAGGCAGGTTGGGGCCCAATGTGGAAGGCTGGGTTGTATCCATAAAATGTGTAGAAGGGGGAAATCCTGGTTGAAGAGTGGTCTGAATTATTGTAGGCAAACTGTGCAAGTGGGAGAATGTCTGCCCAATTGTCCTGGTGGGCAGAGGAGTAGCAGCGGAGGTAAGTCTCTAGTGTTTGATTCACTCTTTCAGTCTGACCATCCAACTGGGGGTGGAAGGCAGTAAAGTAGCAGGGGCAGATGCCTCAGTTCTCTACAAGCCCCTTGTAGAACTGGGCTGTGAACTGGGGGCCTTGGTTACTAATGATATTGTGGGGCAGACCATGGAGGGAGAATATGTGATCAATGAAGAGGCGCACCGTTTTAACCCCTGTGATCCTGGTGTTTCAGGGGATGAAGTGAGCAAATTTTGTGAACCTATCAACCACTATCATAATGGTGCTATGCCCTCTTGAGTCTGGTAACTCTATAATGAAGTCAACAGAGATTGAGGTCCAAGGGCCCTGGGCCTCCTGGGGCACTAGCAGGCCTGCCTTAGCCAGGCAACTGGTTTTGGCATGGCAGCACACCAGGCAATCCTTGGTGAATTTTGTCACATCTGCAGTGAGCCTCTTCCAACTGTATGAGCGGCGGATCAACTCAATGGTTTTTGTATTCCCCAGGTGGCCCAAGGCCAGAGATTCATGGTGCTCCTTGATGACTTCCTAGTGGAGGGGGCCCTCTGGCACCCACCATTTGCCTATGTGTAATAGGATGCAGGTGTTCTCTTGGTAGCCCTGGGGGGTAATGTTCCCATTAGAGGCGGCTAGCTTAATGAGACTAGGGTATTCCAGGGACAGAGGTTGGGCCAACAAGACTTGTTCTCCAAGGGAGGTGGGACTGGGCTCTGGGTTCTTGAGGAGGGCAAGGATGGGGCAAGAGGAGTCAGTGATAGGGAGGGGTCCAGGGTTTGGTGGTGATGGGTCCAGCTTCACAGCCTCACTGGGGATTGTGGTGTGAGTGTTAAAGGCAGCCACTACATCAGTATCAGGGTAAAGTGCAGGGTTCCTACTGAGAGAGTTGGCTAGGTGGTTATCCTTCCCTTTGACAAACTCATATTGAAAACAGAAGCAGGATAACTCAATCAACCAACAAGCTTGACGCGGCATGAGCAGGTGTGGGGAGCAGTAGTAAAGGAGGGCGCAGTGGTCAGTCTGCACAGTGAACCCGTGATAAGCTGTCTGAAGGTGGTGTTGCCAGTAGGTAAGGGCTTCTACAACGTCCATCAATTCCTTATTTTAGATCATGTAGTTGAGTTCCTCTGTGGTCATCTTCCTTGAAAAGTACACCACCGGGTGTTCCTGTCCTTGATCATCTGTCTGCAGCAACGCTGTTGCAATTGCAAAGTTAGATGAGTTGCAGGACACAATGAAGTGAAGGTCCTGGTTGGCGTGCCAAAGCACTGGGGGCAAGAGGAACAGGGCCTTGACGGACTCAAAAGCATACTTGCATTCTTGGGTCCACTGCAGGGATTTCAGGGATGCGGCCTTGTGGAGGGGGGGCAGCCACCTCTGAGAGGTGCAGTGTAAACTTCTTCAGGAAGGTGCAAGTACCAATGAAGCTACAAAGTTCAGTGAGGGTCTGGGGGGTCTTCCAGTCCCTGATGACTGCCTCCTTGTTGGGGGTAATCATGTGATCATCTTTGAAAATCATTTTCCCAAGGAAGGAGACTATGTCTTGGAAAAAAGCACACTTACTGAGCTTAACTGTCAGATTGAAGTCTAACATTCTCTGACAGACCTGGGCAAGGTGCAGCTTGTGAGACTCTTTATCCGGGGAGAACACCAAAATGTCATCCGCATAGGCCACCGCACATTTGCCAAGTAGGTTGCCCAAAGTGGCTTCTATGAGCCTCTGGAAGCAGGCTGGTGCATTCTTGAGCCCAAAGGGCATCATGCAGAAGCAGTAAACACCTCTCTGTCAACAAAATGCAGTGAGCCACTTATGCTCTTCCTTAATGCGGGCCTGGTTGAAGGCATTCATCCAGTTGAGATTAGCAAAGACCTTGGCTTTCTCCACATATTGAGAACTCTGCAGTTCCAGGGGGTGGGGTAGGGGTCAGGGACTGTGGTGTTGTTCAGAAGACCATAGTCTACACAAGGGTGGAGGGTCCCATTGGCCTTCTCAACAAAGAGGAGGGGAGCATAAACTGAAGAAGAGTCCTTCACTATCCAACCCTTTGTCTCAAGCTCATCAATCCACACATCTAAAGCCTTTTCCTCCTTCAGAGTAAGGGGGTAAATGAGGAGTTGATTTTCATCAGGTCAACTGTGAGTTTGATGTCAGAATCAAACTTGGAGTGCTCTGGTAGACAGTTGGCACACGCAGGGTTGAAGACTTCTGCAAGTTGGGCAATGCACAGTGGAATCTGTGCAGCCAGGTCTATCTCCTCCATTGAGGTCATCACTAATGGCGCGCTTAAGAGGCGCGGTGTGGAAGCCTGTGTGGTGGAGTCAATGAGGGGAACTACAAAGGGGAGACCAGATGAGAACTGAGCAAGAGTTGATTGCTTCTCAGCTGGGGTGTGACATTATATTTACGCCACTATTCAATGCCCAGTAGGAGCAGGTACACCAAGTTTTGGATGGCCACAAAATGTTCAGTAAACATATGTGAACCAACGCAAAAGACAAGAAGGGACGTAACAGTCAAGGAGCAAAAGGTGGTGGAGTTGCCGCCTTTGATGATGGCGCCAGGGCTCATCTCAAGGCCCAACATCTTGGCCAGAGCCATGCTAATGACTTTTTGTTGGCGCCCATGTCAACAAGGGTCTGCGCCACCGCTGGGCAATGAGAAAGAGGAAAAGGTGAAGACAACAAGAAATACCCAGAATGAGATTTATTCAATTCAATGGAAGAGATGGCAACCTCAGTGGGGAGCTTAAGCTCAATGACTGCAGGGTGGAGGGGGTCAGGGGGAGGTCACCCAGAGTACAGAGAAGCAGAGAGGTGCAGGCAACTTTTAAATTGATGCCCACAGGGAGGCAGGGGTTGTTTTTGTCCACACAGACAGCAAGAGAGGCAGGCAACCCAGGGCTAAACTTGTGAGAAGAAAGTGAATTGTCTATGGCTTTGTAAGTTGACTCACCATGCCCCCCAGTAGTCAAGGCACAAAGACTAGTGGGGTCAAACAATTTTTGCAACAGCGTGTGAACACCACATGGGCGCTCACTGCCTAGGTGGTACGTTTGGGGCATGGGGGGAGTAATCACCTCCTCAACAACAGGAGTTTGGTTGGGAGGCAGATCCAACTTGAGCATGCAGAGAGATGGGGCTGCAGTGGGAGGAGAGGCAGAGACCCGGCAAAGCTTTTACTTTGTCACACTGGTGGGCAACACAGAAGATAATGCTTGAGTGGGTGCAGGTTGGGTGGGAGTGGGTTTGGGCGCAGGGGCAATAATAGAGCTGGTGGGACAAGTGGGCTCAATATCAGTTTCCACTGGGAATTCTAGGACGGCAATTGAATCCTTTACAGATTTGACAGCACTCAAAAGCAGCTTATTTTCAAGATTAGAGCTGACAGTGAGCGCTTGAAGTTGGGCAATCAACTCCAGGAGGGGAGTTGAGGCGTCAGCCCACGGCAACAAAGAAGCGGTAGTGGCGTTGACAGCTGTGCAGATAAACGCAATCTTTGTGTTTTCAGGTAAGAAAACAGCTTTTGCGGCAACTGCTAAGCAGTCTAAAAACTCATCCAGGGGGGCTGAAGACTGGCAGAGGACAAATAACAAGGTTTAGGTGTCAACCAAAAACTGGGTGCAATCAGGCAACTCCAAGCAGTCAATAAGCTCTGAAATATTGTTGTAAAGGTGTGGGTGGGTTTTCAGAGTATTAAGGAGCCAGCAAGAAGGCACATTCTTTAAGGTGTGGAGGGCAGTAGTGATAAGCTGGCGCAAAGCACCAGAAGATGTGGGGGTATCAATGGCTGGGCAGATTAGAGCGGCAGCCAGGGCTGCCACATTTTCAGGTGGTGGTTTTGAGATGAGAGATTTCCAGAACAGGAAAGGCCATTTAAGGCGCAAGAGGCATACCAGGGAAGGGGCCCAGGACCAGAACCAAATCAGAAAACCATGTATTAGGAGAAGTAGCAAGGCAGCCAAGTTGAAAATGGTAATACACAAACCATTTTGTCACCGGCGCAAATTTTGGAAAATCATCAGGAACCAGGCAGCGCCAAGCACAAAACAGGTACAGCCAGAAGTAAAAGTGGTTTTCAGATAATGTTAGAGTTGTGTAAATAAGATCTGAGCTCAGATAAAAGTTGTGGGGATAAATTGCCCAGACTAAAATCAGAACCAAGAACAAAGATGTGCACTGAAGCTTTAAACCTACAAATCTACAAAAAAAGGGAACAAAGTGCAAAATAAAGACAATTAACGACACAGAAAACAGGAGATGTAAATGGACTACTGAGAAGAAGTGATTTTGCAATAAGGGGTACAAAACCTGCTGATCCTGAGTAGAGACTTTTCTCAACCATGCCAAGACAGCGGCAGCCATGGCCTGAGAAGGGGGTATTTTTGACCCCAGGGTAGCTTTCATATATTGGGAAATGACTTTATTGAGAGTAGGTAAAACTATCTGAAAACAAGTTTTCAGAGGGGAGATGGGAGGGACTATAACCCAACTGGGAGGAATAAACTTTAATCTGATTGGCCGGCTGGAAATATTTTCACCTCTTGGTTGGGAACTTCTGCCAAAGTGTCAATGATGTCATAATTCAATAATTTTGGGCAACTGGCCAGTCAACTGCCAAACGCCACTGGGTAGTGATATCTTGTAATCTTCCAAGCGTAATTGTTTGGGAAAAATTTGGGGAGATGTAAATTAATTCCTTCACCATCAAGAGGTGCGGCTTTAACCCATTTTTTGTCAATGACTTGATTTAAGTCATTCAATCCTTTTTAAGGGTTTTGCTTCTTTCCTGTTCCCATTCTTCTTCTTTGGGTGATTTATCCCAGGCAAAAATGACACTACTGTGACACAAACCATGAAAGATGGTACCACCTGGCCCAGAAGGGTTTGCAAAAGCTTTCTCTTGGCAGATAAGCATACTTATACCCTGGGCTTCCAGGAAGTTGCCCATCACCATTTTTACATTAAATTGATATGAACCTTTGGTTCATATCAGGTCATCCTGTATTTGATTTTAGTTCTCTTCCATTTGCAGTCTAACCTCTGCGACACTGTCCCTTACGCCAACCAACCCCAAGAAATTGTTGACAGACTTCCCAAACTATACTGTCCACCAGGAGCACCCTTTGGCCTGGTACATTTTACTGAATACCCACCCAACCTGGTGTATTTATAATTCACCTTAGGAGAAATCCTATTCTACAACCCCAAAGCCAGGACCAGAGAAACTGAGGTTATTGGCCAAGAAGGAGCCTGAATCACTATGCCCTCCTTCTTTTCAAAGACAAATACAACTACCTGCCTGCCTGGTATCAATGACTCCCTCCTCACCCCGCGGCCCAGTCTCCCGCAGGAATCAGTTGCTGCCAGTGAATTCACCTCAACCCAAATATTTGGTGTGATGTATATCACTCTTACTGGCCTCATCAATTCCATGGTGCCTTCTAGCTGCCCCTGGGCTGTCCTTGGGAAGTCCTTGGGAAGTCCTTGTCATATATTGTAAAGTTAGCACCCATCTTATGGTGAGCCCTCTCTTCAGGACCAGTGGGCTGTCCGCCTGCAAGTTCTGAGGAGCCTCCTGCAGGATGGATCCCTGACAGATTTATTAGGAGAGTGACATGCTGTAATGATGAAATAGAGTGCAAGCTCACTGTAGTCAACCAGATGATAATGTACATCCAAATCAGGATGAAATTACAGGCAAGGAAGAGATAGTTTATATAATTTTCAAAAATGATAGCCTTTGAAATGGGATATGGCAGGGTGCAGCATATAAAAATGCAGAAATAGAGAGAAAAGACTTTGATTCAATTAAATATCAAATAATCAGCAGCATATATTGATTCAAATTCAATTTTTCAAACTTCAGGGATCAATTAAATTTAAAATAGTAGATCTGCTAAATTTTAGAATGGGTATAATGCTGAGTCTAATAATCTAGTTATTACAAATCTTATTGGCAAGTATTCAAATAAATGAATCATGAGGAAAGATACTTAAGAAGTTTAAAAAATCACAATAATAATATAGTTTTTTAGAAAATCTTAGTACTTAAAGCCTTTGGTGACATCTTTGGGTTTTTTTTTACCTTCCTCCCAAATAGAGTAATTAAATGTGTGCCAATTGACAGGATGAGACCCAAGGACTTGCACCTTAAAACATTTAATTGTTGTTTAAGGAAGTTTTACTCACCCACTCTTTGGTGACATCTTAATAAGATGTCCTCTCTGTATTGGATATTTACTTCCTTTAAATATACCATCAATTATGATACCTTATATACAATCTTTTCTTTCTAAGAGGTCAGGATTTGAAAATCAAGCAGTAGTTGCTGAAGAAATTAAGTGCAGGCAGCTGTGCCCCACCCATACTTAATTTTTAAGCAACCCACTTAAAATTAATTTTAAGATTAAATCTTTGATTATTGTAAGATTTTGCTTATGGGTGGTCTGTTTTTCTGGTTGGTGCCTCCTAGGCCTATTAACTCTTGAAAAAAAATGTATGTGACAAAGATTTGGAGTTTGAGTTTCTGGTATATAAATCAACATTATGAGAAAAAATCCCAAGTTAGAAGCAGCAGAAATATTGATCCAAAACACTGGTCAGAATAGGATGTTTGCTTCATCAATAATATTGATTTTAAAGAGGGGAGATTTAACAGAGAAACTTCAAAAATAGTGAGCAAACAGGAGCGCAAAATTTGGAAACCATGTGATAGAAAAGTTATTGAGTGGGTGTTTTGGGGGTACATATTTATGGCTCAGTTCATAGCTGTCTCAGTATAAAAGCTCATAACAGGGGCCCAAATTTCTTAGTAAATATTTATTATTAAAAAGTTGAAGTAGAAAAATATCTTTATTGAAGAAATAAGAATATCAAAAAACTTGTTCCCTGAGAAAAGTGGAGAAGTCTTAAGAGTTCCCAGGCCAATGCCATTTGGGTTATGATTGCCTAGAGGGAAATATTTTTACTTTTTATTCTAGCTCTAACTCACATAAGTTTATTATGAAATTAATAAGTGAATTTTGATGTCCAACAGGACAAGTGCTATTATTAATAGGGGCATATCTTAATAAAAGATGCTCATAATTTTCTAGGCATAGTGGAGCAAGCAACTTTTTTAACAGCAACATCAGCTAAACCTCATTTACAATCAATTAATTTCTCAAATTGCCAATATATTTAAAATTTTACTATTTCCCGCCATTATCTTTTCTTTTATTCAGAAAATAAATTTTAAAGGTGGATTTTACTACCGTAAAAGAAAGATAAAATATTCATAGATAATTTTTGTAAAAATTTGGGGGTTAAAAGGTACCATAAATTGTGACTTTTACATTTAAAGATCCAGTTTACACATGTACAATTTATTAATCCTAGCGTCAAAACTGTGGGATCAACCCCCTGTCAGGATTCTGCACAAAAAAACTGTATCTTTTGACTTGACTATCTTGGCACTTGAAGCCAAATGCAGAATTCAAATCAAATTATCAAATCAGAAAACAAGAACCAATATCAATCTCAATCTAGTGATAACTCATTCCAGTGATTTACTTGCTAGTAGGAACAAGCCACCACTTTGTCATCCAAATGATTGATCCATGGGATTTTCTCCTTCTAAGAATTACTATAGCTATATAATCCCAATATCTCAATAAACATTATTATCTTTTTTTTAAAAAAATTCTCTTGTAAATGTGCTAAAACATCACAGTTACAACACCAGGAAAAATATTGTTTGCTTGGTTGTAAGCAAGTTATGATATAATTATTATTCTGAAAAAAATATAAGAGGAATGTACTGTAAATTCAGAACCTGAACGTAAAAATGCAGGATTGTCAAATCCTTGGTCCAAATTCCAAATCACTTTTGCAGGCCACTCAGCTGAGTGAAAATTAAAATATTAAATAAAATTAACAATTTAATTTGACTTTTTTTGATTTATTTAAATTGTCAAATTTTGAATCTCTTGAGCAGATAACTCAACTAACAAAAGACAAAACACAACAAACAAATGCGGGATACATGAATTAGAAATGTAGGATTCTAATGTACAATTTGAGATTTCCTGTATTTCAAACAAATCATAGACATCATGTAAAACTTAATAAATCTGAAATTGCAGGATTGTCAAATCCAAGAACCAAGTTTCAAATCATAATTGCAAGGAATTTGAAATAAATATAATTTATGGGTGTCTCAAAAAGGATTCCAAAGGATCTAGAGTGGATTTGTGCTGATTCTTTTAGGAATCATAGGCATTCTCAAAAATCACCATATTCCATTTTAGGACGGCTAAAATTTAGATCATAATATTCACAAAATTAACATATATAACAATAAAATTGACTAAAATATACATTCCTCTTCTTGAGTTTAAAATTTTAATAAAAATTTATTATGTCTTCTTTCAATAACAACCAAGTCAACAAGCTGTTCCCTGGCCTTGACAAAATCATGCAGGGCTACACTGGGTCTCTTAACGGTGAAGCCTCTGTCTATGGCCACTCCCAACCTGCAGGCCCCTCTGCAAGCACTACCCAGAAGTCTGTTCTTTCTCCTGCAACTTCCAGCATGGCCCTGTTTGCCCACCATGCACAGGCAGCTGCCAACCCAAATCCCTTATCAGCAATGGCATCTGGAACCAGCCATTTTAGCCATGGGGTCACCCAGAGAGCCCAGGACCCCAAAACAGCCAATCAGATGACATTGACCAGTACACAAGATGGACATATCCCTCCCCCAGCCAATCAGCCTGCAAGACTCAGAAGAAAACTAATCACTCCAGAGATTGTTCTTGAAATGGTTGAAAAGCAAGAAAAGCTTATGTCCCTTGGGGAAATTGCAGCTGCAATGGGTTTTGCAAAGTCCACTGTGGCTGCAACCCTGCAAGCCCACACCAACTGTGGCCCCCTACCAAGAAGACCTCAACTGGTGCCTGTACTTCAACCGAAGGTGACACAGCCCATCCCCTTATGATGGCCATTATGGAACATGACCCGCGGATGCCCCTGGTCCAGGTACGTCTCCAGTTGGGACTCCACAGCATCTTCACCAACAAAAGAACGGTGAATTTGTGGATGCACAGAGTTGTGGTTGCTGCTAGAATCTTGTCCAATCAAGTTCTCAGTGGCCCCATTTTGGTGGACACTGACCCCTACAATTCAACTATTATTAATTTTATCAAAGGAAGGGCAATGAGGGCCTGTAATGACGTAATCTTCCTGTTGTATGCTAAGATATCTGCAAGTATCCAAGATTTTGGAGAGAAGTGTATCCAGTCTGACGTGTACAAGCGCGGCCCAATATTGTATCAGTTTGTTGGGGTTTTATTGGCATTTTCCCCATTGGGCGTCAATTATTACTCAGCAATATTGAACACCGCAGATGGGTATGCCTACCAGACAGAGCTCAAGGCCATGCTGGAGGAGTGGGCCACACAAAACACCGTGCACACAGTTGTACTGAGTGCAGAGATGGAGCAGCAGGAATGGGCTACCCAAGAAATCAGGGCTGTGGGGCATACCTGCTGGTCCTACCCCATCAACTACACCAACATGCATCTTGCAGATGTATGTCTCTACAATTTTGGTTCTGCCCTCAGGCGCCTAAAGCCTGCCACCTACAACAAACTATGCACCCAAATTGATAAGGGGTATGAGCTTTTCCCTTCCGCGTCTGTCCAGGACTTATTTGATCTCATCATCTTCTATGCAAGTGATAGTGATAAGTCCAGAAAGGACCCCTGTCTCCCCCCACACCAGTCCATCTGTTTTGTCAAGCCAGTATATGTGACAGAAGAAGAATTTGAGCAATTGAAGCAATCAGCTCTTGCTGCCCCTTCCCAGTCAACAAACCCTGCCTCCCCAACCCCCTCATCAAGCCACCTGCCTTCTAACCCTGACTCCCAAACCACCACCCATTCCCTCCCCACTATCCCTGATGCCACCTCTTTCACAGGCGCAGATGAAGGCAATGTTCATTCTGCCCATTCCCTCCCCTTCCTGTCCTTTGATTAGTAAATAAATCTTTTCTTTGTGACAACTTATTAAAATTGATATCTCTCTTTCAATTCATAATTAATAATATTTTCTTTTTACATTATCAACATTTCCCATAATTAATACAATGTTGTACATTTTACAAATAGCTTAAAATTATGAGCATACATATTTTTCATCATCATTAATAAATTAAAGACAATAAACATAAATATTGGATTAGAATATTGCAATTAGACGTCAACTATTGATATTTAGAAATTATGTGCATAACTCAAAGCATTTTGTTTAATAAATGTCACTATAAACTAGGCCTTTTTCATTGTAATTTATCTAAATGGACTGTGTTTATATTAAAGATCCATTAACACTTAGTACAAATATTGATACATAGTGCATTTTACAGCCTGTATATTTACCTATTGGTAATAATTCTGTAAACTTTTCAGTCAGATTTTTTGAGTAATAATAATGTAATGTGTTAATAAATTACAGTTTACTGTCATTAATTGGTTGATTTTCTTTGCTGTGGCAATTGTGCATTTTCTGATATTTATGCACTAGTATCCAATTGGTTGGCTTCACATCCAATTGCACAGGCAATAGGAAAACAAGCCGCCACCCCAAGACTGGATGTGGTTGGGGTGGCGGCTTGTTTTCCTATTGCCTGTGTGATTGGATGTGAAGCCAACCAATTGGATACTAGTGCGTAAATATCAGAAAATGCACAATTGCCACAGCAAAGAAAATCAACCAATTAATGACAATAAACAGTAATCTATTAACACATTACATTATTATTACCTCGCAAAATCCAACTAAAAAGTTTATAGAATTATTACCAATAGGTAAATATACAGGCTGTAAAATGCACTATGTATCAATATTTGTACTAAGTGTTAATGGCCTTAATATAAACACAGTCAATTTATTTTAAATTGTAATGAAAAGACCTAGTTTACAGTGGATTTTATTAAACAAAATGCATTGAGTTATGCACATAATATCAAAATATCAAGAGTTGACGTCTAATTGCAATATTCTAATCCAATATTTACGTTTATTGTCTTTAATTTATTAATGATGATGAAAAATATGTATGCATTGAAGATAGTACTATAAAAACCAGTTTTTTGATGGAATTCAAACAATATGTCAACAATCTATAACTTGATCAACAAATTAGAAGCACACCTGCAAAAGGTTGTTGAAATAGAAAGAAATATCAGGGAAATAGTGACAGGAAAGCTGGGTAACAAGGGCCAGCCACTAATCCAGTCAAAAGAAGATGCTCTGGATAAATTGGGAAATATTATAGATGAAAAGAATAAAGAAAAATTACTTAATCTACAGGGAACAATTTTATCAAGTCTAAAGTTCAACAACGCGGCCTACAATTTGTGGGAGTTCTGGCAGGGGGCCAAAGAAAACAATAAGATCAAACTAATTGAAGGAACAGAAATTCAAAAGGAAACCAACACCAATGAAGAGGAAACCAACCAAATGGAAACAGATGAAAATGAAACACAAGCAAGAAGCAGAAGCGCTTCAAGAAATACAGAAGCTTTATCAACTGAAAACCAAGAAGAAACACAAGTTGCAAGAAATATAAGAAAAATTAAGCCTAGAAAAATTAATGAAGAGCATCCAACACTCATGAAGTTTGCCAAAGTGGCGCCTGTGGCTGAGGGGGCCACAGGGGAAACAATTAGTAAGTCTTTTTATGTTTTACTTATATTTATTTTAGTCATCACCAGGAATGGGGATGAGGTTGCGGAAGTGGCAGCTTATACGCCGAGTTGGTTTTACGGGGGTTACCAGTCACTGGTGGCCCCTGTAAAACAAATAAATAAAAATCAAATAAATAAAATAATTCAACAGAATATGAATAATTTTTTTAATATTGAAGCTCAAGATAGGGAATATTCACCACCTGTGGGGTGCTTGCCATGGATAAGGGAAGCATATGAACTAGGATCAACTATCAAAATCAAAGAAATGAATGAAATTTGCAGGGATATCAAACTGAACTTTGATGAATACATATACAAAAGCATTCAACAATTCCCCTTCACAAACATCAACAAATATGAAAAGAATTTTAATAAAAACCAACTTTCAAATAGGAAATGAATATTTGAAATCTGCAATTTTTAATGAAGTTTTTAAGGCACTATCAAATAAAGTTGGGGATGCAGTCCTTGTGAATAATTTTAAACCTTTATTTATTTCATTTGCCAAGGCCTGGGGGGCTGATTCAAGTCAGGCGCCCCCAGAACCCTCTTCAAGTTCAACCAAACATCCTATATTAATAGGTTAGTACAAACATTCAAAAAATTATGCATGTTCTTGGAAAAGTATACCTTGCAAAGAATCCACATTGCGGTATACCTGGGAATCCTCCTCCACTGCATATTAAAAACCAACGTCAAAAAGTTGGAGGATGTACCTATTCAAATGGATATTTGCCGTGTAGCCCTCAACTGCCAGAAGACACCACAGGGATACAGGACAGTTGAGCAAGTCCTCTATGATTCATTTGCATTGGCAACGCTATACAGGTACTATGTGCCCCCCAAAAAAAACCTACTAGTTGATTTGCT
Organism: Entomophthora muscae; assembly: GCA_014839935.2. Classification (NCBI taxonomy): domain Eukaryota; kingdom Fungi; phylum Entomophthoromycota; class Entomophthoromycetes; order Entomophthorales; family Entomophthoraceae; genus Entomophthora; species Entomophthora muscae. Next base: position 116,864 of record QTSX02007224.1, read on the forward strand.
CACCTACCTGCCTTTTATCAAACAATCAGCAACCACCGGGGTACAGGGCGCCACCCCTCTAGCAATCACATCCAGGGTTGTCCACCACGTACAGAAGAGTATGTGGATCCAATTAGATGCATTAGCCAAAAATTTAATTTCAGGGTATAATTCCCTGGAATAATCACATCCCTTTGCAGTTAGCATCCCCCAATAAATATTTTCCCCTTTCAAATTAATTTTTTTTACTTTTTATATTTTAATACTAAATTTTTTAATACTGAAATATGTACTATTAAAATTTTACTATAAAAATTTAAATATTAAAAAATTTAGTATCTAAAAGTTAATATTAAAATTTTAATAATACATATTACAATATTAAAAATTTTAATATCAAATATTTCAATATTAGAATAAATCATGATTTAATAAAAATAGTTAAATTTCAAATATTTAAACTTTAATATTTAACTTTTACAATTTATAATTATAATTTTACTTTTAATATTTTAATTTTTACTTTAAATTTTAGTATGTAAATTATAATATTAATATATCTAAATATATTACAAGACATTAGTTAAAGTTGTGATCATGTCAAGTATTAAAAATAAGTTAAAAATTTTTTTATTTATTAGCTTGTTGAGTACAGGTTTATTTATCACATAGATAAACATTGAGAATTGAATTTATCCGCATCATGCGGCCCGCTCCACTATTGTTCTAAACAAATGATTGTTTAGAACTCAAATTATCTTTCCCTTGTAATGTGATTTGGTAAACATATTCAATATACTTGACCTGCGTCCTAAGTACTAATTAGTAAGCAATACATGAAAATCAAAGATGGTCATGTTGTGTGGCTATAGTGACACTGAAATAACACAGATCAGATGATGACATGCAAGGTCCAATTTGTGGCTTAAAAAAGCCAAAGTACCATCAACAAGTCACAATTATTTAAATAAACTAATTTATTTCTATCTTTTTTTAATTTATTTATTTGTTAGCACAACAGTCAATATAATATTCAGTGCATTAGAATAAAAATATTTGTCCTCATACCTAGTATAATTAATTTTACTTACCTTTTCTATGTATTCTTAAATGACTATAATACATTCAAATGTCACATTATTATATATAAATAATAATTATTGATTCCTAATAAAAACAAACTAAAAAAAATTAAAACTAAATAAAACCTGGAGCGCTCATTTATCTGATTGGCTTAGAGGCCAGGGCTTTTGGGAGAAAGGATTCTGAGTGCTCATAGAAAGCCGCCACCACATTGAGTGGCATTGAAAATTGGCTGACCTCAAGAATATTGAATAGATCCTCAGTGTCCTGAGGAAGGCCTTGTTTTACCTTATTCTCAATCCAACCAAACACCTCCTTGATTGGATTCAGGAATGAGGAATATGGCAGGAGGAAGAGAAGTCTCATTGGACAATTGGTAAGTTGGTGGCTGGAGGTGTGGCTGTTTTTGTCAATGGGGGGAATTTGGACACAACCAGATCCACTTTGTGGAGCCCAACCTTATCAAGCACAACATAATTGGTTGTGCCGCTGTAATTTATCTGAAGGTACTTCTTGACAGCTCAGAGAAAATTGAAAAAAGTCTCACTGTTATGGGAGCCTTTAATCATCTGATACTGGTCCAACCCGCGAGGACCAAGAAGCGCAACAATGGAATAGGTCTGGGAACAGACAGCTGCACAATGGACTATGCCGTCCTTGGACCCCTTCTCAACCCACCCATGCCTAGACCTGAGTGAGGAGGAAAACAACAATTTGTCAATGTAGAAGAACTGGACATTCCCAGTTTCTTTTAGTGCCAGATAATTATTAGCATAAATGCGTCAATCCTCAATGGTCTTCTCATTGTTTTTGTTGTACGGCAAAAATACCAGTACTTTCCAAGAGAAGCCCAAATCAATCATTGCTTTGTAAACAAGGGTTTTAGAAACAGAAAGCCTGAACTCTGTGGCAAGCATTGATTGGACAGCAAGTGTGTCCAGGTGGCAATCCTTGGCTACCCACTGCTTAATTTCATCAAATTGAACAGGCTGAAGGAGTTTGGGTTACTGCTTAGCCTTGGTGGATTCAGCAATTTTCCCGGTGTTGCCATACTTGGTGTTGATGTTGACAATATATCTGGCCGTGACATCAAATTGGGACGCAATATCCTAAACCACCATTCCCCCATTCAAGCAGTTGAGGAGAGCTTTACACTCACTATCTGTCAACTGATGCTAGACCTTGGCAGGTACCACGGCATCCTGACTACCAGGCTCAACACAGGGAATGGAGACCTTCATGTAGAAGGTGGGATCACGCTTGCTTGCAGTGGCGCTGTCAATGATTGAATATACAATAGGCACAGATGGTTTCTCAGTGATGGCCAATGGCTTGTAGGTGGTGTCAAAGACGTGGGGGCAGGAAGTAGCAACTCTTGGGTCAAGAGTGCGGGGCTGGGTGACAACTGGGTAAACGGTGGAGGTGTAAGTAACCTCAGTGTTCCTGGTGACCCTGGTGTAGAAAACTTTGGTAGCAGGCCTTGAAAGTGGCTTCTGCCTGGGATTCAAGCTGGTATTTGTGGCTTGGGATGCAGGAGGTGGTTGGCTGGCGCTAACACCTTGGGAGGCCTGTGTATTGACATGACTCCCCTTGAGTTGGGTTCTGGGTCTGTTCTTGGACCCTCTGAGACGCCCTTGTGAATGAGCTGCCCTGCAGGCTGGTGCAGGAGCAGGTTGGGAATGCAATTGACAGTCCATAAAAATAAGATAAAAAATATATTTTAGATTAAAAATATGTATTTATTTGGATTTATTGGTTTAGTTGTGGGTAGTTGTTTTCTCTTGATTTAGCCTTGAATAGTAGCAGAGTTTCTATATCCGTGATTTGAAGTGAATAATATTGTATCCTTTCCAGTCTTGGATGATTTTACATTTCACTTAATTTCATGTCTAAACATGGTTATTGAGATTGAATTTTTAGTTTGATTTTATGCAGAGTGAAGCTTTTTTATTTGGGTTGATGTTTTCTAGTGTACTTAGTGTACATTAAATTTGGATTCCAGTTCCTGCAATTAATATCTGAGTTTACTAGTGGCATTCAAAAGTGATTTGAAATTTGGACCAAGGATTTGACAATTCCGCAATTTCAAAAAACATAGTAAACTTAATGAAAATGGCTTATGTATTTGAACGCTTCAAATCTAATTCCAGTTATTTCATTTTGTCCATTGAAAATATGCGGTTTGACTTGAATTTTGCAAAGTGTCTATGAGTTTCTGCATTTTCAAATATTCAAATAAAAATACAAAAAAATCAATTTAATTAAAAAAAGGCCATCCGGCAAAGTGATTTGAAATTTGGACCAAGGATTTGACAATCCTGCATTTTTACGTTCAGGTTCTGAATTTACAGTATATTTTAGTAATTTTTACTGTTAAGTCTATTTAATTTGGGAGATAACATGCATCTAATTTTCAGTTGTATTGAAATAAAATATTGGGATTTTTGTTCAAGTCAGTGATTTTTGAATAAAATTGTCATAAATCTGCACTGGATCTGTTGAACTCTCTTTCAAGATGTTTTAAGTTGGATTTATTGTAAATTATCTTCATTTACAATTTAAAATCTGGTTATTGGATTTGACAATTATTTATTTTCATATTTTTTACTTATTCTAGGCTGTCTTTAAATTGATAGAATCAAAAATATCAAATTTTACACTATAATTGTTGAGTTTTGATTTATGTATCCTTTATTTGTTTGGTTGGTTTTGTATGCCAACAGTTATATTTTTGTATAGTGGTTTTCATAGGTGTGACACTAAGCAAAATTAACTCATCAGTAAGTGAAATCAACTCAGATGCAAAAAACAATGAAGTATTATTGATTGATAATAGATTTGTTTTAACTTTTATTTTGTTCTGAGATGAGTTGATTTTGCTTAGTGCTGCAGCTTTGAGAACTATTGTACTTGAGATTTAGAATTTGAAAATTTTAATTATTCAGAAAACGGCAAATTAAATAGTAGTTTATTTTTTTAAACTCAGCTGGATTGCTCAATTTTCTTATTCTGAATCATGTATATATAGTCATTGTATAAACTATTAAGATAAACAAAATCAAGTCAATCTAAAGTTTAATCATCTCAGCTTAAAAAAATAGAAAGGAATTTAAATATATTATAATTCAATTTAAATTCCTTGATTTTTAATTTTGTTTTAAGCTGAGTTGGTTCCGTTTGCAGTTGAGATGATTTTGCTTTAGGTTGAGATGGTTTCATTTATCTCAACAGGTTAGAAAACTACTGTATTGGATTTTGTAATCCTACACTTTGTCAAACAGGCTCTAATTTTACAGTATTGAGAATGTATTATTCCTTGATCTCTGTGAGAGTGAGTTTATTAAATTTGGTTTATTTTATATAAGGTAATTTATGTGTTTATATTTTCAATTCTGAATACTACAATTATATTTTGAATTATATAGTGTATCTTATTAATTTGAAACTTGATTATAAGTTGGTGACAATCACATACTTTAAAAATTCATAATAAATTTAAAAACATGAATTTATGACTAGACAAGTCATTCTATAATGATATCGGTTCATTTCAACCATATGGAGATACTATACAATGTTTATAATTAATAATACCTATATGCTATCACAAATTTTTATTTAAGTTAAATACAAAAATCAATGGTTATAAAGGCCAAATCACAAATCATATTACAAATCATGTTTATTGAATTTTATGATCCTGCATTATGTCAAATATGCGGTTGTTATAAAGGTTGGAAAATTTTCATTGTGAAAGCTACAATATGATTTGCCTATTAAGTTTATATAACCCCTATTACCTAAAGGATAACTCTAGTTTATCGTATTTTTCTTCATGTAGCAGTTGTCTGTGACACAGTTCATCAACTTTTACCTCTGTAAGACATCAATATTTTTCATCTGAAACTATGCTAGTATTTATGCTTTAAACAATAGATATTATATATTCTACTAAAATTATTTTCTGATGTATATGTTAATTGGATGGAGAAAATCCTCGTAAAAGAAGCTTTGATTGAAAGACGTGTACTCTCTTTGTGAGACTCCTACAGGAAATAAAATAAAACTGTTCTCGACCTACCCATGATAAATTCAATAATCTTATTATAAGCATATAGGCATTCCGGGACTGAATAAACCAAACTATTAGGACCATATATTTAAAGGTGATAAAATATCTATTGATCTCTTGACAACTATACAAAAAGAAGAATCGAGGACAACCGCACATCCAACCCTAAGCTAAAATGTATAATATTAAAACCAGGTAGACATTACATGGCCCAATTAGCCTTGGACTAGAAATAATCAAGCTATTATTGGATATACCAGAGACATGATTGTATATATTTAATCAAACTCAAAGCTAAGACTAATGTTAATAAAGGATATATCGGTGTACTTATAGATATAGTTCTATTTCAGATATGATAATATGTAAAAGTACTTAATTCTTGCCTGTTACAAGATTTAAGTTAAAGCTAAAAAACAATTAAAAAAGTTTTTGACCGGTAAGGGAGTCGAACCCCTAGCCTTCCGATCTGGAGTCGGACGCGCTACCATTGCGCCAACCAGTCTTTTACATAATCTGAAGAAAAATGCTACAAAATAAAGTAAAAACCAGTTAAACTGCAAACTAACATATACGACATTTAATATCAATATGATATAAAGTAAATAATCACACTCAAAGAGATCCACGTTTGTATCTAAAATGTTAGCTTTACTCTTCTGATCAACTTACTTCTTTTCGAAATCCTTGTTGACAGAATAGAGCTTGAGGTTGGTATTTTGGTCAACCTTCTGCCAAGGGTGGGGATTGTTTTTTCTACAGATTAACAAGAGTTGGAAAATATCTTACCTGTCCCAGACAGCATCAACATTTCTGCATAGACGTGTGAAGTACCATCCGGTACCACCCAAAGCACCACCAACAATAATAATCAATGGAGCAACCTAAAGTTTATTTAAGCCTACAGTACTTCGGACCAAAGCTACCTCTAAACGGTACCAGGTTTTGAAAAAACTACTCTTAGCTACTTGGGCGACCATCGTGATGTGAACAAAACCAAAGCAAGTGACTGGCTTTATTAGATCTTGCTAGTTATCGGTTGGAATTCTTCCCTTGGTTGGTTTAAACCACATGTTTGTGAAAGGGGGTGGTGACGTTTGTGTTCAAGTTGGGCTGATCACTTTCAATTGGATGTTTGCTCCGAGCTCCAAATATTACACACCCACAAAGTTGGAATCTAGCCAATCTCCAATGGCTGCATTTTATTGGTGGAATTCACTTCGCTTTTGTTCTAGCCTACGTTTCAGCCTTTATGATCCTGAACAATAAATTGACAATGTAGATACATTTTTAGTTTGCTGAAGCGGCTTATACGGGCATCTACTGTAAACCCCCACAGCAAATTTAAATGATTGTTCCAAGCATTGTTTAATTCAAGGAAACAAAGTTACCACTTTCGCTGAGAATATGGCTCCCCTAAGGTGATCACACAATCAAAGAGACAAGTGGACATTAGGTGTCCAGACTGCCGTTAAAGGATGAATTATTGACTCCCAGGGAAGGATTTTGGCACAAATGTTCCAGGAATATTCTGAACAATCCACAGTTAGGGGGTTTATCCTACTTGCTAGGAATATTATACTCATGGAGTGGTTCCAATAAATCAGGTTTGAACCAATGGTCTGGCAAATGTTTCTAGACAATCTTTTTATGAGAGTGGATGTTCCTGCTAAATCCCTGCAAACTTGGTTTGTACCATATATTTCAGCCAACAACATGGTAACTAAATAAACAATCCCACAAAAATAGGTAAAAGTAAGCAGACAAATAACATTTTCAATGTTATAGAATAAAATTTATTTTCAGTATAAATCAATATATTATTGAAACAGTGGGTTAATCTTTTAGAAGGTTATCAACCTAATTGAAAAGGCCTATCACTTGGCTCAAATATCCAAGAACCATAAGCTAGGGTGTCTAAAGCTGAAAATGCCATGTAATATTATAAAGCAATTGATTTCTAGATAAGAGACTAAATTAATGTCAAAACAACATAGCTAATATCTGGAAAAGGTTTGGACCAACCAATTAGAAACATGAATCAACCTAAGCTATCAAAGGCCTAAAGTCAAGTTATATTAAACCAGGTCTTTTACCTGAGATACTATACCTAATGATGGATGTGGCTATTAACTGTCACCTTATTGGGCTCCTCTATTATAAATGTTTGGTTGATATCTTACTGGTACAAAGAAAAGCAAAAACAATGATGTGTACTGTCAGACTTCCTAGGAATATGACATATGAATTGACTGTTGGGTGTTACTGAAAAACAGGAATTGAATTTTATAGGGATTGGTCTTTTTGAGCTTTTTTTGCCTGAAGGCTAGATAAGTGTTAGTTATTTTTTACTACATTGATTGAAGAACCAAAAGACAATAAATCTGTCCGAGGCAAGCATGTTCTGTACAAGGCAGAGCTCTTTGAAAGTAGTGCACCAAGGCCTCAACACACTTGCTCATGGGGGAAACCCACCATGTAGCGCTACAGTACTGAATTTTGGATACAATTTCTGCTGTTCTCATCCATCAGTAGTCTGGCATCCTGAAAATCTACTGTCAAGTTTATACTTCTGGGAAGTGTAATAAACAAAATAAGGGAAAGATTCAAGAAAAAAATGATACTTTATTGAATATGAATATAGAATAATATATAGTATCATGACAAGCCACATGTTGTCCATGTACATCATGGAGATCATGAGGCTTATCTGAGTAATGTTCCTCTTGAGTCACAAGGCTTAATCAAGTTGTGTTTCATTTAGGACCAGGATTGAGTGATTTCTGTCATAAATGGTTGACTGATAATTGTGCCACCAGTTTATTGACTGGGCGGTGAACCACTAGGTGAGCCACTTGGTGATTTACTTGGGGTGTTAATTCCCCAAGAGGGAGTAATCAAAGATGTTGCAACATCTTCCCCTGGGGTGCTGGAAGGCAGAGCCTTGGGAATTTTCTTGAGAGTATCTGGTATGCGGGCTTGGTATTGATCCAGTTTGGTGTTAGATACAGGGAGCCTTGAATTTTGCTGGGCTGGTCTTGCCTTACACAAGTGGAGTTGGTTGTGGTGCATACGTTTCAGTTTGGTTTGAGCCCCAATTTCTTTGATCATGTATGTATTGTTGAGTTTAACTTCCATGACAATGCCTGGTCCACATAGTCCTGGGTCTAGTTTGTATTGCTCATGATTGATGACTCAGATCTTGTCCCCAACTTGGAACCTTTCTTGTTGTAATGAGATTGCTTCCTGCTGAACCCTTTGGCGTTCCATTTTCTCTTGGTTTTTTCTGGCGTATAGTACCTTAGGATCATTACTGTCTGGTATCTCCTTTGGGAGCAGCAGTTGTGGTCATGTGGCTGTACTTACAAGTGAGAGTTTCTGACCATAGACAAGTTCATAAGGGCTTTTGCCTGTATTGTGGTTGAATTGTGTTCTGCAGACCATAAGGACAGTTGGTAGCATATCAACCCAGGCTTTTGGATTGTTGGCAGATAACTTACTGAGGGCTTCCACTAGGAAGACGTTTAGTTGTTCTACACGTTCATTTGCTTGTGAGTGATATGAGCTGGCTGTGACGTGTTTTATTCCGTTCTTGGCAAGGTAGATATTAGCGTCAATAGCTTTAAGTTCAGTGCCTCCATCTGTGATCAGGAGGTTAGGTTTTCCAAACTTTGCTATGATTTCTTTGCCAATGAATTGTCTCATGTTGTTGCCTTTATGCTCTTTTATAGCTTGCGCTACAGGCCATCTGATTGCATAATATATAGCTGTTATGATGTAGTTCTTGCCTTTGCTTTCACCGGACATAAGCCCCACAATATCCAACAACCATACCTTGAAGGGTTGTGTGATGGATACAGGTACTACTGACTTGGGTGGCGCTTTGGTTTGGGCGTACTTCTCACAGACTTTGCATTGTTCCAATACCTCTCTGATATCATCTAGCATGTTGGGCCACCAGTAGCAAGTCTTGAGGTATTCATGCAAGTTTCTGCTATGGGTGTGTCCCAGGTCTCTGTGATATCAGAGAATTGTGTCAATTTTTTTTGTTGACAGGACATAGGTTACAGTGTCGCCATTTGGAAGTATTAAGTGAAGGGTACTATATACGTTTTTGAACAGGTGTTTGTTCTTGAGGACTTTCTCTTGGATGTCCATTGGTGTGCCAGGTGGGAGCCCTTCCTGGAGATTCCCCATGATTAACATGGGCAAGTTGGGGTCATCATCAGTGCAAAGGATGTGTTTATTGTATGGCCTTGACAGGGCGTCTGCAGTAAGGATCTCCTTGCCTGGCTTGTATTCAATTTGCATGGGGTATCTCTGTATGAGACTCAATCATCTGGATTGTCTTCTTGACAGGTGTTGTTGTGTTTTAAAGAATATCAATGACTTATGGTTGGTGAGTACTTTGAATGTCTGGGCTTCTTTCAGATAGCATTGCCATTTCATGAGGCAGTGTATGATGGCAACCAATTTCTTGTTGTGTATAGAATATCTTTGTTTGTCATCTGATAGATTCCTTGACTCATATGTCATGGGAAGGAAGTTTTTTTGGGCCGTTTGGATACGGAGAACTCCTCCTATGACATAGTTGGAGGCGTCAATTTCTAGCTCATAGATACTCTCACGGTTTAGGTATTGCAGGATGGGGGTGGTAACCATGCATTCCTTTAGTTGGCAGAAATGTTGATCTTGTAAGGGTGTCCAGACACATTTGGTTGTTTTCCCAGTGATGGCTGACAAGGGAGCTGTTAGGGTGCCCCAGTCAGGGATGAACCTGTGTACATAGGCTACTATTCCAAGGAAAGTGCAGAGTTTGTTCTTGTTTCTTGGGGCTGGAATCTCTGTTATAGCACATATCTTATCTGAATCCAGTTTAATACTGTCCTTGCTGATGATATGGCTGAGGAATGGAAGTTCAGTTGAGAAGAACTTGCATTTGGATGGCTTGGCAATCAATTGGTTTTCTTCAAGGATACAAAGAACTGAGTGGACGTCTTCCCAGTGTTAAAGGTTGGGACTATAAATGATGTTGTCCAGGTAAATAATTGCTCTTTTTCCAATGTGTTCCTTGAAGACTTCATTCATGAAGGTTAAAAAAGTAGTGGGAGCATTTGTCATGCCAAAATTGAGGACAACACATTCAAAGGATCCAGATTTAGTTTGAAATGCGGTCTTTGGAATGTCTTCAGGTTTCACGCAAATTTGGTGGTAACCTGCTGTAAAATCAATTTTTGTGAAGATTTGGGACCCCCCGGGGCATCAAAAAGGTTGTCAATTAGGGGTAGGGGATACCTGTTCTTAATTGTGACCTGGTTGAGTGCTCTGTAGTCAGTGACCAGGTGGAGTCCTCCGTCTTTCTTTGCCACAAAGAAGACAGCAGCACCAAAAGGTGATTTTGAGGATCTAATGAGGCCTTTTTTGAGTGCTTCATCAAGGTAAGCTTTTAGGGCGTTGTCTTCTTGTGATGTGAGGCAGTAGATGGGTTGTGCTTTAGGTACACTCCCTTTTAGGTCAATTTTGTGTTGTATACCCCAATCAGGAGGTAACCCAGGTAGTGTCTCTTGAAATATGGAGGGGAATTCACTGACTAGCTGGTCTCTAATGGGGGTCTGTTTGTGTCAAGTTTCCTTGTTTTTGAAGTAGATAGCCTTGTACGTACAGGTGCTCTAATTGATTTTGCTAGGGTCAGTTTCTTCTTCTTCTTCAATGATTTTCACGAATACATGGTCCCTCATGAGTGTGTCAAGGTGTGTTGGGTATACATGGTGGTGTACCTTGCCTTGTTGATGGTGAGGATAGCGCTATCCCAGTCAATATGAGGTTTTATCTTTCTCATCCAGTCCAGGCCAAGTATGATATCATATTTGGGGATTGGTATTATTGGCCCACTGAGCGTAGTCTGTACATCTTTGATTTGGGCGCAGAAAGATTTTCCCCTTGGGTGACTGGTGTGCTTTGGTTGCCTGCCATGATGACCCTCTTGCGCTACTTCAAGTGGTAGGCAACTTTATGAGGTCCGCAAAGCTCTTGTTGATGAGGGATTGAGGTGCTCCAGTGTCAAATAGTGCTGTGCCCTGATATCTGCAAAAGCAGAAAGGATAAGTGAGGAGTCTATTTCCAGTTTGGGCGGCAAACAGTAGAGGATTGCTGGAGGGTACTTAGATCATAGTGATTGAATCCACGTCCTGTTCTCTGTACAAGTCTTGTGAATTGGGGAAGGGCAGCTTGCCTAAGCACTCCTCTGAGCTTTTTCCTCCTTGTTGGTATCTTTGGTGCTGGCCTGGTTGGCTTGTACAGTGCAATTCCCGGTTCAAGGATGGGTATTGTTGGCTTGGTTGTTTTGCTTATTGGGGCAAGGTTCTCTCTTAGCTGCAGGGTTTTCCTTGCGCTTGTTGGTGGCGTGTAGATTGTCAGACTTCTGAGCTGCGCGCTTTTCCTCTAAGAATAAATCCTTGAGGTTCTTGCAGCAAGTCATATCAAACTGACATTTAATGTGTGTGGGAAGACCATTGTGGAAGTCTAGGCATGGCCCAGGTTCATCAAAGTTGATGGTGTTGGGTGCTTGGTCACGTAGTCCTTCATATGCCGCAATGTACTTCTTGATGGTTCCTGTCATTTTGAAGGTTCAGAGCTCAGTCATAATTACCACATCTGAATCTTTCATGGAGAACTTTTTGAGGAACACAGTTTTGAACATCTCCCAATTCTCCTTCTGGTCAGGGTGTTGAGCTAGCCATTTGGTTACAAAATGTGAAGCAGTTCCTGTGACACAAAGAGAAATTTGCTGACCCAGAGTCTTTGATGGCAGTCCACTTGTTCAAATTTGCTTTGTGTACTGTTGATCCAGAGGGAGGCGTCTTTGCGGTGTAGTCCTGCAAAGGCGCCAATTTCAGCGGTGCGCAGGCGTTGAAACGCAATATTGGGTATCTTAGGCTGCAGGGGCGCTGTTGTAGTCAGTGTGGTGGGCAACAGTCTGCAGGCTTTGGGAGCGTTGTACTGATCAATGGGCATAAGGACATTATTGTAGATGACAAGGCCTGCAGGAACGTCTTGTTCTACTTTGTAATCTCTCCAGCTGTTAGGGAGTACCATTGTTTGGGTTCTTTTCTTGGGAGGAATTTTTCTTTTGAGTTGGATAAGTATGGATAACCTACCTGTGCTACCACTGTCAAGTTTATACTTCTGGGAAGTATAATAAACAAAATAAGGGGAAGATTTAAGAAGAGAATGATACTTTATTGAATATGGATATAGAATAATATATAGTATCATGACAAGCCACATGCTGTCCATGTACGTCATGGAGGTCATGGGGCTTATATGAGTAATGTTCCTCTTGAATCACAAGGCTTAATCAAAGTGTGTTCCATTTAGGACCTGGATTGAGTGATCCCTGTCATAGATGGTTGACTGATAATGGTGCCACCAGTTTATTGACTGGCTGGTGACCCATTCAGTGATTTACTTGGGGCGTTAATTCCCCAAGAGTGAGTAATCAAAGATGTTGCAACACTACCCACTGTGGCAGCAAACTAAAAGCTCAAAGATTTTATGGCCAATTAAGTCAAAATAAAGAGCATAACCCATCTATTTTAATAATAGTACCCCTAATACAAGAGCATCTGTTTTGAAAGACATATACCAAACTATATAGTTTTCTATTATAAATTAAAGATATTATACACCATAAATGTTCATTCTCTCATTTTATGTGACTTTTATAACACATCACAGTTACAATATTGGATGTACAGTTAGTTTCTTTCATTTGACTTTTTCTATTCTCAAGATTCACAAGCTTCTTTACATAAAATACTTTCCAGAGCTGTTGAGATAGACAAACAAAACCAGGTTAAGCGCCCACAGAATTTACACATAGAAAATATATCCAATGTATTGTATTCTATTGACTTTTAATACATCAATTAATTTAATTTAATCCCCCAGCTTATTTGCACTCTGGAATTTTTTTGTCAATTTTAACATATCTGTAAAAAGTACAGTATGTCATAAATTATAAGGGCATTCTGATAGGTATTTTCACAGGCTGAATATCTTACTCTGCAGGCTTTAAAATACTGTAAGGATATGGTGTTTGCCAATAAATGCTCACATCATTAGCCGATTCAAAAACTCTCTCTATAAAAAGATTTTTTTACATATACAAATAGCTCTCATCAACACCAGGAAACAAGCCAGAACCAGATACCAGCCCATATGATGCAACACATAAATAGCATTTCCACAGAAATGTTAAAAGCCGCTAACAGCAACAACAATGTTGCCTGCATGCAGATCACCAAAATCAAACTCATAAAAATGAACTTCTTTAAAAAATCATGTGCTTTTATAAGTTTTTATCAGAATCACTCATGTTGAATAAACTTGATGTGATCAGGGGTAAAGAGGGGACACTTAAGGTGTGCAAGATAATTCCAAGATTGATTTTCTAGCACAGTTTACACTGATAGACACTGCTTTAAATGTAGTGCCAAGGAGCTGGATGTACTGGTATTCTGGCTGTTGCCAACACACTTAACTTACAGCCATTGCCTGAATTGGTACCAATCCAATATTCAGTTTAACATGCTAGAAATGACAACAAACTAATATCACATGACCTGTCCAGGTATCCAGCAACTTGAATCCAATCCACACATGACCTCCCTTATCTTTGATCCAACTTAAATTGTGCCACAGTGCAAACTATATAATTCTAAAGTATTATCCAATAAAATATACTTCTCTTCTTCTTAAATCTATATTTGAAGCTTCCTCAAAGTTGCTCCTCATCAATAGCAAAAAATAGAAAGACCTGGTTTATAAAAAAGCAGTAGACAAAATGATAGGAGAAAAATACAACATCTTTCACAAGGCTTGATAACAGAATCAAAAACAATCAGCCTATAATAAAAATGCAACCCAAACAAAGTATTCCCTGCTTGCTCTGCTCCTTGTGAAAGTTGGGATCAAAGGTAAAGAATAACATTGCTATCAAATGTGGCTTATGCCATAGCTTCAACAAGGAGCAGAGCCTCAAGCTAACAATACCAATGGGGAACAAAAAGGGGCAAACTGTTAGAATTCCAACCTTTCTGAGTTGGCCCTTCAGATGTAGAAATAGGGCTGGCAGGTAAGGCTTACCAGAGAATTGGTGCTAACTTGAATACTGTTGTGTTTGGCTATTGGGGACAACATCCAAGAGGAAACAGTAGAAAGCCTTATTTACAAAAGGTTTGAGGTTTGAGGATAGTCTTGGGTTTGACTTCAGAGCAAAATTAAGGGGGCATACCTTAATTTCCTAAAAAGATTAAAGAGAGTTTCTTTTTAGTGAAAAAGAAAGGATACTATTAAAGATCATAAAAGCCAATACAGATGTAAATAAACTTGTCTTTATTTAGAGAGTTACTTATGTTTAAATAGTAGACTGGGAGCAGGGATTGTTCACTAGGTAAAATAAGGGGGCTGGTTGGGTTAATTTTTTTATCAGGATCATAATAGCTAAGGTAGCACAATCTGGAATATGTGAATATTGCAGTCAACCCATTTATAGAAAGAGGGCAACTGTTAAAGTTAAAAGCAAAACCAACCAAGTTTTTGCAAGTGTCATAATTTGCAGGCTATATCAAAATAACATTGATAACAAAATTTACAGCAACCATGTAAAGCCATATGGCTTTACAAAACTCCTGACAGACTTCTATCATCTCTTCTAGATAGGGCAGAGGAGAAAAATTGTGTAGGGATATAGAATTAATGAAGTAAGGTCCCTTATTAACCACTTCATAGGATCAGGCTGAAGAGACCAACCTTTGGTATAGCCTGCATAAATAAAAAGAGAGCATTGCCAGAAAAAAGAAAAAAATGTACAATAATAAATTTTTAGAAATGTATAAAAATATTTGGAGGAAAAAACGGGCTATTTGCAGAGCTGATGGCTCTGCATGAAGCCCATATAGTGTTTAGTGACCTTGGATACCACTAGAAAAATAAACATGCAATCATTGTCATAGGTTGCCACACAATTGCTAACTGGGGCTCAGAGCATTGAGTTGTATAGGCAACATTTTTCAGGATGATGATAGCTGGTTGTCAGGGATTTAATCCATGACTCAGGAGAAAAAGGTAACCAGTTGGTAAATCTAGTTCATCTTTACCAAGACACACCAAAAACAGAAGGAGCAGAAGAAATCAATAATATTAACCAGGTGAGTATAATTCACCCTTAATAGGACAAAATTGACTCTACAACCTTCCATTTAATGAAAACAACCAAATTCAAAGCAAAAATCAAATTAAAGTAAAAAATTATAGCCCGCCTATTAAATTAACTGAAAAAATTGGGATCTTTGCTCCTAAAGTGATCATAAATACCCCACTCAACTCCATGCTTCTGATTGGCTAATTTTTCCTTGTAATTCCATCAATAATGTTGAAGATATCACTTCAGCCTTAACTCTTTCACATAAAAGTGAAATTAAGATCCTCTGCTTCTGCCTCCTAGTAGCAAAACAGAGGCAATTGCCTCTGTGTTCTACTCTTCTAATGATGTCAATTGGCCATGATCTATTGAATCTTCTATGCCAGACCCTCATATTTCACTTTCCCACTCAATAAAATCCCTTTATGCTCTTCAAACCTCTGATCCCCTCTTTATTTTCTTGATATCTCAGGTACTATTTAAACTCCCCATTTTTATATTCTTATTTTGTTCTAGAAACAATAAACTTATCTTTTCCTAGTGTTTGCATCATTAAATCCTTGAATTTTTTTCTTGAAATTTCCAAATTCTTCCTTTACACCATTAAAGAAAAGATATTTTTTCTGGTATTTGATGATTATTACCTTGTGGGTCATCTATCTGGAAGGTTTCACTCTTATCACTGGTTAGAAAAACTCCTCTCCTGATGATTCTCATTATGAAAAGTCTCTGGCTAATAGTTATTCAAATACAGTAATTTTCAAACCTGTTGAGATAAACAAAAAATCTCAGTCTAAAAATGAAAACAACTCAGTAAAAAACAAAAAAAATCAAGGAACTTATATTAAATTAAAGAAGATTTGGATCTGCTTTGATTTTGCTTTTAGACTTAGTTGTTTTTGTTTTTAGACTGAGATTTTTTTGTTTATCTCAACAGGTTTGAAAATTACTGTACAACTCAGAATACTGTGGACAGAAGTTCAACTATGTTTGCCAACAAAATAGCATTCCTGAAGGTGAAGTGCCTCTTGTCTGTCTTCAGCTTCTTTCTATCTTCTGGTTTACCTGTAAGGTATTATTTTTTAGGAAGATTTAGCTCTCTAATGGGGAGATTCTCCTTCCTTATTCAATTTAGACACTTGGTCATGGTGACTTTGCCCATTGGGTCCAAAGTAGCAGGCATAAATCTGGGTGCTCTAGCCCACAATATAGGGAATTTTATCCCTCTCAAGTGGGTCCATGACACTGGTATAGACAGCTTCTAAGATGATTGTGTCCTGGACTATATAATTGTAGGACTCAAACCCTTTTGAAGGGTGAATAGTGGACAGGTTGGCACAGACAGAGTCTATGAAAGTATCCATCTTCTTGCAATACAAGCTGGCCCAATTGACAAGATTAACGGGAAGCCCCAGAGTAGCCAGGCCTTGCACTTGCTGGTGGTAAAAATTGGGGTCAAGAACACCCACAAAATTAGCAAGAGCTAGTAGCAACAGCTCTGAGATGCCCCACCAAACCCATGACAGGAGGGGACTGGTCAAATATCCTGTTATACCTCCCATTTCTCAACAGCATAGATGAAATAACCATGGCAAAGTTAATTTCCTCCATCTTGAAGGAGCAAGTGGTAACCAAGCAACTGAAAATAGCCAATATAAATGATAGGGCATGTTGGGTGTTGATTGCCATGGCCTTCACAGTAAGACACACTACCCACACAGTTACAGGTCTTGCAACCTGACTTCATAAACTTATCTGGGAATGTCAATCAGATTAGATGAAGGCAGAAGGCAACTAACAGGAGGAACTTGCATGTAAAAATTCATAAAAGATTTTCAAAACCAAGCTGGATCCTCATTACACACAAAGAAAAGCACCTGGGACATTGGCTTCCATTGTAATGCTGCTTAGATTTCCCAAAAGTCATTATTGAACTGATTATCAAGACAAACCACATTGACATCCAACTTGCTGTAGGGACCCAAAACCTGCTCAGAGAAATCTGGGGCATGATGGGCAATAGTAACATTGTCCAAGCCAAGGTTTGCAAAGGTATCCTTGACTGCCACTCTTGGGACCAGATTTTTGGCAGCAGGCCACTCTGCCTCTACCTCTTTAGTATCCCTTCTCTCTAGAACAATAGGCTGTTTCCCACACTCTGATAGTTGATGACTACTGAATTGTGCCAGCATCACAAACAGTCTGTTTAATGACGTCACTGATAGCTGGCACCTTGGGCTAAGGTGCAAAGGTGCTGACAATAAGAAACAGGCAAATGAGGACAGCTTAGAGGGTCACACTCCTTGCTGGTGGAATAAATCAAAGGGGTATTTACATATAAATCCCATGCTAAAGCCTGGTACAGAGTATTTGGGGGTACACCCCCAGCCCCTACAAAGTCCTTATTAAGCTGAAGATAGCAACACCCCTCAGTGTTATTAACCTAACTGGGAGTAATGGCAATCACAACCAAAGTTAGTGAAGTGTAGTCCACTTCACAATTATCTTCATGAAGCTCCTCCAGCATATGCTTCTCAAGCTTGGTTGATGATCTTACTCCCTGGTTGAAGGCATTAGTTTTAGACTGACAAAAGATATTCAAGGAATCCTGAAGAGAGGCAGAAAGTCCATGGACACAGCAGGCATAAGAAGATAAAGTCATTTTTTAAATATGGGAAGTCACTCAGGGTGCTTTTATTTATACCCAAATTTGCCTAATTAATTTGGATTGATCATCTCTGGGTGATTCAGTATGACTCCTTCATCTAAGTCTATCTCATGCCTATCAGCAGTTCACTCAATGATCATTGGCTGCATTAAATTGGGTTCTATAATTGGACTATATATTCACTGGATACTCTGGTATCTCAAATTTTCTTTTTTGGATGGAGCCACATCTGGGTCAGGAGGTATGTGGTGCAGGGAGCCACCTGCAGTAATTAATATATTGGGACTACTACCATAAAAGGTAAATTTTAGGGAAAATGCTGTCCTTTTTTTTGAAATTTTGGTCAGATATTCATCCATTAAATATTAAGTATCTTCTGCTGATTAGTGACTAATCAAAGCATCTGCAGCTAGCTGCAGATGCGTCAGAGAGTAACTAATTGGAAGAAATTAAATGGTAAGCAATTAGTGACCAATTGAAAGCTTCAAGATTGTCAACAAGTAATGACACATCAAAAGTTGCTCATAGTAATTTCAATTTGTGACCCCTGCAGATTATGATGTGCATCCTCTCCCAGAATGCCCAGTCTAGACCCTTATTCCCAAGAGATAGCCCTACTCTGGCCAGCAACTGTGGTAAAACTGAATTCCTGGTAGTTGACTATTAAGTAAAGTGAGGATTTGGTTTTTTGTCTGATTTAATTTTGAAAGTTGTCACTTTTTAATTAACAGTACTTGATTTACTGAATAATTTTAATATAAAAAATTAATCTATACAACTATAGTTTATCTGTAAAGTTACGCCTCCCCCTTGGGCCTCTACTTCAATCCTCATCAAATGCTTGGGGATCTCTGCCAAATTAAGCCTGGATATTTATCCAAAGATTTACTGGAAAGCCCTAGAAAGGTCCTCATGCTATTACTTGCAGAGTTAGTTTGAAGATGCCCCCACCTAACCCATCCAAGAGATATCTCTGGTTAAATATCATGTGCAAAAGCAGCCAGGAGCAGTGGTAACTGCATCCAATACAGGTTCCTCAATTTTTAGCTGAGTCAGTTTTCTCTTTGATTTTGTCCATTTGGATTTTTTCAGATTTTCCTGCCTCAAGAGATGCATCCATATTTTCTCATACCATTGGTCAATAAGTTTTGGATATTCAACCCCCACCCAAATTCCATCCCCTATCTTTAAATGAATGAAAGAGTTGTAAAAGACCCTGATTCATCATTATATAACCTAATAAAGCTCAAAATTTGTTAGTAGTTCTGGTCATTTGGTTTTGTCTGTTGCTTTTGGTGTTCAGTTGGTTCCTTCCCCCCTTTGGTCTCCCAGGAATTGTTAGTGACAACCTTTTGGTTGTTTCTGAAACTGCACTTTTATTTTGGTTGAGAGCTAGGTTTTGTTTCTTTACAATCTTCTCCCCAATTCTTACATTATCAAAGTGACTCCAAGGAGCTCAAAGATTCAATAACACATACATTTACTATTAATAATAATGAGAAATAAGCAACTATTTCTCATTTTACTATGTGAAAAACACTCATTAATAAAAAGATATTTTCATTAACATATAAATTAAAATACTAAAAAGACAAAAAAGACAATTAAAATATTATAAGTTCTACAAAATATAAGAAAATTATAATGTTTATTTGTTATACTTCATATAAGCACAACTGTGAATATATTATGTTTTACTAGTTAATTAGAAGAAATTAAAACATTTAAAACACTTTTAACTAGAATGATTCATCTAAAATTTACCAGGTATACCTAAAAAAACTCAGTAACATCTAAAAATATTTAAAAATGTAAAAATTAAAATAAAAAATAAAAATTAAAAGTAAAAAACATAGAGGCAAGCAAGCAAGTTTATTTGTCACCCTTTTCCCCTTATTCATTTTAGCCCCTTCCCAGAGGGCATTTTCAATGAGCTCAAGCTTCTGCTTAAGCTCAGAGGCCTTGAATTTGTGTCTTTTTTCTCACTTAATGGTATTTGTGAAGAGGGACAACTTTGTTGAGGGCTTGGTGGGGGGATGTGGTTGGCCAGATCCTGCAGCTTGGAGATAGTTTTCTCCTGCTCATACTAGAGGAGGCCAAAGAACTTGCTGAACTTGGGACGGAGCCCAAAGTTTGACTTGAGGTGCTTATGGTAGGCCTCAAGAGCCAAAGTGGTCTTCAGCTTGTTGTTGATTGCAGACCAGTGTACGTTCAATAAGGCCTTTGCTTTGGCCTTGCCTCACCTTTGAGTGACAACCTTCCCAATTCAATGGGGCTCAAAGTACTCCAGGAAAGACCTGAAATACATGTGCTTTGCTATATAAGAATCATTGGGAAGAAACTCAACCCCTGTGCAGTGTACTCTGGCTTAAAAAAATCAAGGGTACAGAACTGTGCCAGCATAAATTTGCAGGTGTCTGAGATATCCCTGCAGCTCAAACTACTAATCTTGGAATTGGCCTTAACATTTAAAGCAACTTCTTGATGGAAATGAAAGTGAAAAAGGTACCATCAACTAGCCAGGTTGACACTCTTTTCAACTTAATCAGGTTCTACTGAGTTGAGTAGCAGATTATGTGGTTGTCGTGAATACCGATATTCACCATGTATTGCTTTTGCCTTTGGTGGGCCATTTCAAAGACAAATCTCTTGCTTTTGCTTTTGCCTCTCAAAATGAGTTGATGACTGAATCAGGAAATAAAATTGTTTGGTTTCTTGATCCTGCGCAACTCACTTGCCCCACTCATGCTGGTGGCAAGTGATCCTATTGTCCTGGTAGTGTTTTGTGGTATTCCTAACCACTATATATTCCATTTCATATTCACCAATAAAAATTAAGTTCTATTCACATTTTTGTCTTTTTGTCTTCAGTACTTCCGCGCCTCTCTCTAGCCACAACTAGTAGAGATTATTCTTCCAAGGCCGCAAGGTAATTGCATAGCTTTCCCTGTCATCTAACTGAGACTTAGTACAAATCCAATCCTAAGGTTAGGATTTCCCGTTGTGTGTCTGTGCCGCGCCTCAGAACATGACAAAAATGGTGCTCACTACAGGGGCTGTAAGCCCCTTGATTATCCTATTCACATCCACGTTTTTCAGGTCCTTTGCCTCTGCCTATACAAGAGCCAACTTCACCTGAAATCACTAGCCCTCCTATTGAGAAAGATATTTCCAACCCACCTATTACCCCTACTATACTGAACCTTGGGAATGGTCCCTGCCTAGTTGCTTACCCCATGGGTACCCCTGACTTAGAACAAGTCATGGCGGTAGCCCTTGGGATAGCCTGTGAAGGAGCCATCCCTTGCCTTCAGCTGCAGTTCAGTCAAGTGGAATACTATGAATTGATTGTGGCTCCTCAAATTCCACAGCATCTCCTCTCAGCAGCTGGCTCCGCTGAGCACTTACTATTGTCCTTTGTGCAGCCTGCCTTGGTCCACCATCAAATGGTGTTGGGGCTCCACGTCCAAGAAATCTCGTCTCTACAGGCAGCAGTTACTCACCACTGGGACCAGTTTACTGCCTACCAACAGTGGATCCATTCCCTGTTTTTCTTGGTATCTGAAAATCAGCGCAACTCTGTTACCTCCCAGACCCTTTTGGTTAATTCTATTGAACAAATGCGCCAGTCCATCCCCAAATATGTGAGAGAGCGTCTACACAAGTTTCACCAGCTAGAACAACCCTGGCAAACTCAAGTAGATTCCACTTTAAACGCTTATCTCACCAACTTCAAACAACTTGTGAAGCAGCTCAATGCATTCAGCACGTATTTGTTTGAGCAACTACAGCAGGTAGCAGACTTTGCTGCTAACAGCCTTAATGAACTCAGTACGGCGTTTAATCAAGAGAGAGCTACCATTGCTGCTGCTATAGCCAAACTCCAGAGTCAAGTGAATGAATTAGCTACGCTCAAGCCAGATGTTCTGCCTTCTTCCCCTTCTGATGACTTGGTAGATTGAGAGCAGAGAATATGGGATGCTATTTGAGAGCTACGTACAACTACTTGCAGTCAAGGATGTCCTTCTGAGGCGCCTCAACCTGACCCCCTGGTGCTTGAGTTGAATGCTCAAGTTACAGAGCTACAGCAAGAACTTTCTTCCCTACGTGAGATGATGGCAACTGCTGCTAGTCCAGTTGGGGTTGTTGGCAAAGATGGCTGCTGCCCTGGCTTACCAGGAGCCCCTCAAATCCAATGTGCTAGGGAACTAATTGCCCTAGCTAACAAGGTGGATCATTTGAAGTGGGACCATACTGAGCTGGATAGAGATGTACAATAGATGAATGACTTGATTGACTCTGTGAATGACAGGTTTGCTCCTTGCCTCACAGTGGGGCCATCCCTTACTTCTCAACTGGCTGAGCTCTCCACAGTAGTGACCTTCCAAGGTCAACACCTAGATGCTACTGCACAACATGCACTCAAGCTTTCAATACGGGTGCCCACGCTGTTGAGACCCTGGCTACCCTTGAAGAGAGTGTTTGTCAGCTATGGGCTAGACAGCCCCCCTCTGAATCCAAAGCAGAGTTTCCCTGCTAATAAACGTGCTCAATAGCAACAATGGTGGTCTAACTCCCAAAGCACACTTCAAACCTACCTTTAAGCAAGTCTTTGACCCCAGAACCTCAACCATTAAAGCTTTCCTAACTATCTACAAAACTGTCATGAGACAAGCATCAGACGAGGTTAAAAAAGAACATATTCTGACCTGTTTACATCCGACTTGCCAGGAGGTGGTGGTGCCTAAACTACCCACCATTGAAACGTGGGAAGATATGAAACAGCTTTTGATTGACAAGTTTGGTGGTGACCTTAGCCTGGAAGTAAAAAAGGACGCTTTTATGCACATTGCTTTCAAGCCTAAAGAGACGCTAGCTGAGTTTGCAGACAGATTCTACATGGAAGGACAGCAACTGATAGCAAGCAGACAATTGACAGCCCATGAAGCTTACATGGCTTGCGCTCAAGCTCTCAAAGTTAACCAGCTTCTGTGCCTTCACTTCAAATCCCATAAAGCTATGCTTTCCTCTATGAAGAGCATAAAGATACTGTTGCAGGACATGCACCTTACCCATTCTGGAGCAGTTGTTAGGGAAGGTTGAGCTGCTTATAATTCTGGTTTGTCTTCCTGTGGTTCTTGCATACTTACCATGAACTCGCAAAATCCTCCTTGGCGCCAAGGTTGCCACAACTGTGGTCAGATAGGTCACTATTCTTGAGTCTGCACCAACCCACAGGTTGAAGGAGCTGATCCAAAAGAGCAGGCATGAAAAGAACAGTCAACCTAGAGGCAGAGACACTCTTGGTTGACAATTCTTCCCAGTCTCTCTCAATCCCTCCCTCTATAGCTGACTCCAAGCCTGCTGATAATGAGGCTCCTCCTATCCTCCTCTTGTTCTACAATATCTCTGAAAATTCTGACCTGGATGACTCTGATACTGATGACACCAATGCATATGGGTACTCTGTCCTGGCTGTTCTTGAAACCATTACAGTCCCCTATAAGTTGCAATCAGGAAAGACTACAACTACCGCTAAGCCTTTGCCTGAAGCCAAAGAAGTTATCTCTTGCCCTTACTTCACTCAGGATAAGAGGTCCCCCGTGCTAGTGGAGTTGTCAGAGGAAGCTGCCAAGGTTGCTGACACTGTCTTCAAGAATGTATCTATTTTGCTCCCTCTCCAAACTGTTTATAAGGAGTTCCCAAGATTAAGATGTATGATTGAAAAGTGGGATAAGGAGCTAGCAGAGGCTCAAGATATCTTGGCTGTCCTTCCACCCTTTGGTTGCACTACCACTCAAGTAGAGATATCCATTCAAAAAGTGAAGATCAAGGCCGTTTTAGACACTGACTTGCCAGTCAACGTTGTCTCCTTCAAGCTTGTGAAGAAACTCAAACTTGCCCCTGACCTTAATTATCACCAGCTGTATGGCACTGCTGGACTTTCTATGACTGTACCATAGGGGCGTACTCCGCTATACCCATGCGGTTTGGCAAGCTTCTCCTAGCTGCGCCAGCAGTTGTCTTGGAAAACGAGAGTTACAATCTCTTAGTTGGCACTTAATTCCTTAGGGAATATAATGGGATAATCAACTTGAAAGATGGTTACCTCTCTATTCTGGGATACAAAGTCCCTCTGATCTTTGAAGAGCCAGTTAAAGTTCCCGGGAAACGTCTCAAGACATGTGCCTTGGAATATCCCACTGGGGTTTTCAACCTCAAATATTGCACCCACTATTCAAACATGAAATGTCCACCCATGGCTTGTCCTGCGTCTGAAGGGATCCCTCTCCTAGCCACGTTTGCTGTCACCATTCCCCCTGGCTCCCAGGCCATCCTAGACTCCAAGATATTATATGAACTACCTGAACAAACCTTCTTGGAGTTGTACTCCCCCTCTTTAGGGCACAACAAACCTTATCTCTGTCCTGGAATCCTAGATATCTCTCATAAGAACCCTGTTCAATTGTTGGTAGCCAACCTGACTGCAATCCCCATGACCATGTCTAGGGGGCAGGTCATTGGATATGGCAAGTTGTTGAGCGCTCCTGATGTCCTGTCTCTTCATCCCTTTGGCATGTTCCAGGATTTTAACCTACCTGAAAATGAGCCTCAAGTCTTATCCTTGTTCACTGCGCAAGACTTCCCACAGCTGTCCCTGGCTCAACAGAAAGAGGTGCTGGATTTATTAGACCAATTTCCTGACATCTTTGCTAAGAACAGTACCAACTATGGGTTAGCCAAAGGCGTTATCCATCAGAGTAACACTGGCGACGCTCCTCCCTTCTGTGCTAAACCGTATTGCTGCAGTTGTGTAGAGGACGCCCAGGTATCTAAAGAGCTCAAACAACTGTTGGACGCTGGGCTGCTGGTACCTTCCCAAAGTCCTTGGGCATCCCTGCTACTCATCTTAAAGAAGAAAGATGGAGGTCATTGTATTGTGATGAACTACCGCTAATTGAACTCTTTGACCAAGAAGGACTCATACCACTTGCTGCGTATCAACAATGCTCTCCAACGTCTTGGAGGCTCTAAGTTTTTCTCAGCAATGGATCTGGCATCTGGATACTGGCAAGTTAATCTGTTGCCCAAGGATTGCCAAAAAGCCGCGCTCATTACATCTGAAGGGCTTTTTGAGCCTACTCGCATGCCGCAGGGACTCTGCAATGCCCCAGCCACCTTCCAAAGGGCCATGGACTCCATCCTCTGCAACTTGAAGCTGTCATGCGTCCTAGTATAAGTGGATGATATAAAAATTTTCAGCGCTACCTTCACCAACCACCTGGCTCATCTCAAAGAGGTGTTCATAAAGATTTGAGAAGCCAGCCTCAAACTAAAACCTTCCAAGTGCGCTTTCTTCAAAGAGAGTCTTGAATTCTTGGGCCATGAAGTAACCCAGGAAGAGATTTTCCCAATGACTAAGAAGGTTGAAGCCATCAACAAAAAGCTTCTGCCCACCAACCTGCAAGAAGTACAAGTCTTTCTGGGGATGATGGACTACTACAGACAGTTTATCCCTGACTTTGCCAATACTAGTGAACCTCTAGTCCAGCTATTACGTAATGTCCCTTTTTAATGGACTGCCAGTCAACAGCTAGCCTTTGAAACCCTTAAGCAAAAACTCAAAGAGGCGCCAATCCTAGTGTATCCCAACTATGATAAGGAGTTCATCCTATACACTGACGCTAGCAATCTTGCTATTGGAGATATTCTGGCCCAAATTGACAAAGTGGGTGTAGACCATCCTGTGACTTACACTTCCCACGTGCTGAACAAGCATGAGAAGAATTATAGTATCACAGAGAAGGAGTGTCTTGCCATGTTGCATGCAGTCAAACAGTTCTGCCACTATGTGTATGGTACCCATTTCACAGTTATCACTGACCATGCTTTGATTAAATGGTTACAACAACTTAAGGAGCCAGAAGGGCGCTTATCTAGATGGGCCCTATGTCTGCAAGGTTACAACTTCATTGTGCTCCATTGACCTGGGATTCAACATCAGAACGCTGATGGACTATCCAGAATGCCCATTCTTGCTTTACATCCTTCAGAGGCTGGCCGGTTGTACAAACTAATTGGATACCCTTCTTCTTGGGAGAGTGAAACAGAAGAGGTCCAACTGGCTTTGTCCAAGCTATCCAAAGATATCCTCATACGCGGCAATCAACTCTTCAAAAAGGTACAAGATCAGTATCTGTCCTATGTACAACCCAGTCTTTGCCTCTTGTAGGTGTTGCAAGCTCATAAAGAGACTGGGCATGGAGGCATTGCTAAGACTTTTGAATGGCTTCAGAAGAATTACTTCTGGGAAAACCTTTGCCTGCTAATCCCAGACATCATAGCTAGTTGCCACAACTGCCAGCTTCAGAGGCCTTGAGCTGTTGCCCACAAGCTCAAATTAGTTTTCCCTCAACATGCTTTTCATACTGTCAGCATTGACGCAGTAGGTCCTCTCCCCTGTTCACGTTCTAGGTGTTGCTTTATCCTGATTGCTGTTGATCACTTCAGCAAGTGGGTAGAGGCTTGCCCTACAAAGGACATCACAGCTAAGACAACTGCTGCCTTCCTGTTATAATATATATTCTCCCGCCATGGCTATCCTCAAGTGTTGATCTCAGATAATGGGACTAACTTCAATGCCAAGCTGGTAACCTCTGTTGTTGAAGCTTTGGGGTCCCACCAGTCCTTCTTTGCCCCCTACAACCCTTCTATTAATGGGGCCGTTGAGCGTGCAAATTCAACACTGGTCTCCATCATGAGAAAGCTCACCTACTCTGACGCTGCTAATTGGGACTGTGGTGATCCACATGTGTGCTGTTTTGCAGGCAAGGGTTGATTTGGCTTCAAATAAAGACAATATGCTGAAGAGTGACAATGTGTGGTTAGCTGGTGACGCTGTAAACTAGTAGGTAACATAGGGCTGCTAGGGGTAAGTAGGGTGAGCCTAGTAGATAACATGGTCTACTAGGGTAAGTAAGGCCTGTCTGGTAGGTAACATAGGACTCCCAGGGGCAGATGTTGCCTTCACCCAGCAGAAGAAATAGGCTGCTTGGGGCTATAGTGCTTCACCCCGCAGGAAACTGTGACTGCAGAAGGGTGAAGACTGAAATAGCAAGCAGGGAACTTTGTCTGTCTGGGGGGAGTAGGTTTTGGACCCCTGGCGGGTAACATGGGCTACCAGGGAAGAGCTTTGAGAGCTCAACATACCCTAATACACTTACAGGAGGTCTGTGAGCAAGCACCCTACCTAACAGACTGATAGGGTGTCCTTGTTTATGCCCCTATGGGAGCTTTAGGGAAACCCAAGGTGAGCATTGGAGGGTATAGACTTGCTCAGAGGTATCACCAAGGCAGCTTGCTTGGGGAAGCAAGCTGCAGAACTTGGTGTAATCAGGTCTCTGGGAAGTGGAGCTGATTACTCTGCAACTGAAAGCCCATACTTAATTACCTGGGTGATTAAAGACAACACATAGACATTGATCTATGGTTGAATGGCCTAGGTGGATTGCCACTTGTGAGGGCCTAGTCAAACGCCATTTCAATATAGACTCATGCCTGGGTCTACAAGTTCTGGTAATGGGGACTGAGATAAAGAACTAATGTGGTTCACGGATTTAACAGAGAAAGCTAGCAGGAGTGTCATGATAGATTCCATAATGCCGGGTATTGTCCGTCCAAGTAAGAAGGCTTGGAAGGCCGGAAAAACTGTATCAAAATTGACCAAGTTAACAGATTTAAACCAAACAGTCAATTGAAAATGGGTCACAGCTGCTCCAGTCTGCCAGCTGAAACCAGCTCTCTCTTTCAAACTGATGTTGATAAATTGACATAATATGAGGGTCACCTGATATGAGCTTGTTAATCAGTATGACCGTCAGAGACTAGTCACGCAAGGGTTCTCTGTAACTTAGACCAGATACTTACTTAGCAATGTAGAAGGAATAGGAGGTCAGGACTCAGGTGGTATTGCTTAGTCAATTTTTCTGATATATTGAATAATTTTCCCTGTTTTAACTCTAAGAGTTGAGTCCTCCTAAATTTACTCAATAAAAATCAATTATCCCAAGCTCTAAATTTTAAATTTTAAAATGCATCCTGTGATCAGGCTGTTACAGTATATCCTGTACAATCTGATTCTGAACCAAATAATTTCAGGAAGATGGGGCCCAGCATTGGGAACTTTGTTGTTGGCAGCCCCAAATGTCAATTTTATGCCAGCTGATTTTGTAGCTCCTCCCCCATTCTTGAAACTGAAAATTGTGTCCCTTCTCAATGCCCAGAATTCTGCGCTGAAGATGCATTGATGCTTTCCTGGGTCATTTATCTTGGTTTACTCTGGCTAGGACTACTGGTTCTACTTAATCCTGGAGTTTCAATTGGAAATTTCACAAAAAAATATCTGAAGCCTCATTGGTGGTTAATAATCAATTCTATGTGGATTTGGTTTGTAATTCCCCATCATTTAGAAACAGCTTCATATTATCCAGTAATTTCTGTCACAAGGAGGGACTGTTTGGTCACAGTGAAGACTAGTTGATGGACTGTTAATTCATATTGAATGGAATGAACCAATCTGGTTCAGTGTGTAGAAGGAACAAAAAAAGTTCCTAGTGAGGATTGGTGGAAGAACTAGTTGAGGATAAGTTGAAGGACAAGAAGATTATGATGCAGGAATAGCTGATCATAAAGCAGGATGGCCAAAGAACCAGAAGTTGGTGCTGAAGAACTGAAGAGCTGAGAGGATGAACTAGCCAGACTAGATGCAGAGGAAGAGCTGATTTTGGTGTCTTTTGAGGGGAAAATAGATGAAAAGAAGAAGTTAAATAATAATTTAATACTTCCTGATTATGATTAAAAGAGGGTTAAATATCATATAACAAAAAAGAAAGAGAAGGAAAAATAATATATAGTTTATTAGAACTATATATTATTTTAGAAAGAAGAATTAAAGAGGAAAAGAGCCAGAAAGAAGCTAGAAAAAGAACAGAGAAACTGTGAGGGTGAAGGAGCAAATTTTTCCAAGAACAACTAGGAGAGGTGAAAGGACAAGCAGCAAGCAGGTTTGAAGTTGCAAAATGTTGAAAGAAACACAGAGAAACGTTGAAAAATCAAAGGGTCAAAATTTGCCTAAGTAAAACATATGTGGAAGCGCTCAAGATTTGCCAGGAAAACGTGACGGGAATTACAGCAAAACTGTTTGAAATGCAGAGCTATTGTTTACCCTGAGCAAGAAAGCCTCAGGTTCAAATCAGGGTCAGGGACAGGTCATCTGGGGAAACCTTTTTTGGCAAAACTGTTGAATCAAGGCGTATGATTGGCTGCAAGCCAGAGTCTATTTAATCAGTGTTTTAAGGGCTTTAACTTAAGAGTTAAAGACTAAAAAATGAGGAGCATAAGCAGAAGATTCAGGGCTTTCATTGGCTGAAGTAAGTTTAAAGGTTTAATATATTTTAGAAGGAGAAAAACTGGATAGTTTAAGCTTTGAAGAACCAGAGTTCTAAGAGAGGTTTTTGGTCTGAAACAAGGGGCTATAAAAGGGGGAGCTATCTGAGATTCTTCAGGGACTGGATCAAGTGGATTACAAAGGCCACAAAAGCTACAGAGGGAGCCAAAGACCAAGAATAGGAAGCCAGAATCAGAACAGACTGCAGGAGCCCAAGATTAGAACACAGGAGCCCAAGACCAAGGAGCAGGAGCCAAAGACCAAGTACAAGGAGTCCAAGAGATTGTTAAAGGACTCCAAGTTTTGGCACAAACCCCTCATTATTCCCTATCCTAAGGCCATATACCAGAAGGTTTCTAAGGGGATCTTCCTTCTGACTGTGAATAAAGCGCCTATTACAACCCCTATCCAAATTTCCTGCATTAAGAAAGGATATAAGTCCCATGAGTCAATTACCCCACATTTTCTATCCTAGCCCAGGGGACAAGGAATCCTATTGCCTAGGGTGTAGGAAGTTTGCCTCTAGTAAGTCTGCCCAGGAGGAGTGGGACAAGGTGACTAGGCATCTGGAAATGAAAAATAGAGGTAGAGAGTTTATTGGGGGAGAGTTTGCAAGATTATTACAAGATTGGTATCAACCTATAGAAGGGCTGGCGCCGGCCAAAGTGCAAGTGTATGGTGGAGACGCTTGCCTAGTAATTCGGAAGGTAATGGAGGAGTTTGCTCTTATGCAGGACAAGTATAAGCTCCTAACCAACCATTCACCACTATTGGAGAATGATGACTCCTCCAAGCCGGTCCCTGGCTACAACCCAGGACACACTTTGGGGACCAGTGACCAGGAACCCCATAGGGACCTATACTTACCTGCTGCTCTCTTTGCATATTGCCTTAGAAAACATTGTGTCACTTGGTACTCCCCCTTTGCTATGCTGTATGGGCAAGAGGCTACTAACCCATTGCTCTTGGGCCCCCCTGCTTTCCTTTGATAAGGCCATGAACCCTGACAACCACATCAAGGATCTAGTCAACCGTATAATCAATACACAGGCCACTGCCTACACTTCTGCATACAAGACTAAGATGCTTGAACTTTCTCCCAATAATGCTGGGTGCTCCCCCCTTGCCTGAATTTGATGTTGGCAACCTTTTTCTTTACTACCAACATAGAGTAGGTGGGCGCGTGCATAAGCTGGACACTATGTAGATTGGCCCTTTGGAAGTGACCTTCAAACAAGGGTCCAAATACACTGTGAAGCTCATCTCCAGTGGTTGTCCTTTTGCTTGAGTACATGACAAGTTCCTCCACAAATACCACCCCCCTAAGGCCAATATAGGGGAGGACAATGTCGTGAATACTGCTATTCACCATGTATTGCTTTTGCCTTTGATGGGCCATTTCAAAGACAAATCTCTTGCTTTTGCTTTTGCCTCTCAAAATGAGTTGATGACTGAATCAGGAAATAAAATTGTTTGGTTTCTTAATCCTGCGCAACTCACTTGCCCCACTCATGCTGGTGGCAAGTGATCCTACTGTCCTGGTAGTGTTTTGTGGTATTCCTAACCACTATATATTCCATTTCATATTCACCAATAAAAATTAAGTTCTATTCACATTTTTGTCTTTTTGTCTTCAGTACTTCCGCGCCTCTCTCTAGCCACAACTAGTAGAGATTTTTCTTCCAGGGCCGCAAGGTAATTGCATAGTCTTCCCTGTCATCTAACTGAGACTTAGTACAAATCCAATACTAAGGTTAGGATTTCCTGTTGTGTGTCTGTGCCGCGCCTCACAACACAATAGCAGTCCTTGACAGTTGGACCATCATTGTACAGAAGGAAGCACTCCCCACTTGGGAGTTGCTTAAGCTTATGTGTGAGTGTGAGCTCTGAGAGAATGTCTGAAGCCTTGGGGGGGAGAAGGATTGTCAGCAATATGCTTGTCACTGTTAAACATAACCAGCTGATCCTGAGTGGGCACCAACTTTAGATTATTGGTATTTAGATATTGGAGGGCCTTAATGGCCATATAAGAGGTGTGAAGGTGGGGGGAGATGATGATCATTTGCATTAGATACCATTTAAGCATTAGAGTAATTAGATGATTAGGGGGCTCACAAGAGTACTCCTTCATCTCAACAGTTACCTTTTCCAGCCTTCAGTGTTGAGGCAGTCACAACAAGAGTTGTCCTCACAGACAAAGTGCTTGCTTTTGGTCTGGCACTTTTGATTATTATAATTAAAGATGCAATTATCTGTCATATAACCAGGGCTGCCTTTGAATGACATGATTGGGAAGTATCCTGGGAAGTGCTTGGGGACTTTGAACTCCTCATCCACATTAAAAATATTGTTAATGGTCAGAGGATCTCAAGTCATATGACCAGTGGCTTTAAACTTCTTTGAGTA
Source organism: Entomophthora muscae (assembly GCA_014839935.2). Classification (NCBI taxonomy): domain Eukaryota; kingdom Fungi; phylum Entomophthoromycota; class Entomophthoromycetes; order Entomophthorales; family Entomophthoraceae; genus Entomophthora; species Entomophthora muscae. Next base: position 148,722 of record QTSX02007224.1, read on the forward strand.
GTCCTCAGGATCCTCCTAATAAGAAAAAGGATGGGATGGAGAAGAGCCACTAGGAGAGGAGGAAAGGGGTTCTTGAGGCCTGCTTAGAGGCCTTTTTCTCTTTACCAGAACAAGAAGTAGGCTCTTTAGCAGGATTTTTCTTCTAAGCACAGTGTTTCTTTGAGGGCTCAGAGTCAGCCTCAGACTGGTAGTAGCAATTAGTGGTAAGATTATCATCAGTTCTATTGTTGGAAGAGGGATGGGGGGATGATGACAGGGTGGGGAGATAGAGATAAAGAAGGGGGATTGTTGGCCTTGGGGGCCTTCTTGGCATGCTTGGGGGTAATGGCAGTAGCCTTGGAGCCAGTGGAGGTCAAGCACTGAGACTTCTTGGTGAGTTTATTTGATCTTGGCTAAAATAAAGATTAGTTTTGTAAATAAAAAAGGTAGACAAAAAGAAAATAATAAAGTAAAGCAAAGAAAAATATAATTAAGTATAATACATAAAATTAGATTAAAATTAAAAGAGCATATGAAAGCAAAGAAAATAAAAATATAAGAAAAAAGTAAAGATGTAAAGTTTAATAGCATATAAAATAGATAGTATGTGATGGGGTCTCAAAGATGTTAGGTTCAGCATAACATATGAGAGCTAAATCAAAGGAAAAAGATATTTAAAAGCAAAAAACAAATAAAAAATATTGGGAGTGTTAGGGGGTTAATAGAATAAACTTGCAAAATAATAAGTTATTTATGTAGGATTTTTTATTAGGGGTTAACTACCCAAAAATGAGTAAAGTGTCAAGCTTGGCACTGTCAATCAGCTTGAAACCCAAATTTGCACTGTCAAGTGAAAAATAAAGCTGAATTATCACTTTTGACTTTCCCAGAGTCAACTAAAAATTTAAAAAGTATATATTTTTTACATATAAACCTTGCTTAATTTAATAGCAGGTTTGAAAGTTAACCCAAAAGCAAGGTAGTTTTAAATAAGCAAAAAATTAAAAATCAAAATATATATTAAAAAAGTAAATGTACAAAAAGGTGTTTATTAATGATAGGAGTATGTAGGGAGGAGCCAGGAGTAAATTATTTACCATAGTATGTGTTAAAATATTAAGAATCTCTCTTCACTAGTCACCCTGATAAGGTTTCAATTTGGTGGGTGTTGACCAGCATCCATAGTGCAACACTTATTAATTTAAGCTTAAATCCAAGCTTTTGATTTTTTAAATATCAAACTGCATATATGGCAAGTGGATAGTTTTAAATAGGGGGAGCCAAATTTCTGTTTTCTATAAATTACATATGAAATCTATTAATGAATCAGGCTTAATTTATGTGGCACCAATTGATCTAGCAATCTGGAATAGACATAATGTAAAACAAGGAGGGTATTTGATTAATGTATATACCACCAAATCCAATATAGTGGTACTTGGGAGCCTAATATACAACTGTGGACAATAATATATATAATAGTAAATAATAAAATTTACATAAGTGTGGATGTGTTTTTATTAATAAAATTAGTATTTGATTTAAAAAGGGTCAACTTGGCCACTTTTACTTTTAGAAAGTCAATTACCAGTGGTTTAAATTTTTATTAGTAAATTTTATATAAATCACCTCTTAATTTGGCCTTTGAACTAACAGAATTATTAAACAGAGTCAACTTTCAGTGTTTTTAATTTTAATTTTTGTTTTAAAACCCCTGAATTACTAGTAAAAATTAGCTTAAATTGTTTAAGCAAAAAACAAAAATGGATTTACATATTGGGTAGTTGATTTCACCACAGTTGACCTCTGACCAGGTATCACCTGACCCCCATTAATGCCTGTATATTATTGTACTACCCAATACTGTCCCTCCCTTCCTGCTATTTACCAAGTAATGTTTCACCCCCTAGGGTTTCAAAGCTGCATCAGACCTAGGCCTAAACAACCTAGTGTTACAACATCTTTGATTACTCCCTCTTGGGGAATTAATACCCCAAGCAGATCACCAAATGGTGCACCAAATGGTTCACCAACCAGCCAACAAACTGGTGGCACCATTATCAGTCAATTATCTATGACAGGGATCACCCAATCAAGATCTTAAATGGAACACAACTTGAATAAGCCTTGTGACTCAAGAGGAACATTACTCAGATAAGCCCCATGACCCCCATGACGTACATGGACAGCATGTGGCTTGTCATGATACTATATATTATTCTATATCCATATCTAATAAAGTATCATTCTCTTCTAAAATCTTCCCCTTATCTTGTTTAATATACTTCCCAGGAGTATATACTTGACAGTGATAGCACAGGTAGGTTATCCATACTTACCCACACAAAGAAAAAAAATCCCCCCTAAGAAAAGGACCCAAGCGATAGTACTCCCTAATGGCTGGGGAGACTACAAAGAGGAACAAGAGGTTCCTGCAGGCCTTGTCATCTACAAAAACATCCTTGTACCTGTCAAACAATACAACACTCTCAAAGACCGCAGATAATTATCCAAATCATCAACCACAACAGGACCACAACAGCCTGAGATACTCAATATTGTATTCCAACGCCTGCGTACAGACAAAATTGGCGCTTTTGTAGGACTACATCAGGAAAATGCCTCTCTTTGGAGCAACAGTACACAAAGCAAATTTGAGCAAGTGGACTACCCCCAAAGACTCTGGGTCAGTGAAATTGCCCTTTGTGTTACAGGAACTGCATCATGTTTTGTAAGCAGATGGCTAGCCCAACACCCCAACCAGAAGAAAAACTGGGAGATATTCAAAGCTGCATTCCTTGAAAAGTTCTCCATGAAGGATTCCAACATGGTGATTATGAAAGAACTTCAAACCTACAATATGACAGGAACAATCAAGGAATACATTGCTTCATACAAAGACCTACATGACCGCACACTCAGCACTATTAGCTTTGACAAAGCTGGTCCACAATTAGACTTCTACAATGGCCTCCCCACACACATCAGACGTCAGTTTGACATGACCTGCTGCAAGAATCTCAAAGATGTATTCTTGGAAGGAAAGCACACAGCTCAGAAGTCTGACAATCTACACTCAACAAACAAGCAAAAGGAGAGTCTCATGGCAAAGAAGGACCCTTGCCCTAACAGACAGAATAACCAAAGCAATAACTCCAATCCTCAAACCGGGCATTGCACTGCAAAAGCCAACCAGGCCAGCACCAAAGATACCAACAAGGAGGGAAAAGCTCAGGGGAGTGCTTAGGCAAGCCATCCTCTCCCAACATACAAGACTTGTACAGGGACCAAGACGTGAACTCAATCACCATGATCCAAGTACCCTCAAGCAACCATCTACTGTTTGACGCCCAAGCTAGAAATAAACTCCTCCTCTATCCTTACTGTTTTTGAAGATACCAGGGCACCACACTATTTGACACTGGAGAAGACCAATCCCTTGTCAACAAGAAATTTGCTGATCTCATGAAGTTGCCTACCACTTGAAGTAGTGTCAAGAGGGTCATCATGGTGGACAACCAAAGCACACCAGTCACCCAAGAGGCAAAATCTTTCTGCGCCCAAATCAAAGACGTACAGACTATACTCAGTGGGCCAATCATACCAATCTCCAAATATGATGTCATACTTGGCCTGGAATGGATGAGAAAGACAAAACCTCATATTGACTGGGACAGTGCCACCCTCATCATATAGCAAGGAGAAGTCCGCCACCATGTATACCCAACACACCTTGACACACTCATGAGGGACCACATATTCATGAAAATCATGAAAACAGAAGAATGAACTGCCCCTAGCAAAATCAATTGGAGCACCTGCACGTATGAGGTTATCCACTTTAAAAATACGGAGACTTGACGTGAAGAGGACCATATCTGAGACCAGCTAGTTAGCAAGCTCCCCTCTGTCTTCCAAGAAACACTGCCAGGATTACCTCCTGACCGCGGCATACAACATGATATTGACCTCAAAGGAAGTGTACCAAAAGCATGACCTATCTACAGCCTCACATCACAAGAAGACAACACCCTAAAAGCTTATCTTGAAAAAGCGCTTGAGAAGGGACTCTCACAATCATCAAAGTCACCTTTCAGTGCTGCTGTCTTCTTTGTGGCAAAGAAAGATGGAGGACTCTGCCTGGTCACTGACTACAGAGCGCTCAACAAGGTCACAATTAAGAACAGGTATCCCCTACCCCTAATTGACAGCCTTTTTGACACCCTGGGGGGGTCCCAAATCTTTACAAAAATTGATTTGACAGCAGGTTACTACCAAATCTGCATGAAACCTGAAGACATTCCAAAGACCACATTTAGAACAAAATACAGATTCTTTGAATGTGTCCTTCTCAACTTTGGCATGGCAAATGCTCCCAGCACCTTTGTGAACTTCATGATCAAAGTTTTCAAGGAATACATCAGAAAACAAGCAATTATTTACCTGTACAACATCATCATGTACAGTCTCAACCCAGAACAACACTGGGAAGACATCTGTCTTGTCCTCTGTACCCTCAAAGAGAGCCAATTGATCACAAAGCTGTCAAAGTGTGAATTCTTCTCAGTGGAACTTCCATTCCTTAGTTGCATCATCAGTAAGGACGGAATCAAACCAGATCCAGAAAAAATACACACCATGACCAAAATGCCAGCCCCCAAAAATAAGAGTGAACTCTGCACCTTCCTTGGGATGGTAGCCTACATAAGATGGTTTGTCCCTGACTGGGGTACCCTAACATCCCCCTTTCAGCCATTACAGGAAAAACAACCAAGTTTTTCTGGACACTGCTACAAGACCAACACTTCTGCCAACTGAAAGAACACATGGTCACCACCCCCATCCTCCAATACCTGAATCATGAGGGAATCTATGAGCTAGAGACCAATGCCTCCTATTATGCCATAGGAGGAGTACTCTGTATCCAAACAGCAGAAAAAGACTTCCTCCCTGTGGCATATGAATCAAGGAAGTTATCAGACGGCAAACAAAGATATCCCATACACTGTCTCATGAAGTGGCAATGCTATATGGAAGGAGCCCAAACGTTTAAGGTAATCACCAACCACAAGTCACTGGTATTCTTCAAAACACAACAACACCTGTCAAGAAGACAAGCATAATGGATGAATCTCATACAGAGATACCCCATGCAAATCAAATATAAACCAGGCAAGGAAATGCTGACTGCAGATGCCCTGTCAAGGCTATACAGTAAACATGTCCTCTGCGTTGATGGCGAACCCAACTGGCCCATGTTAATCATGGATAATCTCCAGGAAGGGTTCCCAACTGGCACCCCAATGGAAATCCAAGAAAAGGTCCTTAAGAACAAGCGCCTGTTCAAAAACTTATATGGTACGCTACACCGGATACTCCCAAATGGTGATACTGTACCCTACATCCTTTCAACTATAAAGACTGACACAATCCTATGATATCACAGAGACCTAAGACACACCTTCAGCAGGAACTTGCATGAATATATAAAGACACGCTACTGGTGGCCCAACATGCTAGACAATATCAGAGAAGTACTGGAACAATACAAAGTCTGTGATAAGTACACCCAAAACAAGGAACCACCCAAGTCAGTAGTACCAGTATCCATCACACAACCCTTCAAGGTATGGTCACTAGATATTGGGGGACCAATGCCTGGCAAAAACAAGGTCAAAAAGTACATCATCACAGCTATTGACTATGCAATCAGGTGGCTTGTGGCCCAAGCCACCAAAGAACACAAAGGCAACAACGTAAGACAATTCATTGGAAAAAAATCATAGCCAAGTTTGGAAAACCTGACCACCTCATCACAGGTGGGGGCACCAAACTTAAAGCCATTGACACCAATTTTTACCTTGCCAAAAATGGAATAAAACACATCATAGTCAGCCCATATCACCTAAAAGCAAATGTATGAGTTAAACAACTAAACAGCGCACTTGTAGAAGCCCTCAGTAAGTTATCTGCTAACAATCCAAAGGCCTGGGTCAACATGCTCCCAACAGCGCTCATGGCCTGCAGAAAACAAGTTAACCACAATACAGGCAAAAGCCCTTATGAGCTTGTCTATGGACAAAAGCCTGCTCTTGTCAGTACAAATGCAGGTCCACAACTGCCTCTTCCCAAAAAGATGCCAGACAACAGTGACCCCAATGTACTATGAGCCAGAAAAGACCAAGAGGAAATGGAACACCAAAGGGTCAAAAGGGAAACAATCCCATTACAACAAGAAAGATTCCAAGTTGGGGACAAAATCTGGGTTGTCAACCACAGCTGTCAGGATACCGCATCCCAGGGGAGAGACTGTTAGCCTCAGCTGCCAACTTGTGAGGTTGAGAGGAGGGTAGAGCCCACCATAGAAGGGGTGCTAACTTGATGAGATAAGATGCTAATTGTCCCACTAAGGCCCAGGGTCCAGCAGTGGGTACCATAGTGTCTACTAACCCAGCCAAGGTGATGTAGGCAATGCCTGCATATTGGTTGGCTGTGGGCAGAGACAGTCCTGAGGCAGGGTGTAGGCAGTCAAGTTTGGGTGTCAGGGGTGCTTCCATATCTATATGATAGGCAGGCAAATAGTTATACTTCACATGGATTTTGGGGGCTGGTTGTTTGTACCAAGCACCTTTGTGGAAAGCTGTTTATGGGGTAATCTGTTAGGCCAGGTAGTCTGGGTGGGGGGTATCCTTCACAGTCAACTCCCAATACTTTGGCTTAAGAGGGTAGTCAGAGAAATTCAGTGGACCAAAGGGTGCTCCCAGAGGACAATAAAACACAGGCTGGGTTTTGGGGCTTCCTCAGGAATGCAGGACGTCTGCCCAAGATTTTTGGTTGAAACAGTAGTAAAATGGAAAACAACCAATAAAAAATAAGGAATAAAATGGTAGAACCAAGGTCCCATAATCTTATTTATTTCAGAATGGCAATACCACTTTGTCCTGACTTTATGGGGTTTAAATACCATTTAAAATGCTAAGTTTGGAATCTAGTCCATCACCTGATAGCTGAGTTTGCTCAGTTTCCTCCAGGCTGAGAGTTCTGGCCCCATTATGGTCCTTCAGGCCCATCATATCTTCTGTTGGAATAATCTCCATCTGTTGGTCCATACACAACCTCTTCACACCTTCATCATTGCCTCCGGAATTCTTGTCATTAGGGACCAAGAGACCTCCAGAATCCCTAAGCTGGGACAATCTTTGCTCCATAAACTGCACATCTTCAGGAGTGGCTTTGGGATCACTACATGACAGGGGATCACATGGCCCAGTGGTCTGGGTTTCTGGTCAATCATCATAATCCCCTTTGGATTTTAGCCCATTGTGCTGAGTAGCAAACCCCTTTTTGGATGGTCCATCAACTATGAAAGGAATGACACCGTATTGGTTTAGCGCTCCCAGTAATCCAGCTTGTTCCTGCAAATTTGCGGCCAGGCAGACCTTCAAATTTCCCTGATTAATTGGGGTTGAACAAATGCCTGTTTCAGCTCTTCCAACAGCTAGCTGTGAAAAACATGGGCAGGCAGCCCAAGGGCCTGCAGGATCCCCACAATCCTCAGAATCAGGTCCTGAGCTTGATTCTCCTAATTGAAGTTTCCCACTTATTTTGGCAGAAATGTCATTCATGACAACAACCAACACAAATTGGACCCAGGATTACGTGGACCAGGCATTGTCATGGAAGTCAAGCCAAACAATACCTACCTTATCAAGAGAATATGAGCCCAAACTGAACTAAAATGTATGCACCACAACCAACTCCGCCTGTGTAAAGCAAGAACAGCCCAGCAAAATTTAAGGCTCCCTGTACCCAACACCAAACTGGATTAATACCAAGCCCGCATACCAGATACTCTCAAGAAGATTCCCAAGGCTCCACCTTCCAGCACCCCAGGGGGAGATGTTGCAACATCTTTGATTACTCCCTCTTGGGGAATTAAAGCTCCAAGCAGATCACCAAATGGTTCACCAACCAGCCAAAAAACTGATGGCACCATTATCAGCCAACCATTTATAACAGGGATCACCCAATCCAGATCCTAAATGAAACACAGCTTGAATAAGCCTTGTGACTCAAGAAGAACATTACTAAGGTAAGCCCCATGACCTCCATGAGTAAAAGAACAGTATGTGGCTTTCCATGATACTATATATTATCCTAATTTCATATCCAATAAAGTATCATTCTCTTATTAATTTTCTTCTTTATCTTGTTTTTATACTTCCCAGAAGTATATAATCAACACTAGTCTTTACCCTAATCCTATTTTCCACTAAAGGATGGTGTCAGGAATGTCTTTTCTGAAATTCCTGACAATTTATTCCTTGTCATAGGAGAAGCTTTATTCCCTTCTTTGGTTTCTACTGGGTCTCCTAAAATCAATGGGTTAGTTAGTAGTAACTGTTCTTTATTACATTTGGAAATTGGCTCTGTTGGGCCCCTGGATCCAGCATTAACAACAACAGGATTTGAATCCGGGTCTTCTTCTCTTCTATACGCTCTTTTGCTTAAGAAAACAATTAGTAAAATCATAAAGAGCAAATCATTACCTTTTGAAGCTGATTCCAGCCAATCAGGATTTACTACAATCCTTTTGCTGGATCCTATTAATCACTTTGATGATGCTGACAGCTGTTTTGACTCTATTCTTGCTCTGGCTTGTCCGTTGGCCTCCAGTTCTTCTGCTGGTTTCTTCTCTCCTTCCCCAGTTTTAATTGGGAAATAGCTGGAGATGTTTCTATATCTTGCTGCTCTTAGTGAATTGTTTAAATTAACTTAAAAAAATTATGTTTCAAAAGCATATTTAGGGGAAGAAATACCAAAACTCCATATTTTAAGTCACACTAATTCACAATCCCCAGTAACTTCCCCCAAATCTCCTCAAATCCTTTACCTTTTTCTCTAACTACTCTATTTTCTAACATGCTATATATAGCTGGTAATTAATACTTTATTTTTTGTTCAATCAAAAAGTCTACATTCACCCAAGTGAATTATTGTCTATTTTATTTTGACTTAAACCCTTAATAAATCCTAACCATGAGATTTCCCAAGACTTCCATTATGGAGTTTCTTGGGTATAAATGTGTATACTGGATGACTTTGTTACAGGCTGAAAAGGCCAGTATTTCAATTGGTACACATGCAGACTCAGGTACTTCTACCAAAGCTCAATTCTTGGACAATTACTGACATTGAGTAATTCCAGAAGTCTGGTATACCACAACTCCCTTGTCACACAACCCTCCTTGTAAAGAAGAACTTCAGAGCTTCCAGTCCGTAGGTAATACCGCCAAACCACAGGTTTTTTGTCCCTTGGTCTCTGCCTTTCTCTTGTGCTACTTAGGGACTTACTTCTTCTTAGGATAATCCAATCCCCTTTTGGGCCAGTATTGCCTATTTAGAGAACTATTTCACCTCAGTATGGTATCCTTGCCTGTGGGTTCACTGGTAAATGGACTAAATCCTTCTGCAATCATTCACCACCTTGGAAGAGTACTTCCATGTGGGTGGGTGCCTGACAGATGGGTATAAAAAGCCCTCATGAGTCTCAATAAAATATAATAATTAACATAACAAACTGCTTACTGTCTTACTTTACTTGTAGAACTCCAGATAGAGAGCTTCTATTGAGTAATAAGATTAAAGTCCTGTTGTGTTCCTTTTGCCTGTTGCTCAGCTATAGAATCTTTACCCCAAAAACCCCTGAATACCACAATATTCATAGGTGTGATAGTTGTGGTGAGATTGATAAGCTGACAATTATATGTTGTGTAATCAGCATTTAATACTAATAAAATAGAAATTATATAGTGTATAATAGTTGCATCTATTGATATTAAAATAGTAATTATACAGTGTATAATTGTAGCGCTTGGTAATATAAAGCTAAAAGTTATACAAGGTGTAATAGCCAAGATCTAAGGGCAATGAATAGACAGATTATATATAGTCAATTAGCCCAATCTCACGCCCTTTTTATTTTGTTGAGACCAGTTTTTTCTTTTAGTAATTTTACTAAGTGGTATTTTAAACAAAGACTTTAATTAGTATTTAAATCTATATAGATCAGGATCTTTATTCATCACAACAAAATAGTTACTGCTAATATTCCTCCATTTCCATAAGAATGATGAAATTTCACTGTGTGAAACCCCTAAGAAATCCCTCATTATGATTGCCCAGGTGTTCAAAAGTTATCCAAACTTCAACCTGCACAATTTTTATGCTGATAATATCTTAGACTTAGTATTGGTTAAAAACTGTATTTAATTGTATTTATATTGAAATTAGTTGGGTTGGTTAAATCAGCCACTAAATGGCCTATTTCAGCTGATGTAACAGAGGTCTTATGGGGTGGAGAAGGATTAATTTATCAATCTTTCTGCACAAGACATGTAAATTTCTCTGTTTAATGATAGCCTCCAGATGGTATTCAAATAACAATGAATTAGTACAAAAAATATTTTCACATCTTCATCTCCTGTTTAAAGTTGAAGCATTGTATATATATTAGTGTTACTTTTATAACACTCTTAGTTATTGAATTCCACATGCTCTTGGATTTGGCAATCAATAAAAGAAAATCACTTTTCTAGAAAAAAACTATCAAGGTTAGAAATAATTTTATTAAACCCATGATAGATAGTTTTTAAAGCTTTGATACAGGGGCCATTCTTGTTATAAAGTTAATAGTAGATCATATAGTGATCAAATTAGGAAGCTGGATGAGAGATTGTATGCCACAATTTCCCAAGTAAGATTTTCTGGATTAGCTTTGAAAGGGTCCTGCTTATACTTGGATTTTGATCTGATTAAAATGCAGCCAAGCTATTATTTTTTCATTTGAAACTTTATTTGATGCACATTCATTTGCACTTACTGTTTAGTGATATTCTATGGCTAGTGAGTTAGTTTAATAGGAATGCAATATGTTGCATAAATTTTTATCTCTTAAATATGTGTGGTGTAAGTCTGATTTTTTATTAATTGTATATTAGAGAATTTAAGTGAAACTATGGTTTAATATGATGCTTGTGTTGTAACTGTACTGTATTAGCATATTTACAAGGGGGAAAGTATTTAGAAACTAGATATTGTCTTTATTGAGATATGCAAGATTATATAGTTTGGGTGAACCTTTTAGGAGGAACAAGATACCTGCTAATCAATCATTTGGATGGGTAGGGGGTGGCTTGATCCTACTAATAAGATAAGCACTAAATTGAGTTTGCCCCTGGGGTTTGGATTACTGTTAGTTCAAATTTTCTTGTTTGGCAAATTGAGTTGACTTCTGCTTTTGGCTATGGGTGTTGGGATAGTCAAATTGAGGATCAATGGGTATTTTGTGCAGAGTTTTACCAGGGGGTCAGCCCCACAGCTTTGACACCAATACCCTTTAATATCAAAAGCCATAATTATGAAATTAAGTAAATTTTTTTTTAAAAAAGCATATATACATATATTCTTTTAAGAATGGCCCCAATTAAGGTCAACTACTTCTACCATCTGAATAATAATCATAAATACTTTTAACTATTTTAGTTTATGTTTTATTTTGTCATTTAGTTTTAAAGTTATCATGATTAAGCTTATAGCTAAACTTTAATTGTGGAATGCCACCCAAGAAGACCCTCAAGCTAAACAGAGACTCCAAAGCCACTGAAACTTTATCCAAGTAAACACTTTCCAAGTAATCAAGCCCAATTAGATCATCTTTCAAGCTCAAGACCCAAGAAAGAGCCCCAACTCACACTTCAGCCAGACCTCATGAAGATAACTATCCAAGCCCAACTTTAAGCAGATAATAAACCTCTCACCCCTAAACCTTCAGTGCAGCTGGTGAGCTGCCCATGAATAAAGACCAACCCAAATCCCCCACCCCTCATTATTCACCTCAAAAATCACCTAATCTTTTACTGAATAACAAGCCCCCACCCTAAATTATGAATCCCCTTCACCAGAGCCTTATAGCTTCAGCACCTGCTCTAATAAGGATTCAGATAACAATGCACCAAGTACAAAGAGGACCAGCCACACAAAGGGAATTAATTGGCCAAGCATCCCTGAATGCTCCTATGGTATGTCCAAGAGCTTCTGCAACAAGAATAGGGAGTTCATCTCCCAAAGAAGCCAGAAAAGTGACTCTTTGTGGCTATCACCCAGAGAAGTAAAGCAGGGGTAGATAAAAGCTCCCACTATAGAGCAGCAACAAGTATAGGAAGGGCAACATCAAGTCTTTTAGGCACAAAGCACCATATGCAGCACCCCAGTTATCACCAGAAGCTCTAGGAACTTCAAGCCCTCTTTTAGCAAGCATAGCCATCCATCACCCAAGGGTATTGTTGAACCCTGGCTTAGGCAGTACACCAATAAGCAGGTGTCACTCCAAAGGGATACAACTCTAACAACCTGGCTATAGTTGCGCTGTAACACCAGTCAGATGATAAGAGGGCAAAGGTACCCAACCACAGGGTGGTGACCAGGCTCATCACCACGCAGAGGGTAAGGATTGAGGGAACAGCTGTCAGCCCAAAGAGAGACACTGCAGCTGTGCTCACAGAAGAGCTGGCCACTGCCAGCAAGGGGGCAAGGTACCCACTCTATAAAGCTGTCTTCAGCACTGCCAACCCTATAGCAACCTAGTGCACTGAAGGCAATCTTTCAGTAAATCCTGATCTATCAGGGTTGACTGATCCATATTCCCATCACTTAAGCTAATGGGCTAACAATAGACAGACCACAGCCAGGTTGAGACTTCTATTCTGGAATATGGAGAAACTATATCAAGATTGTTATAGTTTGAATCCAGAAGCTTCTATGATTAGATTCTAGGCATTCTGGAATCCTCAAAAACAGACACAAACCCGCCCTACAGAATAAAGGCGGGAAAATACAAACATCCTGTTTCACCAAGAAGTGAGACAAAAGACCGCCCAAGCAAATCTTGCACACTAGACCAAAAATAAGACAGGGCCCAGGCTATGGATGTCAACTTAGTTGATTGCAACTAAGTCAAGAGATATCTAGGCTGAAGAGGAGAAATCAGCAGCTTAGAATATTACCTCATTCCAAAACCTTATTCAGGTTTGGGATCCAACTCTAGGGGTGAAACTAGTAGCTTGGGGATGATAGGCTAGATAGTAAGAGTTGTCTGCAGCAAAACGCCAGTCTGACTGCTAGCTGCATACTATAAAAAGTCCTTCCAAGATCACTTGGAAGGTGGAGAAAAATAACAGTCATCAACATTACTACTAAGCCAAATAGTAGTAGTGTCAAGTACAATAAGAGCATATTATTGTTACTTCAGAATCCTGCCAAACCACCAAAGACAGTGTTGTGTCCCACAGACCACAGGACTCCCATACCACTTGGCTCAAGTAGCAAAAGAACACAGGCTGTTGCAGCACCCATCCACACTAATTGAAAGTGCATCTGTCTTCTTACAGATTTCCCTATTCCAAGATGCATAATACAAATAATAAAAACTATATCTCTTCTTCCTCAAGATCCAAAAATCTTGACAGTGGTGCTCACTACAAAAACAAGCTTCCATTGGTGTAAAGTCAAGGCGCTGCCTTGTCCTCATTGACCCCTGGCTTCATTGATAAGTACAGGGGGATACATAGAGACCAGCAACATTGAACGTGATCAATCCTTCTGGTTAGAACTGACTCCATATGAAGCACCCACGCTTCCTCTGGATATGATCCAGCTTGACATTACAGGGACTGCTGTTGCCATGGGCCAACAACAATATAAAATAGAGGAGGTACACACCGTCTTTCAAGCTTTGCAACATGGAAGACATAATCTCAACAATCCCCAAGGCAACACCAAGTTCAATTTTTTCCAGATCAATGGTACTACCAACAACCTGAGTAACAATTTCCACAGTAACCAGGATGTCACTTGCACCCAACTGGGGCAGCTCCTTCAACTGGATCAGAGCAGGGTCCAAGAGGTGCTTGCATATTTTGTGCACCCAGCTATCAAACATCTTCAACAACTGGTTGCCAGGCAGGAGCTGGAGTTGAACGAGCTCAACTGCTTTTGCTCCAAGCTACAGTTGGCCAACTTTAATTTGGTCAGTTGACTGAAAGTCAGCTTCACAGCTGAATAGACCATTGTGGCAGATCTATGTGACTCCACTGCCTTTGCCCATGGTAGGGTAGACAAGATAGTCAATCAATTCAACAACCAGGTTGACCAGCTTGTGAGCAGTGTCCTGGACAATTGAGGCCTGAGTGCACAATGGATTAAAGATGTAACCAACCATTGTGTAAACTTAAGCCATCACGTGAAGATGCTGCCAAGCAGCCAAGATCATGCAGATCTTGTCACCTAGCAGGAGGACTTGCGCCAGTCAATCAGAGACAACTTCACTAAGCAGGACACCTGTCACTCTGAGGTAGTTAATTACATCAACAAAATTGTGGAAATGGTCAACAAAATAAAGATCACTAGCTGTAGCCAACATCCTGTTCATGACAAGCAGGAGGACCATCAGTGCTATCTAGATCACGCCAAATACGCCAAGGACCAGAAGAAGCTATGGGATGCAGTAAAAGATGCACAGAATTTAGCATCTGAGCTGTACAAAGACATAGCAGGGCTCCACCATGATCTTGCTGCCGCTGAATTCCAGACCAAGGAACTGTTAAACCAACAGGATCTTTTAGCCAATATGGTATTAACAGCAGAGAACAACTAGAGTTCCCTACTAGAGCGGGTACACAGAAACAAAACCTCATGTAAGGAATTTAAAGCCAATGTGTTAGACAGATTGGCTAGATTGGAAAATATAGCCTCTTCTGAAAGTAGCATGTATTCAGGCCAAAGAACAACACCTGTACTGGCATCAAGTCCAGAGCAGCAGAAAAACTCCTCATTGCCTGACTTCTTTGACCTCTCTCCCAACCACATTAGTAATGATTCAGGTGGCACCTGTAGAGTTCCTCAAGGAGTGGTAGCTTTGTCTTCTCTAACTCCCTTGCCAGTACTGCGCACTGGTAATACCCACACCACCAGAAAGGAAGCCACAGAACTAACTATCCCTGATCATAAGTTTAAGCCGCTTAACCTGCCAAAGTTCAATTGAAATGGAAACATTCAAACTTTCATCCGCCTCTTCAAAATGTCCATGAGAGGTGCAAGCAACCATATGACGGCAACCACCCTCATAAACACCCTTGATCTCACCTGCATAGACGTCATCATGCCCCGCCTACCACCACACAATTGGACTTACAAGGATGCATGTCAGGCTGTTATTGAGGAATTTGATAGTGAAACCAGATTGCAAGCTCAAAAGGCAGAGTTCAGTAACAACTTGCTCAAAAAATACGGGTCTGTTCAGGACTTTGTAGACCACTTCTATCATGAAGCGCAGGTTCTCCTAGGCGCTGGTGTCCTATCTGAGTTGGACTGCAGAATCACCATGAGACGTGCACTGCAGCCATACAGAAATTTAGCCAGTGTCATGATCCCCGTTCTGGATCAATCCAGCTCAACCCAACAGATCACCAGCTATTTGAGCTGCCTTGGGGCCCAGTTTGGAGCCCCAAATAAAGGACATAATAATTGCTCATCTACTCCCACCAAGGATAAGTCTTGCAAGCCCAAGTCTGACAATGCCGCTCCTGACTCCAGCAATAAACCAGGAAGCAACTACAAGGCCAAGGAACCGCCAGGCCCTTGCCACAAGTATGGTAAGAAAGGACACTGGGCCAGCGCTTGCAAGGGGAAAGGGCGTGAGTACTCAGTAAATGTGGTGGTCAACCAAAAACAGGATGACCAGGGAAAAGTCAAGGTGGGCCAGTAGAGGAATATACTGAGTCTCCACTTCCCCTATTCCAAAAGAACCAGACTGCCAGCCACTAGAGGCAGCTAAAACTAATACAGCTCCCTCTGAGACAACACCACCAGAGGCATCAATATTAGATCCGCCTTTGGTCAGTCTGCTGTCCCATTTTGCCCCCAAACAGGAATTAAAAGAGGATCCTTTACACATGCTTGTATCAGAAGACCTTTATGCTATTCCTGCCGGAGGAAGGGGATGCCCCAGGAAGGTCACACCAAACACTGTAGAGACAGTTTCCAAACCGTACACAGCTCAAGTCCAGGAAAATTGCCTTGCTTCCAATCCCAGTGTAGCCAGTGATCTACCTTCCTTGAAGGGAGTTTAATTATCCCTTCCCATTGAGACAATTGAGGCCAACTTCCCCAAGATTGTCCAAAGTCTCAAGAAGTACTTTGATACTCCAGCACCCTTGGGTGTACACCTATTAAACTTACACTCTGAACTCTACTCTGAATGTACTTACACAGATATTTCTGTTAATGAAGTCAAGGTGCACGCCATAATAGATAGTGGTGCCCCTATCAATATTGTCTCCACCTGCCTTGTCAAGAAGCTAGGTATTGCCCCTGACATTGCGCACACCAGAGTATATGGTACTGCCAGAAAACACACCACCACGTCTGAAGGAGCTTACAGCGCTCTGCCCATGCGCTTTGGCTCCATCACAGTGACCTCTCCTGCAGTGGTCCTTCCCAGTGAAAATTATAATGTACTCATTGGTACTGCATTCCTACGTAAATATGGGGTCAGATTAGACATGAAAGACAACACTCTGACTATCCTTCACCAGACCCTCCCACTATACTACACACAGGACGCAAAACCACCATCTAAGGTAAAACCTAGCATTAATCTGGCGTATAAGGACGGCGTGGTGACAGTTCCCTACACCTGTACAGGAAAAAAGGGGAAATGGTTGCCCACCCAGATCAAGGAGCACAAAGGAATTCCACTCCGTTCAAAATCAACTCTTACACTGGAATCTGGCCAACAACAGGTTGTCAACACCGGTTTAACCTTAGACATCCCTGCAGGATTGTATGGTGAAGTTCATCAGCCATGGGGATGTTCAAGATTAGAACTGTGTATTGCTCCCAGGATAATCATTCCTGGCCATGGAAAAAATCATGTCCTGCTGTCCAATCTTCAAGGATACAACATCTAAATCAAGAAGAACCAGATTGTAGGATTTGTCCACCTTCTGCCAGTTGAAGAGCTGGACAGTTTTGAGTGTATTGGAGACTTATCAGAGATGGGATTACCTGATCAAGTTGAAACTTCTGCCTATGTGACCACACCACTGACTGACTTATCTTCCCTCAATGATACTGAACGGGAGCAAGCCAGTACGCTTTTCAAAAAATACTGTTGCATATTTGCGGAGGACAACTTCAACCTGGGGTGTGCCAATGAGGTCACCCATCACATAGACACAGGAGATAACAAACCTTTCTTCCTCCAACCAATTAAACGCTTGAAGGCCAGTGAAGAGACTGTGAGCAATGAAATCCAGCAACTTCTAGACAGAGGCATGTTGATACCATCCAAGAGTCCTTGGGCGTCATCCATCTTGATAGTGAAAAAGAAGGATGGAAGTAACGGGTAGTCATAGACTACCAACACCTGAATTTAATTGCAAAGAAGGACTCATACCCACTGCCCAGGATTGACAACACACTAGATTGGCTTGGTGGAGCCAAGTACTTCTCTGCCATAGACCTTATCTCAGGATACTGGCAGATTGAGCTTCCACCAGAGGAACAAGAGAAGTGTGCAATAATCACTTCTCAAGGCCTCTTTCAGCTAACTCAAATGCCACAAGGGTTATGTAATGCGCCTGCAACCTTCCAACGGGCCATGGACACTATCCTAGGTGATCTCAAGCTCTCCTGCGTCCTAGTTTATTTGGATGATATCAATGTGTTTTAAGAACTTTCACGGAGCACCTTGAGCACCTGGAGGCCATCTTCAAGAGATTGGCAGATGCCAACTTGAAGATCAAACCCCAAAAATGTCAATTCTTTAAGGATCAGTCAGAGTAGCTTGGATTTGTTATGGATACAACTGGACTCTGCTCCCAACCAGCTAAAGTGGAGGCTATCACCAATATGAAGCGGCCAGAAAGCAAACAGACATACAGGTCTTTTTGGGGATGGTAGGATACTACCATTGTTTTATCCCCAATTTTGAATGTACTGGCAAGCCCCTGTTTCATCTACTAAAGAATGGGGTCCCCTTCCTCTGGACAGCAGCATGCCAAGACAAGTTTGATGCCCTCTGTATCAGCCTGTCTTCCAGCCTGGTATTAATGTATCCGGACTTTAGCCAACCTTTTGTGGTGCATACAGATGCTTCATTATCTGCCCTAGGGGCTGTCCTTTCACAATTGGACAACACCGGGGCAGAACACCCAGTGGCCTATACTAGCCGCTCTCTGAACATACATTAGAAAAACTACACAGTCACTGAAAGGGAATGCCTCACTGTGATATACGCCTAAAAGCAATTTGGGGTATACTTGCATGGGGTACACTTTGCTGTGGTCACAGACCACACTAGTCTCAGTTGGCTACAAAACCTTAAAGATCCAGAAGGACTTCTGGCTTGATGGGCATTAAAGCTCCAGGCTTTTGATTACACTATAGTTCATTGCCCAGGCGCCAACCACCAGAACATGGACTGCTTATAAAGACTACCAACAGTTGCTATAGTAGCAACCCAGGACAACATACTCTACAATAAGATGTTCAACAACCAGTTTGAGGACAAACCAGACGGAGTAAAGGCCATCCTCTGAGAGCTCCAAAAAGACTGTAAGGTTGAGAATCAGAAATTGTATAAGTATCACAAGGGTGCTAAATAAATTTTCCTAAGGCCTTCAGAACAGACAGACCTGATAATGGCTGCCCACAAAGCTGTGGGCCATGGTGGCTTGAGAAAAACAGTTCACTAACTTCAACAACACTACTATTGGGAGTCACTCCTCTTTGACGTTAAAGAGACCCTGACTTACTTTATGGAGTGTCAACACAAGAAGCCTTTTACTGGGAAGCACTAGTATAAAGCAGTAGAGCCCAAGTTTGCTTGGCATACTGTTAGCATAGACGTAGCTGGGCCTCTGCCCATGTGTGTTGGCTGTTTGCGCTACATCATTGTAGCAATTGATCACCTTACCAAATGGGTAGAAGACAGAGCTCTTCAGCACATCAGCGCCAAATCAACAGCCAGGTTTGTGTTGGAACAGATCATCCATTGACATGGTTGCCCTCAGTTCATTCTTACTGACAACATAACAAACTTCACTGCTCATGTAATTCCTAAATTAAATGAGCTCATGGGCGTGAGGGGAGTGCTCTTCACACCATACCATCCAGAGTCTAATGGAATGGTTGAGAGAGCCAACAGCACCTTAATCAACATTCTGCGTAATCTGGCTGACGCCTGGACTTCAGAATGATATCTCTTCCTGCCTGCTGTTGTGTTTGCATACAACATCTCAATCTACAGTACAACTGGATTCTCCCCGTTTCAACAGACATACAGACAACATCCAGCCATCCCGCCAATTCTCTTCTCAGCAATGGGAGACCCAGGTAAAATAACATATCAACAATATATGTCTAGGTTGGCTGACACACTGATCAAGCTTCAAGCAGAAGCTTTCACCAAGACCTCCCTCACCAAAAATAAGGGATGTAAAACTGACAACAAAAATTGACATGCCCTAGCCAAATTTAAAATTGGCACTCAGGTTTCATATCACGACAGAGTTGTGGGACAGGCTCATAAGCTTGATAGCATTTGGAAAGGTCCTTTTGAAATCATTGAAAAGACCTCTCCAGATGTTTACACAATCAAGAATCTGGCAGATAAAAAACTCATTAACAGAGTCCATGCCAGATTCCTCAAGCCATATTTCTCTATTACAAATATTGGCTCACAATAAAGTTCACTAAAAAAATTCTAAGAAAATTTGAAACAGGAAAAATATTTATTTGCAGGGGACTCAAGGATCACCCTCCTAGTACTTAGGGTCCTCTTCATCCTCTTTGGGATCAGCCACTTGGGCACTACCTCTCCAAGAATGCTGCACCACCTGCTGTAGGCTCCAGATAGACATGAAAGGGAATTTTCTCCCTTCAGCAAACCAGTAGGTTGTGGCCTGCAACCAGAGACGGCGCTCTGTTGGAACTATCTGTGAATATTAGACAAAAGGAATTTACCCAGAGACAGCATCAACCCGCCAGAGCCTGACATCCAAGGGGAAAGCACACAACAAGACCACACAGTCCAACAGAAAGTTGGAAATATACCAATAGCAACAAGGCAACAGCGCCTTCAATCCACCCAGTTTATTATGGACCTTCTCCCATTGCGCCTCCACATAATTGGCATTGGCCATTGACAGGCTAAAATCAGGGGTAAGCATGATGTTTCCACATAACACCATTCCGTGAACTGCCTGCTGCTTAGCCCCACTGTTGATGGCAGCGTACACACTACAGACAACACAAAAAATACAGCTGTCCCGCGCATCTGAGTTTTCAACACCCAGTGATGAATACAGCAAAGGAAACCCCTCCAGAGCGTCAAACCAAGAAGAAAACAATCACAAGCCAAAGTCCAGAACATAGCTTTAGCAGGCCTTGTCCACCGTGCCGGTATCTCCAGTCCCCACTAAGAGGTCTGCCAACTGCTCCCCCAGCCGCCCTGCCAGGTCATTGTCATCTACGCTATGAAAACCCTTGCTGGAAGGAGTAATGTGCTGCTTGAGATTGTGGCGCAGACGCTGGGCCATCACCACAAATAGGAATTGAGGGATTATATCCATCCCCAAATAAAGTTGGGAAATGGAGAAGCCCTCCTCACCCTATTGGAGCAAAGGCACGGAATCAAGGTCAGGCTGATTACCATCCACCAAGCAATAAGTAAAGGTACCAGAATGAGGGTCCACTACCAAAGGTTCCCTCTGCAAGTTACGGGGACAGGTACACGCTGAGCTAGCTTGGGCCTCACCAAGGCACTTTTCACCACCAGCAGAAGAACACCCTGTGGTTGAATCCTTCACCGGAATCCCATTGCTGTTCTCACCAGGTACTGAAATTTCTAATCCAGACCATAGTGAGACAGTATCTGCTTGACAAAGCCCATTTAGCAACGCCACCTTGGCCTCCTTGGAAAGCCCACAAAAATGACGACAGTCTGCTTCTGACATCTGCGCCACCATCTGGCGGGCATCAGTCTTGTTGGATATACCGGAGTAATTAGAAGTATTGCTCATATTCCAGTGCTAGAGATATTTTCCAAAACTATATAGCTCAGTCAAGTGGGGGATAATGTCAGGAAATCCTGATATATCAGGGTTGGCTGATCCATATTCCCATCACTAAAACTAATGGGCTAACAATAGACGGACCACAGCCAGGTTGAGACTTCTATTCCAGAATATGGAGAAGCTATATCAAGATTTTTATAGTTCAAATCCAGAAGCTTCTATGATTAGATGCTAGGCATTCTGGAATTACCAAAAACAGACGCAAACCCGCCCTACAGAATAAAGGCAGGAAAATACAAACATCCTGTTTCACCAAGAAGTGATCCAGAAGACCGCCCAAGCAAATCTTGCACACTAGACCAAAAATAAGACAGGGCCCAGGGTATGGATGTCAACTTAGTTGATTGCAACTAAGTCAAGAGATATCTAGGCTGAAGAGGAGAAATCAGCAGCCTAGAATATTACCTCATTCCAAAACCTTATTCAGGTTTAGAATCCAACTCTGGGGATGAAACTAGTAGCTTGGGGATGATAGACTAGATAGTGTCAAGGGTCTGGATGTACAAGCATTCTGGCTACCGCCAACTTACTTAACATCCAGCCATCACCCAATTTGGTGCCCTTCCAATGTACTGTTTAACATACTGAGAATGGTAACCAAGCAATATCACATGACTGTCCAAGTATCCAGTGGCTTGAACTAATCTTGCACATGACCAACCCCTAGGTTTGATCCAACTAAATCCCTGCCACAGTCAAGTCTATATAAGTCTAAAGTATTATCCAATAAAATATACTTCTTCCCTTCTTCTCAATTTCATATTTGAAGCTTCCCCAAAAGACGCTCCTCATCAATAGTAAGAGTTGTCTGCAGCAAACCGCCAGTCCAACCGCTATCTGCATACTATAAAAAGTCCTTCCAAGTGATCTTGGAAGGAAGAGAAAAATAAAAGTCATCAACATTACTACTAAGCCAAATAGTAGTAGTGTCAAGTACAATAAGAACATATTGTTGTTACTTTGGAATCCTGCCAAACCACCAAAGACAGTGCTGTGTCCCACAGACCACAGGACTCCCATACCACTTGGCTCAAGCAGCAACAGAACACAGGCTGTTGCAGCACCCATCCACACTAATTGGAAGCGCATCTGTCTTCTTACAGATTTCCCTATCTCAAGATGCATAATAAAAATAATAAAAACTATATCTCTTCTTCCTCAAGATCCAAAAATCTTGACACAATCCAAAGGTGTTTCTGTAATTCTGAGGCTTGGCTAGCTGCTGGGGCATTAGCCTCTGGACCAGGTGCTTTTAAACAGCTCCAAGGTACACTGCTGAAGGGTATAGGTGTCAGAGATCCAGTCATTTTGGAGATTTTTCCAAACTGAGTTTAAGAATTCCCCAAGATTAAACTTCTCCAAAGATTCCCCAACAGGGAGTCTCACCATCATCATGTTGATAGCTTACCCTCAAAATCTAAATTGGACTAGAAGGAGGGATGTTGAAGGATGTAATACAGACCAATTTTATTCTATCACATACCAAGGAGCATTAGAATTAATTATGAAAGAGATAGACGCCTTTTCCACATATAGGGAGTGCAATTATTGGGGGAAAAATCTGTACCAAACTGATTCCTCTACTGGTTTGATAGGGTGTGGTTTAGGCATCTATTCTAACATTGACCATGAGACATCAAACAAGAGCAGGAGAAATACCCACATAAACAGAGAGGCTTTCTTATAGCCTAGATCAAGAAGTTATTATACTAATCAATTGAAAATATAGAATTCCTTCATTGAGAGTAAAAGTGAGTAATTGAAGTTGTTGGAGCAAGCTCTCAACAAACAGGGAGAAAGTTTAAATAATAATATGGGAAATAGGGGGTGAACTGGCACTTATCACACCTTGGTGGGTTTGGAAGGATAGATGTGAATTTTTCTTGCAGACCTGCAGAAAAATTCATCCCGCAAGGGTGAAAACTAAGGTTTGGAAGGTTACCCAGGTAAATAACTCATTGACTGGAATGCATTTCTTGCAATGGATAAATGAAGATACAACTTTGAGATGTGATTAGCCACCAGTTATCTGCTGGGTACTTATGTCATCTGAACTGCATTCAATTTCCAGGGTTTAAGTTTCTGATTGATCCTTGATTATTGTTGGCTGTTTTTGTTAATAAGACTGCATCAAAGCCCGTTTTTTCTACTTCTAATTGGTTGCTTATAATTGCCTGAGTGGTTTCTTCATCATTTTTGTATTCAAATTTCAACTCAAAGTGATCTAATTGGCCAATTATTATTTGAGTTGAGTTTCTGTGCTTGAAAGTTCATTTAAAATCTAGTTTCAAAGCTTCTGGTTGGTTTAAGTCATTTCATAGTCTAAGTAATATTGAATATTCAAGTCTGGAGCCTCTGGTTGATCCAAACATGTTTATTGTGATTTAAGTCTCTTAATTTCACATTCAAAGTTCAGAATCCCTGGATTCGATTGGTTTAACTAGCTTTCCTGAGTGTTTTCACATTTGCTTTTACTCATTGTTCCATTAGTTGAAGTTTCATTCAATTTGCCGTTAATTGTGGTAGAAGATAGGGATTGTTGGCGTGTTGGTCCTGTTAAAGATGCCCCCAGTAGTTGGGAGTAATGGAAAAATTTCCTTACAACAGCAGAGCACTCCCACTTGCCTACTATCTTTCCTCTAACACTGCCACAGAAACCTATGCCAAGGCCTTGAAGGTTCTGAAAGGAGAGATCAAGAAGCTCTAAACTTTGGCTGGTGAAGGATTGACCTCTAGACTCCCTGTAAGGACTTGCCCAATTAGATGCAAGATTATATACTAAACCATGTAAAGTGTTTGGATTGAGATTTAACAGGTAAAGGAAAGTAGGTACTGTTTGTAAAAGAACCTTTATGAGGCCTGCTAAAAACTTATAATTTGACACAAAAGGTGTCATTTAATTCACCAAACCTAAACAACCTATATAAATTAATGTGTCTAAAAAATATTTAGTTGTGACTAAAGGAATGTCTACATTGGGATAATCCCTGTGGGAGTACCTTGGCATGAAAGTAGAGAGGTTATCCCTCATATAAAAGGATGGTGACAACAAGCCAATTGCTTTTTATCTGACCATCTTCATTCTAATTATCCTAGCTATTAAAACACTAGAAAATTTAGAAAAATGGAGATCTTATCAGGAATGTATTTACTATGACTTTAAAGGTTAATTTTAAAAAAGCTTTGACAAAAAAATATGAGTTCAAATTTTTAAAAGGTTTAAAGATTTTTTGAGCAACTTGGGTTATTGCTGGTATGTTCAAAGCTATAGATAGATGTTAGCCTTGCCAATGTACTTTACCTAATTCTATTCAAGAGCACTACATACTGCAATAGAAAAAAACTTTGAAGATAATTACGTTTATTGAAGCTGGAGTACAATCTAGACAGCGGCTGCAATCTATCCAGGTGTAACTAAGAGCTTGTTGTCATCCTTTAAGGCATCTGTATCAATATATACTGCAACAACCCTTGTTCTTGTCCTTTCAGACAGTTCTCAGTGGCTACCTTTGCAATAGGTCCATCTTTGCTGACTGCGCCTATCCTGATTAGCTGTCCTTGGCTAGTGTGCTGCTACTGGCCTTAGCAAGGCGTACATGGCACTTCAGCTACAGCCTACACTCTTCTTGAGCTAGCCTACTGGCAGTTATTGATTGGCTGTATCCTTATATCCCTATTATTGCACTAGAAAACTACACTGTATTTGGTTGACACTTAGAAATAATCCCTGTTCAGTCCTCCTACATTGAAAGGTAGAATTCCAGTATTTAATTTGCAGGGCTTAATCAGTTATCCTTTTCTTGCTGGCAAGCCTTCTGCTTATCAATGCAACAGGTCAAATTAGGGATTATACACCATATAATAGCAGGATCAATCCAATATTAACCTGTGGATTATCTGCCGTGTAATGCTGGCCCAAACCAATAAGGAACCAATTATACACCATGTAATGCTGATCCAAACATGGTATTTCCTAGCCATATGTACATCACTTGTTTGATATACTCATATACACCTATCAGGCTGGGTGAGACTGAGTTGATACAACTTCCATTAGGATGGAATGAGCAATATACAATTGATTATTACAAGATTACACGGCGTGTAATCAATGACAATTGCTATATTGGCTAACATTTAAACGGCATTGTGGAGTTCCTGGTCACCAGTCCCCAAAGTGTGTCCTGGGTCATAGCCAGGGACCAGCTTGGAGGAGTTGTCTTTCTCCAACAGTGGTGAATGGTTGATTAGGAGCCTGTACTTGGCCTGCATAAGAGCAAACTCTTCCAGTACCTTCCCAATCACTAGGCAAGCGTCTCCACCATAAACTTGTACTTCAGCAGGCGCCAGCCCTTCTGTAGGCTGATACCAATCCTATAGTAGTCTTGCAAACTCTCCCCCAATAAACTCTTATCCTCTATTTGTCATTTCCAGATGCCTAGTCACCTTTTCCCACTCCTCCTGGGCAGACTTACTAGAGGCAAACTTCCTGCACCCTAGGCAATAGGATTCCTTGTCCCCTGGGCTAGGATAGAAAATGTGGGGTAATTGACTCATAAAACTTATATCCTTTCTTAACGCGAGAAATTTGGATAGGGGTTATAATAGGCGCTTTATTCACAGTCAGAAGGAAGATCCCCTTAGAAACCTTCTGATATATGGCCTTGGGATAGGGAATAATGAGGTTTTTGTGCCAATACTTGGAGTCCTTTAACAATCTCTTGGAATCCTTGTACTTGGTCTTGGACTCCTGTACCTTAGTTGTGGGCTCCTGCAGCCTGTTACAGCTCTGGTTTCCTATTCTTGGTCTTTGACTTCTACTGTAGCTTCTGTGGCCTTTGCAATCCACTTGATCCAGTCCCTGAAGAGTCTCAGATAGCTCACCCTTTTATAGCCCCTTGTTTCAGACCAAAAACCTATCTTAGAACTCTGGTCTTTGAAAGCTTAAACTATCCAGTTTTTCTCCTTTTAAAATATATTAAACTTTAAAACTTACTTCAACCAATGAAAGCCCTGAATTTCCTGCTTCTGCTCCTCGTTTTTAGGCATTAACTCTTAAGTTAAAGCCCTTAAAACACTGATCAAATAGACTCTGGATTGCAGCCAATCACACACCTCAATTCAATGGTTTCACCAAAAAGGTTTCCCCGGATGACCCGTCCTTGACCCTGGTTTGAACCCAAGGCTGTCTCACTCCGGGTAAACAACTGCTCCGTGTTTCAAACAGTTTTGCCGTAATTCCTGTCACGTTTCCCTGGCAAATCTTGAGCGCTTCCACATATGTTTTACTTAGGCAAATTTTGACCCCTCAATTTTCCAACATTTCTCCATGTTTTTCTCAACGTTTTGCAACTTTAAACCTGCTTGCTGCTTGTCCTTTTGCCTCTCCTAGTTGTTCTTGGCAAAATTTGCTCTTTTGCCCTTACAGTTTCTCTGTTCTTTTTCCAGCTTCTTTCTGGCTCATTTCCTCTTCAATTCTTTTTCCTAAAATAATATATAGTTCTAACAAACTATATGTTATTTTTCCTCTTCTTTCTTTTTAGTTATATGATATTAAATCTTTTTTAAATCATAATCAGACAGTATTTAATTATTATTTAACTGCTTTTTTTATCTATTTTCCTCTCAAAAGATACTAAAATCAGCTCTTTCAGCCTCTGCATCCAGTCTGGCCAGTTCATACTCTCAGCTCTTCAGTCCTTCACCACAAAATTCTGGTCCTTTGGCCATCCTGCTTTATGATCAGCTAGTCCTGCATCATAATCTTCTTGTTCTTCAACTTTTCATAGCCAGTTCCTCAAAAAATCCTCACTAGGAACCTCCTTTGTTCCTGAACCATATTGGTTCCTACAATTCAATATGAATTAACAGTCCATCAACTAGCCTTCACTGTGACCAAACAGTCCCTCCTGCTAGTCTTCTCTGTTAATTCTGTGAACCACCTCGGGTCTTTATCTCAGTCCCCATTACCAGAACTTGTAGACCCAGGCATGAGTCTACATTGAACTGGCGTTTGACTGGGCCCTTGCAAGTGGCAATCCACTTAGGCCATTCAACCATAGATCAATGTCTATGTGTTGTCTTTAATCACCCAGGTGATTAAGTATGGGCTTCCAGTCGCAGAGTAATCAGCTCCACTTCCCAGAGGCCTGATCACACCAAGTTCTGCAGCTTGATTCACCAAGCAAACTGCCTTGGTGACATCTCTGAGAAAATCTATGCCCTCCAATGCTCACCTTGGGTCTCCCCAAAGCTCCCATAGGGGCATAAACAAGGACACCCTACCAATCTGTTAGGTAGGGTTCTTGCTCACAGACCTCCTGCAAGTGTATTAGGGTACCTAGAGCCCTCAAAGCTCTTCCTTTCCCTGGCAGCCTGTGTTACCTTCCAGGGGTCCAAAACCTACTCCCCCCCAGACAGACAAAGTTCCCTGCTTGCTATTTCAGTCTTCCCCCTTCTGCAGCCACAGTTCCCTGCAGGGTGAAGCACTATAGCCCAAAGCAGCCAATTCCTTCTGCTGGATGGAGTCAACATCTGCCTCTGGTAGTCCATGTTACCTATCAGCCAGGCCTTACTTACCCTAGTAGTCCATGTTATCTACTAGGCTCACCCTACTTACCCTTAGTAGCTCTATGTTATCTACTAGTTTACAGAGTCACCAGCTAACCACACATTGTCACTCTTCAGCATATTGTCTTTATTTGAAGCCAAATCAACCCCCACCTGCAAAACAGCACACATGTGGATCACAACAGGCATATAATGCTTATATCAATTATAATAAACTAGGAATTATATGGCGTATAATCAGTACACATAGGGATGATAATCAAGTGATAATACAGCGTATAGTGTTGCATCTATTATAATAAACTAATGATTACATGTTGTGTAACTGTCATATCAATTATAATAAATTGGTGATTATACAGTGTATAATTACTACACTTAATAGAATCTTAACCTAGTGATAATACAGTGTGCAACTGATAAATATCTGTGTGTGATGATTAGCCTGATTATTTGTGGTCAATCAGCCTAATCTCACAAGATTGAAAAGTAAATTTGAAAGGTTGAAGTGGAAAAACCTGTAGATTGTGATTTGGGAAAAAACTACTTAGAATTTCAATTTAGAAGTCTATTATTCTAAGGCCTTTATTTATAGTAAAGAAACATGAGCCTTGGGGAAGATCTTAAACTTAAAAAAATGAGTTTTTTGGCCATGTAGAACTGATGATCCATGGAAAACACATGGTAGTTAGAGAAGATAGTATTGGAAACAACAACCCAAAGATCTGCAACTGCAGTGGTTGGGAAAGGCGGCGGTTGTGTAAGCAACAACAGGAAAAGAAAAATCCTATTTAAAATAGGATTTATAATAAAATATGAAGGTATAGAAAGGGGGACATACAAAAGCAAGACCAAAAGCAAAAAAGAAGACCAAGGTAAGAATCTTGATTTAAAAACTAATAATTTCTAAATCAAACTTATATATTTAAAGATCCTGCCCTTTAGGGCAGGGCATGAAACTTCACCTCTTATCCCCAGGAGGCTGAAGAGCTCCAAGTCTGTGATACTGGACTTTGAGAAGGTTTGATATAGGACCTTTAAGGGGGAGTTTGGATGCAATCCCCAAGGAGGCTATATTAACTTCCACCAAGCCATTGACAAGAGGACCATGTTATCCAAGCCTTTAGATGGGAGGATACACCAGGGGCCCACCTTTGTACCAAAGGCCAAGTTTGAAAGGGTTGTGGTCTTGGACAAGATTAAGCCAACTGATATCAGAAAGGGGTTCAAGCTGCTCCAGAGTGACCCATATACTGCCAAGTATCATAATATCTGCCAGGAGTTTGTTGACTGCTTTTAAAACCAATGAGTTAGTGGTGGAGTGAGTTTAAGAGGTGACAAGGCTGACAAAAAGATCTCTCAGAATCTCTACCATGCTATGCTTGAAGAGGGGCAGACATTGACCTTGGCTCTTAAAGCATGATACATGAAGTTTGCTGATCCAGTCTGAGGTGATAAACTTCCTCTTGATAGGTACTGTGAGGCCATTCAGGGTGGGCAGGCTACTGATGAGAAGCTGCTGGATGAGATCAACAGAGATAAGGCTGCCCCAACCAGTGAAATGGAGCATGGGATGAAGCAGGGAGCATATATTAGCCAGTCAACTCTAGCTATACTGCGAAAAGTATGGGAAGCTATCTTGAGGATCATCAAGGACCATGAACTCTATCTATGAATAAGCTGTTGATCTATTTGCTATAACATACTTTTTATTTTAAAAGAATTTTTTTGGGTTATCTTTAGTTTTTTTTGTTTAAATTCTTGAATACTTGGGGATATGGGTTTATAAATGTGTACTCCACTATCTGTGCCAGAAGTATGGTTTAAAAATTAAGGTGTCAGAGCTAATGTTGTCAGAAAAAAAGGTGTTGGAAATGAGGTGAGTACCCATATTTGAGATGCTGTATGGCAAAAGCATAAGAAAGTCTGTATATCTTTTTAATATCAAAAGTAGATCAGCAGAGCCCTCACAGCCAGGCCATAACCTAAATATCTGATATCTCAAGCTAACTTATACAGCTAGGGTCAAAAGTACCCAGGTGTTTAAAGGAGATAAAAAAATTCATATTGTTGCAAGATCTACAACTACTCCCCCTCAGGGAAAAAATTTCATGAGATACAACTTGGTTAGTGAATAATTGGTGGCACTCTTATCACATGTTCATGTTGCATGGGATCAGAAATTTTAAATCCTAGGGAAACCCTGATTGGAGAGGCCCCATGACTATCATGGTGTCTATGATTCACATATGGCTAATTGTGATACTATATAATACCCTTCTTCTATATTTAACTAAGTACGGCTATCTTCTTAATTTCTTCTTTTATCCTGTTATATATACTTTCAAGAATTATATAGTCAACAGCTGTAAATTTTTTGGGCAGGAAGATATTCTGCCAACTATTTTTCTGCCGACTGGCTTTCAGTTAAATTTGATCCAGCTATAATATTCTCATGAGTGCTTTTTTTAGATTTATAGTAAAGCCAAAATTTAAATATAGTTTATTTACCAATAAAAACTATGATATGCAAGTCTAAGCCTTTTACTTTTTCTGTAATTGGCAGCCTTAATCTTAGATATATGCCTTTTTAAAAGCCAATCAGATTAAATTTCACTGGCAAAAAATAGAATAAGGGCACTAAAGCTTTTAAATAATAATTTTATTGAATAGGCTTTCTTTATTCATGATTTTTTATCATCATAAAGTTGAAAAGAGCTTATGAAGAAAACTACAGCTGGATCAAAATTTGACTGAAAATCGGTTGGTGAAAAAATAATTGGCAGAATATCTTCTGGCCCCACGTTTTTTATTACTCCCTTGTGGAAATTATTTCCCCAAGAAATGACTTGATCATTGAGGAAATGGTGGCACCTACATCACATTCAGATATCATACTGAGGTCAGACATCTGAGTCCCAATCGGAACAAGATTAACAAGCCCCATGACTAGGGCTGCAGCGGCCCAAAAAAGAGGACAATTACAGCATTTGCCATAATCATCCCTTCCCCGTCATCTTCTTTTGGATTCCCCCAGCATAGGGGAATCTGAAATCACTAAAAAAATAAGGTAATGTAAGGCTTTTTGCTTTCCAGATTTTGGGATTTCTTAATATATATAATAAATTTTATCTTCAAATTTTTTTAAATTTTGAATTTGACTATTTTAATTTTTTAAAAAAAAGAAAGTAAAAATATATATTTTTTTATTTTAAAACAAAAAAGCCAAACTTCTTCATCTACAGAAGGGTGTAGAAGAAACAATACTGAGAGAATCTTCTCAAAGAAGATTCTCTCGAAATTGTTTCCAGATTTCGGATGGGTGCTCCTTTTCTTAAAAAAACACCCATCCAAAATCTGATGCAGCCCTACCCATGACTACCATTAGTACATGGATGGTATGTGGCTTCCTATGATACTATATAATCCCCAATGTTCAGATCAATAAAGATATCATTCTCTTCTTCAATCCCCCCATTGTTTTGTATTTTATACTCCTCAGGAGTATATACTTGACAATATTTAAATTTGTGAATGCAAAATATGCCATCCTGAAAATGATCTGAGATGCTGTAGCCTAGCAGTGGCTACCCATGAGAAGGACTGATCTGGCTAAACTCCAGCCCTTTTCTGGCTCTGAAGCGCTTGCATCAAAAGATTATTTTAAAGTGTTGATCAGTGCCATCTTGGCGGCAGCGGCCAAGGCGGAGCCGAAGCATCCCTATCTATGGGGGAACTTCTTACCTGATCCCACTTTGGAGGGGATCGATTCAGCGAATAAAGGGTAGCTATCGGGATGGCAAGTGGAGTTTCTAATAGATATATGGTTTATTTAGGGGAGATTATTGTACAGGGCACTGGTAAGTACCGGAATGGAAGAAACGAACTAAACTCATGACGCCAGAGTAATGGAACAGGGCGGCGATGACGACGCAGACATGGAGAACTTGGTGCGAGTTTCCCTACTGGATTAGTATACTGATCGGGAGCTTACGAAGTAATCAAAGTGGCCTGGAAACCAGCGCTCGGGCACCCTACGGGCTATGAGCTTGTTATAGGTTGACGCTTACCGATAGGCATAGGACACGGTGCCGATGAAGTTGACAACGCTCATGAGGTGGAAGCTAGGGAAGCAGCCGGTGCTAATCATCTCGGCAAGCTACAGAAGGTAAGTTTAATCCCCAGCTATGCTTACCTGATCCTTAAAGAAGAGATGGCTCAGGGGCAGGGAGCCTGAGAAGGCTAGCGCCAAGAACAGCCCCACCCGAGTGTGACGATATTCAGAGTTTGCATATTTGGGATTGGAGGTAATTACAATCTGACGATGAGAAGGCTTGTGGGAGGCTTACCGTGGATAAAGCTAGGGTGGTGGTGATGGACAAGTATATGCCTCGGAAGAAGGGTTCACAGTAGAAGCCGTAGTAGACAGCGGGAAACGTTGAGCCCCTGCCTGTTAGCAAAATCGACATGGTTGCTTACATAATCAAAAGTGCAATGCCAGCGTAGTCTAAGCAGGCCCATTTGCGACATACAGGCTCAGAGTGGCAGATGACCAAGTGGAAAAAGGATGAGCACCCTAGGCAGGCTGCTGTGGACGCCAAAAAGATATCCACAACAGCCTTGTCCCAGAAGCCCATGTCGGTGCCCACAAAAGCAATCCAGTGGTTATAGTAGATCAATCCCGAAAGAACTAGAAATCCGAATAGGTGGGATAGAATATTCCCTGTTTCGTTGTGTAGAAACAGAAGCGTCTTGACACACCCAACATACGAGTTCGTTAAGGTGCGATACCCAGTCCAAATGTAGTGGTTATCCTTGGCCCACTGCGGGAGGTGATGGAAGTCACAAATGTTTCCTACTGGCGACTTCTCCATGGCGACAAGGCGCCGCGGTATGCTGCTTATCTAGCATTCGCACCCAACCCAGGCTGCATTACATTGTATCCGTTTGCACCTCTTCATTCCCGTTACTGTTTTGCATTAAGTTGGTACACTTAATAAATTCCAAACCATGATAATTAATCTCAATCAAATGGCAATGGCTTAACTTACGCGCCAAGTTTCACATTTGAATTGCCTGGCCTCTAGGAAACCATCAATCCCTAAATTAAAATGCACTTTTAAACCGGCACAATTTATCAGGCGCCTACCCCAAAGGAAAATTAACGCGACTATCCACTGTAGGGGTCCAGGAGGGCGGACAAATAAGCGATCGCAATTCCAGTTCAACCACTACACGTCACAAGTAGGGCTGAGAAGTCGATACCCTAACAGTACTAACTATCTAAAACATCCATTTAAAATACAACTCTACACGCGATAAGAGATCTCCATTTGCCTCGACATCTGATTCGACGAAATGTTCTCAAGCTTCGTGACAAGCCTTTCACCATCAAGCAACAACTCCGCAAATAATTCCTGCCCTGCAGGTGTTCGCCAGTTATGAGCCGATCCACAGGAGCTAAACTCCGAAGGGCAGCCCGCTTCGTATATTTTAATTTTAATCCAACCGCCTACCACAGAAAGTTCGTCAGCCAAATCCCGGAAAGTGCGAATTTATTTAAAGCTACTCCTTGGATTCAATCGATTGAACCTGCTTTTAAAAAATACTTTTCATCAAACAAAAAGTTATAAACCAAGGTTAGGATATCTGCTATACACGTTTAAAGTGAACCCCATACGACCATCCAGAACCGATCCGAACTATATACACTGTCTAGCATGTATCAAGTGGGATGCAGTTACCGATATCACCAGCTCCATTACCATCGAGCCTGCAGCGTAGGCAACAAAGATTTATACGCTCCCCAGATTCCAATTGGAAGCAACTTCTTAATTCGACTCGGATCCTGATAAACTTTGGTGGAGCCGAAATATGTAAAGCTAATAAAGATCAGGCAGGAGGATGTTCAGCCAAGTGATTTTCTTACGACGGATTCTCAGCCAATTCCGACCAACTAAAGTTTCCACCATATGCAACTAACTTTCTTAGATTTATAAAAATATAACAAAATTTTAGAATAATGTTGCAACATCTTTGATTACTCCCTCTTGGAGAATTAACACCCCGAGTAAATCACTGAGTGGCTCACCGAGTGGTTCACCACCCAGTCAATAAACCGGTGGCACCATTATCAGTTAACCATCTATGACGGGGATCACTCAATCCAGATCCTAAATGGAACACAACTTGATTATGCCTGGTGACTCAAGAGGAACATTACTCTGATAAGCCCCATGACCTCCATGACGTACATGGACGACATGTGGCTTGTCATGATACTATATATTAACCTATATTCATATTCAATAAAGTATCATTCTCTTTTTAATCTTCCCCTTTATTTTGTTTATTATACTTCCCAGAAGTATAAACTCGACAGTGGTAGCACAGGTAGGTTATCCATACCTACCCAACCCAAAGGAAAAAATTCTTCCAGGAAAAGAACCCAAGCAATGTCACCCCCTAACGGTTGGAGAGATTACGAAGTAGGATAAGACGTCCCCCCAGGACTTGTCATCTACAATAATCTCCTTGTACCCATTGACCAGTACAACACGCTCAAAACCCACAGATTGTTCCCTACCATGCCAGCCACGATAGCGCCTACGCAACCTGAGATACCCAATATCGTGTTTCAACGCTTACGTACCGCTGAGATTGGCGCCTTCACAGGACTACACTGTGAGAACGCCTCTCTTTGGATCAACAGTACTGAGAGCAAATTTGAACAAATGGAGTATCCTCAAAGGCTCTGGGTTAGCAAAATTGCCCTCTGCGTCACAGGGACTGCATCACGTTTTGTTACTAAATGGCTAGCTCAACATCCTGACCAGAAGGAAAATTGGGAAGTGTTCAAGGCCACATTCCTCAAAAAGTTCTCCATGAAGGACTCAGATGTGGTGATTATGACCAAGATTCAAACCTTCAAAATGGCAGAAATCATCGAGGAATACATCACCGCATATGAAGGACTACGTGACCGTGCGCCCAACACCATCAACTTTGATGAACCTGGACCACGCCAGGACTTCTACAATGGCCTTTCTACACATATTAGACGTCAGTTTGACATGACCTGCTGTAAGAACCTCAAGGATGTATTCCTAGAAGGAAAACACACAGCTCAGAAGTCTGACAATCTACACGCCTCCAACAAACGCAAGAAAACCCCGCAGTTAAGAGAGAGACTCGCCCCAATAAGCAAAACAACCAAGCCAATAGTACCCAGACTCAAAATGGAAATTACACTGCACAAGCCAACCAGGCTAGCACTGAAGATACCAATGAGGAGGAAAAAGCTCAGGGGAGTGCTTAGGCAAGCCGCCCTCCCCCTCTTCACAAGACTCGTACAGAGAAAAGGACGTGGACTCCATCACCATGATCCAGGTTCCCTCCAGAAACCCTCTACTGTTTGCCACTCAATCTGGAAATAAACTCTTTACCTATCCTTTCTGTTTTTGCAGATACCAGGGCACAGCACTATTTGACACTGGAGCTGACCAATCACTTATTAACAAGAACTTTGCAGACCTCATGAAGTTATCTATCATTTGAAGTAACATCAAGAAAGTCATCATGGCAGACAACCACAGCACACTAGTTACCCACAAGACCAGACCTTTCCAGGCCCAAATTGGAGACGTCCAAAAAAAATTAGCGGCCTCATCATATCAATCCCCAAATACAATATCATACTTGGATTAGATTGGATGCAAAAGATAAAGCCTCACATAGACTGGGAAAGTGACACCCTCACTATCCAGTGAGGAAAAGTCCACCATCACGTGTACCCGACACATCTTGATACCCTCATGAGGGACCACATATTTTTCAAGATCATGGAAACAGAGAAAGAAACTGACATCAGCAAAATCAGTTGGAGCACATGTACGTATGAGGTTATCCACTTCAAAAACACAGAAATTCAACACAAACAAAACCCAATCAGAGATAAGCTAGTCAATGAGTTTCCCTCCATATTCCAAGAATCACTACCCGGGCTGCCCCCTGATTGGGGTATACAACATAAAGTTGACCTAAAAGGTAGAGTGCCTAAGGCACAACCCATCTACCGCCTCACACCACAAGAAGACAACACTCTGAAAGCCTATCTTGACAAAGCACTTGAGAAAGGCCTCATCAGACCTTCAAAGCCACCCTTTGGTGCTGCTGTCTTCTTTGTGGTGAAGAAAGATGAAGGCCTCTGCCTAGTCACAGACTACAGGGCCCTCAAAGAGATCACAATAAAGAACAGGTATCCCCTGCCCCTAATTGATGACCTTTTTGATGCCCTGGGGGGTCCCAAATCTTCACAAAAATCAATTTGACAGCAGGATATCACCAAATTTGTGTGAAACCTGAAGACATTCCAAAGACTGCGTTTCAAACTAAATACAGATCCTTTGAATGTGTTATCCTCAATTTTGGCATGACAAACGCTCCCAGTACCTTTGTGACCTTCATGAATGAAGTATTCAAGGAACACATTGGGAAAAGAGCAATCATCTACCTGGACAACATCATCATTTACAGTCCCAACCTACAGCAACACTGGGAAGACGTCCGCGCAGTCCTCTGTACCCTGCAAGAAAACCAACTAATTGCCAAACCGTCCAAATGCGAGTTCTTCTCAACTGAACTCCCCTTCCTTGGTCATATCATTAGCAAGGGCAGTATCAAGCCAGATCCAGACAAAATACGCACTATAACAGAGATGCCAGCCCCAAGGAACAAGAGCAAGCTCTGCACTTTCCTTGGAATGGTAGTGTATGTACACAGGTTCATCCCTGACTGGGGCGCCCTAACAGCTCCCTTGTCAGCCATCACTGGGGAAACAATCAAGTTCATCTGGACACCTTTAAGAGATCAACATTCCTGCCAGCTGAAAGAGCACATGGTTACTGTCCCCATTCTGTAATACCCAAACTGTGAGGGGATCTATGAGCTAGAAACCGACACCTCTGATTATGCCATAGGAGGAGTCCTCTTTATCCAAACGGCCCAGAAAGACTTCCTCCCCATGGCATATGAATCCAGGAAGCTATCAGACGGTAAACAAAGATACCCTATACACAATAAGGAGTTGGTTGCCATCATACACTGCCTCATGAAATGGCAATATTATCTAGAAAGAGCCCAGATGTTCAAAGTACTCACCAACCACAAGTTGTTGATATTCTTTAAAACACAACAACACCTGTCAAGAAGACAAGCCAAATGGATGAGTCTCATACAGAGATACCCCATGCAAATTGAATAAAAGCCAGGCAGAGAGATGCTTACTGCAGACGCCCTATCAAGGCTATACAATAAACACATCCTCTACACTGATGGCGGCCCCAACTGGCCCATGTTAATCATGGGGAATCTCCAAGAAGGGTTCCCACCTGGCACACCAATGGGCATCCAAGAGAAAGTCCTCAATAACAAGCATCTGTTCAAAAATGTATATGGTACCCTCCACCAAATCCTTCCAAATGGTGACACTGTACCCTACGTTCCGTCAACACAAAATATTGACACAAACCTCTATTATCACAGAGACTTGGGACACACTTGTAGCAGAAACTTGCATGAATATCTCAAGACCCGCTACTGGTGGCCCAACATGCTAGATGATATCAGAGAAGTACTGGAACAATGTGAGCTCTGTGCAAAGTACGCCCAAACCAAAGCTCCACCCAAGTCAGTGATACCCATATCCATCACACAACCCTTCAAGGTATGGTTATTAGATATCGTGGGACCTATGCCTGGTGAAAGCAAAGGCAAGAAGTACATCATCACAGCCATTGACTATGCAAACAGATGGCCTGTAGCACAAGCCACAAAAGAACACAAAGGCAATGACGTGAGACAATTCATTGGCAAGGAGATCATAGCTAAGTTTGGAAAAGCTGACCTCTTAATCACAGATGGAGGCACTGAACTCAAAGCCATTGGCACCAACATCTATCTTGCCAAAAATGGAATAAAACACGTCACAGCCAGCTCTTATCACCCACAAGCAAATGGGCGCGTAGAACAACTAAACAGCTCTCTAGTGGAAGCCCTCAGTAAGTTATCTGCCAACAATCCAAAAGCCTGGGTTGAAATGTTACCAACTGCCCTAATGTTCTGCAGAACACAAGTCAACCGCAATATGAGCAAAAGCCCTTATGAACTTGTCTATGGTCAGAAACCCTCACTTGTCAGTACAACCACGGGACCACAACTGCCACTTCCAAAGAAGATACCAGACAGCAATGACCCAAAAATACTACAAGCCAGAAAGGACCAAGAGACAATGGAACAACAAAGGGTTCAGCGGGAAGCAATCCCATTGCAACAAGAAAGGTTCTAAGTCGGAGACAAGATCTGGGTTGGCAATCACAACCAACATAAACTAGACCCAGGATTACGCGGACCAGGCATCATCATGGAAGTGAAACCCAATAACACCTATCTCATCAAAGGGATTGGAGCTCAAACCAAACTAAAACGTATGCATCATGATCAACTTTTTTTGTGTAAGGCAAGGGCAGCTCAACAAAATTCAAGGCTCCCTGTTCCTAACGCCAAACTGGATTATTATCAAGCCCATATACCAGATACCCTCAAGAAGGTCACCAAGGCTCTGCCTTCCAGCACCCCAGGGGGAGATGTTGCAACATCTTTGATTACTCCCTCTTGGGGAATTAACACCCCAAGTAAATCACCAAGTGGCTCACCTAGTGGTTCACCGCCCAGTCAATAAACTGGTGGCACCATTATCAGTTAACCATATATGATGGGGATCACTCAATCCAGATCCTAAATGGAACATAACTTGATTAAGCCTCGTGAATCAAGAGGAACATTACTCAGATAAGCCCCATGACCTCCATGACATACATGGACAACATATGGCTTGTCATGATACTATATATTAACCTATATTCATATTTAATAAAGTATCATTCTCTGCTTAATCTTCCCCTTTATTTTGTTTATTATACTTCCCAGAAGTATAAAATTGACAATAAAAATAAGTTAACCTACGTTTATAAACACCATTGTTGCGGTGAACAACAAATAGTTAATATTAGAGGCAAGAGAAGAGATGTTTATTTTCACAGCGGGTGGTCATTAAAATGAATTGCAAATATTTGCAATCAATTCTGTCATAACTATGCTGTTTTAGCAGACTTACAAGGGGAAAATATTTTGGAAACTAGATAATATTCTTTATTGAGAGATAGTAATTATATAGTCATTGCAAATCAATGGATAACAGGAACATAATTGTGTTGATCACACAGTTGGATGGTGAAGGGGGTGGCTTGATCCTGGTAATGAGTCAAGCACCAAAATGAGGTGTCCACCGTAGATGATCATCATTTGTTCATGTTGATGGATTTGGTAATTTGAGTTGACTTCCTAGCTTGGCTACAGGTCACTGGGAAGTTGGTTTGCAGGTCACAAATCCACTTGGTTGGAACCTTGCTGGCGAGTTGAGCCTGCTGTTTTGACAATTTAAAAATTCAACAGTTGAGTTTCACTGTAACACTCCCTTGCCAGATTACGCATGGTATGTTTTCAAGCGGGTTCTGTTAACCAGGAGGGGGTCTTGTCTTCTATTGATGTCTTCCAGGAAACAGCTATGGTTCTTGCTAAGGCTGTAAATGAAATAAGGGCCTGACCATTTAGTTTGGAACTTCTTTGACAGACTGCTACTGATGGTATTATTTAACTTTAGGACATGTTGGCCAATTGTGAAGACCAGTAGGTGATGGGATTTCTGTTCTTGTTTTACTCTGATCTTGTTTGTGGAAGTATGCAAGTTTCTTGCAGCATCATGACAGGCTTGTTGTTGTTTCAGGTTGCTTGGGTTATTAAATGGTTCAACAGAGGCACATCCTGTGGGTGGTTTGACACCATACAAGACTTCAAAGGGTGTCATCTTCAGTGATTAATGTACTATTGATCTGTAATTCCATAAGGTGGTTGATAGAATTGACTCCCAAGTAGATGATTGATATCTTGTGGACTTCTCAAGGCTTTCAATGAGGGTGTGATTAAATATCTTAGTCAAGCCATTGTATTTTGGATTATATGCAGTGGTGAGTCAATGTTTGATTTTGAAAAGCTGTGTTAAATCACTTATGAGTCTATTGCAGAAGTGTGAGCCTTGATCAGAAAGCAGAGTCTTAGGTGGTCCAAAACAGGATATGCTCTCCTCATATAGGAATGTTGAAGTCATAATGGCAGAGTTATATGGGCATGCTTTGGTCACTGGCCATCTAGATAGGTATTTGGTTGCTATCAGTATGTACTTGTTTCCTTTTTTGGATGGTGGTAAGGGTCCTTGTAAGGTCTTGCCCATAATGGTGCAAGGTTATAAACTAAAGCGTGTAGAGCATTAGGATTAAGATTCAGAAGATATAAAAAGGTAGGAACTGTCTGTAATATGATTTTACAGAATCCTGCTAAGAACCTATACTGGGTTAAAAAGAAGTGATAGAGTTTAAGAACTCTAAACAATGAAGATAGAACAAGGTATTTTAATTGTGAACAATTAGTAACTAAGGGAATGTCAATATTGGGATACTCTTCATCAGCAAAATGGTACATATAACTATTAAAAGATTCCTTAAGGGAAAATAATGGATACAACAAGACTAAGGCTTGATGTTTTACAACTGTTGTAACTGTGCTTTTTTTAGCAGAGTTACAAGGGGGAAAATATTTAGAAACCAGATAATATTCTTTATTAAGAGGTAGATATTATATAGTCATTGTGAATTGTGGATAACAGGAACATGATAGTGTTGATCCCATGGTGGGATGGTGAAGGGGGTGACTTGATCCTGGTAATGAGTCAAGAGCCAAAACAAGGTATCCACCATAAGGGATCATCATTTGTTCATGTTGTTGGATTTGAAAATTTGAGTTGACTTCCTAGTCTGTCTCCAAGTGACAGGATAGTCAGATTGCAGGTCACAAACCTGCTTACTCAAAACCTTGTTGGTGGGTTGAGCCTGCTGTTTTGACACCCCCCAACTGAAGGTTGGCCTTCTCTGGGGGTAGGTTGTCAGGGAGGTTGTCAGGAGCCTGGGCGCCATACTAGACTAGCTGTTGTTCTGTGGCGGGTAGGAAGGTATCAAATTGTTTCTGTCTTGTCTTGCAGGGTCTCAGGAAATCATGGTGGGGGACATTGTCTTGTTTACATTTTCCAAGTCCTTGCACAAGGTAAGTGTTGTTTTTGTATACCTTTAAGATGATTGCTGGGCCTATTTTCTTGGGTTGGAGTTTACTTTTGTTGACGTTCATGACCAAAAATTTATCACCAACCTCATGTCTATTCTTGATGGGGAAAATGTCTTTTTCTAGATTCTTGTTTTCTTTCTCTGTTTGATCACTGTTGGCCGCTAAGACCTGGGGATCTGAACAAGGGGGGACCTGGCTTGGAATTTCCAGCTTGGGTCCTGATAATGCTTGGATTATATTGGGCTGTGTACCATATACCAACTCAAAAGGGCTTTTACTGGTGAATCTGTTCACACAAGTCCAGCATACAAGTAGTGCAGTTGGTAGCTGCTTATACCAGCCCTCAAGTCTCCCAGCGGTGAGCTTGGCCAAGGCTTTCACAAGGCTGCCATTTAGCCGCTCCACACATCCATTGGCCTGAAGATGATAAGGTGTTGTCACCAAGTGCTGGACTCCATTCTTGGTAAGGTATAAGTTGGTATCTTCAGGGGTCAATTCTTTGCCTCTGTTGGTTATCAGGAGTTCTGGCTTTCCAAACTTGCTGATGATTTCTTTTCCTATGAATTGCCGCACGTTGTTGCCAGTATGTGTCTTTACTGCTTGTGCTACTGGCCATTGTGTGACAAAGTCTATTGCGGTGATGATGTACTTCTTTTCATTATGCTTTCCTGGCATAGGGCCTACAATGTCTAGGGCCCACACCTTGAAGGGTAGTTGCGTGCAAATAGGTAGTACTGACTTAGGTGGGGGTTCTCTTCTTGAAAACTTCTCACATACTTTGTATTGTTCTAAGACTTCCTGAACATCTTGGTACAGGGTTGGCCACCATGCTTTGTGTTTAAGGAATTTGTAGAGGTTGCAACTTTTTGTGTGCTTTAGGTCTCTATGGTACCGTAGGATGTAGTCAACTTGCTGATGTGTGGGGACATAAGGGATGGTGGTTCTGTCAGACATTTTTTGATATAAGGTTCCATATATGTCTGCAAATAAGTGCTCATTCTTAATGACTGTTTTCTTTGTTATGTCTGTAGTGCCAGAGGGAAATCCTTTGTCCTTTGTCCAAAGTACCAAGAGGGACCAGTCTGGGTTGAGCCCATTCTCTCCTCTTGTGGCTTGGATGCACAGATGCAAGAGTGCGTCCGCCATGGCAAGCTCTGGACCAGGCTTATATTGTATGAGTATATTGAATCTCTCCAAGAGTTCCATCCAGCAGGTTTGAGAGCAGGATAGGTTTGCTTGGGTTTTGAAATATATGAGCAACTTGTGGTTGGTCAACACTGTGAATTCTTCCTGTTGCTCCAGATAACAACGCCATTTGACTAGGCAGTGTACAATGGCCAACAACTCTTTATTGTGGATAGGGTATCAACACTTGCCGTCTGTCAGTTTTTGTGATTCATAGGCTACAGGCAGGAAGTCACCATCATTTATTTTTGATTTGTAGTACTCCCCCAACGGATGCGTCTGAGGCGTTGGTTTCCATATGGTACTCCCCATTGTGTTTGGGGTATTGAAGGATAGGTGCTGTCTTGAGCTTCTCCTTGAGGCGTCTAAAGCAGAGGTCACGTTGGGGGTCCATAAAAACTTGGATTTGGCACCAGTTATGGAAGATAGGGGTGCAGTCAAGATGCTGCAGTCAGGTATGAGACGGCATACATAGGCCACCATTCCTAGGAACATGAGGAGTTCCAACTTGTCTTTGGGTGGTGGCATCTTGCAGATGGCCTGTATCTTTTGACTGTTGGGCTTGATGCCATCTTTTGAGACTATGTGCCCTAGGAAAGGCAGTTGCTTGCAGAAGAACTGGCATTTGGAGGGTTTGACTAGCAGTGTGTGTTGTGCCAGGGTAGCAAAGACTGTCTCCAGGTCCTTGCAGTGTTGCTCTACCAAGGGGCTATAGACAATAATGTTGTCCAGGTAGAATAAGGTGTGATTGCCTATGTGAGGGGCAAACACTTTATTCATGAAGGTCACAAAGTTTGAGGGGGCGTTTGTCATACCAAAATTGAGTACCACACACTTGTATGAGCTGTACTTAGTATGGAAGGCCATCTTGGGGATATCTTTCTCTTTGATACAGATCTGATTGTAGCCTGCAATTAGGTCAATCTTGGAGAAGACTATGGCACTGCCCAGGGCATCAAAGAGGCTGTCAATAAGTGATAGTGGGTAACAATTTTTGATGGTAACTGTTTTAAGAACTTGGTAATCTGTGACTAGGCGCAGGGTGCCATCCTTCTTGGCCATAAAGAATACGGGGGCCCCAAAGGGAGATTGTGAGGAAAGGATAAGTCCTTTCTCCAAGGCCTCCTTGAGGTAGGCACATAGGGTGTTGTCTTCATTTGGGGTCAGGAAATAGATGGGCCACGCTTTGGGTATAGCTCCCTTGAGTTGAATGGAATGTTGGATATGTTTTTTCTGGAGGTAACCCAGGTAAAGCATCCTTGAAGATTTCTGGATGGCGGGCTACAATTTTGCAATCATGTTATAGTGGTGTCTTGGTGATCTTTGAAGTGTATGATCTCATACTGGCAGGAGTCCCAGTCAATTGTCTTGAGGTTCTCTCTTTTGTCCAGGTTCTCTGTAATGCGCACAAAGACATGGTTGTGTAGGAGTTGGTCCACTGAGTCAGGGTAGATCTGGTGGTTGACGCCTTCACATTTGATGGTCAGTACTGAGGTCACCCAGTCTACTTGGGGGCTGTTCTTTCTCAGCCAATCCAAACACAGTACAATGTCAAATTTTATAAAGTCAATGACGGGGCCTTGGATGATGGAGTGCAGGTTTTCAAGCATGAAAGAGAAGGGGGCTGCTTCTCTTGTCACAGCAATGTGATTTTCATCATCTAAAACCACGTTTTTAATCCACAAAGGATTTGTGGCAAGCTTGAACTTGTTCACAAAGCTGCTGTTGACTAGGGTTCAATCTGTGCCTGAGTCCAGGAGTGCCAAGCCTGTGTAACTGCAAAAGCAGAAAGGGTAAGACATCAGTTTATTGGGGTTTATGGTAATGGTGTAAAGCACTGGGTCCTCTGAGGGCACTTGGATCATTGGACACTGGTCCACGTCCTTGGGTTGGTATTCATCGTTGGGCAAGTCAGGAGTTATGCATGGAGAGCTTGGCTTGCTTAATGCTCTCCCTGGGCTTTTCCCTCATCTTGGTTGCCTTGTATGGTAGAGATATGGAAATGGGTACAATTTGACTGTCCATTGTTCCTGTTTCCATGTCCATTTGAACCTGAAGGTTTATGGTTTGTGCTGCTGCCGTTGTTCTCAGGGGATGGTTGACTAGAGTGCTTGGATAGGTGAGAGTCTTTGGGCCTTTTTTTTCTGGTTTGCCCTTTGTGAAGAGC
The DNA here is from genome assembly GCA_014839935.2 of Entomophthora muscae. Classification (NCBI taxonomy): domain Eukaryota; kingdom Fungi; phylum Entomophthoromycota; class Entomophthoromycetes; order Entomophthorales; family Entomophthoraceae; genus Entomophthora; species Entomophthora muscae. Next base: position 193,050 of record QTSX02007224.1, read on the forward strand.
GTTGTATATTTGTTATGCTTTCTCCGCTTTGCAATACAGACTCTGTAGATTGGTTACTTGATCCAGGTTCACGTGTTTTATTACATGCAACTTGAGTGCGTTGTAATACATGAGGTGTGTGGCAGGGGTGTCAAAAGCCATGTCAGAGGGTGCACGTAGTTGGAGTTCTTTGTAGGTGTGAGCAAGTTCCTTCATGGTGCCTGTCTGGGTTAAGTTCTTTACTTGATGTATGATTATGAGTGTGGTGTCTTTAAGCACAAATCTTGCCAAGAAGTCTTGTTTGAATGTATCCCAGTCCTTTTTGGTATGTTCTTCATGCCACTTGTTGCACCAGGTGCCAGTGTTGTGAGTCAGTTAGATGGAGATTTCTGCAATCCAGAATTGCTGTGGGCATTCCATTTGGGTCAGTTTGCTTTGAGCAGACTGGATCCATGCAGCAGCATTGTTGTTGTTGGCCCTGATGTTGTGAATACCGCTATTCACCATGTGTTGATTTTGCCTTTGGTGGGCCATTCTGAAGATAAATCTCTTGCTTTTGCTTTTGCCTCTCAAAATGAGTTGATGACTGAATCAGGAAATACAATTGTTTGGTTTCTTGACTCTGTGCATCTCACTTGCCCCACTCATGCTTGTGGCAAGTAATCCTAACGTCCTGGTAGTGTTTTGTGGTATTCATAAACACTATATATTCCATTTCATATTCACCAATAAAAATTAAGTTCTATTCACATTTTTGTCTTTGTGTCTCCAGTACTTCCACGCCTCTCTCTAGCCATAACTAGTAGAGATTATTCTTCCAGGGCCGCAAGGTAATCACATAGCTTTCCCTGTAATCTAACCAAGACTTAGTACAAATCCAATCCTAAGGTTAGGATTTCCTGTTGTGTGTCTGTGCTGCGCCTCAGAAAACAAAAAATGGTGCTCAATACAGGGGCTGTAAGCCCCTTGGTTATCCCTTTTGCATCCACGTTTTCAGGTCCTTTGCTTCTGCCTATACATGAGCCAACTTCACATGAAATTACTAGCCTTCCTATCAAGGAAGATATTGCTAACCCACCCATTATCCCTACTGTACTGAACCTTGGGAATGGTCTCCGCCTAGTTTCTTACCCCATGGGTACCCCTGACTTAGAACAAGTCATGGCGGTAGTGTGGGGTTCCTGGTCACCAGTCCCCAAAGTGTGTCCTGGGTCATAGCCAGGGACTGGCTTGGAGGAGTTGTCATTCTCCAACAGTGGTGAGTGGTTACTTAGGAGCTTAGGAGCTTATACTTGGTCTGTATAAGATCAAACTCTTCCAGTACCTTCCCAATCACCAGGCAAGCGTCTCCACCATACACTTGTACTTCAGCAGGCGCCAGCCCTTCTGTAGGCTGGTATCAATCCTGTAAGAGTCTAGCAAACTCTCTTCCAATAAAATCCCTTCCTCTATCTGTCATTTCAAGATGCCTAGTCACCTTTTCCAACTCCTCCTGGGCCAACTTAGTAAAGGCAAACTTTCTGCAACCTAGGCAATAGGATTCCTTGTCCCCTGGGCTAGGGTAGAAAATGTGGGGTAATTGACTCATAGAGCTTATATTCTTTTATCACAAGAAATTTGAGTAGGGGTTGTAATAGGCTTTTTATTCACAGTCAGAAGGAAAATCCCCTTAGAAAACTTCTGATATATGACCTTGGTATAGGGAACAATGAGGGTTTGTGCCAGTACTTGGAGTCCTTTAAAAAATCTCTTAGACTCCTTGTACTTGGTCTTTGGCTCCTGCTCCTTGGTCTTGGGCTCCTGCACTTTGGTCTTGGGCTCATGCGGTCTGTTCCAGCTCTGGCTTCCTACTCTTGGTCTTTGGCTTCTTCTGTAGCTTATGTGGCCTTTGTGATCCACTTGATCCAGCCCCTGAAGAGTCTCAGATAGCTTCCCCTTTTATAGCCCCTTGTTTCAGACCAAAAACCTCTCTTAGAACTCTGGTCTTTGAAAGCTTAAACTATCCAGTTTTTCTCCTTCTAAAATATATTAAACTTTAAAACTTACTTCAACCAATGAAAGCCCTCAATTTCCTGCTTCTGCTCCTCATTTTTTAGGCTTTAACTCTTAAGTTAAAGCCCTTAAAACACTGATCAAATAGACTCCAGATTGCAGCCAATAACGCCTTGATTCAACAGTTTTGCCAAAAAGGTTTCCCTGGATGACTTGCTCTTGACCCTGGTTCAAACCCAAGGCTGTCTTGCTCCAGGTAAAAAACTGCTCCGCATTTCAAACAGTTTTGCCGTAATTCCTGTCACGTTTCCCTGGCAAATCTTGAGCGCTTCCACATATGTTTTACTTAGGCAAATTTTGACCCCTCAATTTTCCAACATTTCTCCATGTTTCTCTCAACGTTTTGCAACTTTGAACCTGCCTGATGCTTGTCCTTTTGCCTTTCCTAGTTGTTCTTGGCTGAATTTGCTCTTTTGCCCTTACAGTTTCTCTGTTCTTCTTCCAGCTTCTTTCTGGCCTATTTCCTCCTTACTCCTTCTTTTTAAAATAACATATAGTTCTAACAAACTAGATATTATTTTTTATTCTCTTTCTTTTTTTATGATTTTTAATCCTTTTTTAATCATAATCAGGCAGTATTTAATTATTTTTTAACTGCTTCTTTTTATCTGAATTTCTTCTCAACAGTCACTAAACCAGCTCTTCCATCCTCTGCATCCAGTCCAGCTAGTTCACCCTCTCAGCTCTTCAGTTCTTCAGCACCAACTTTTGTTTCTTTGGCCATCCTTCTCTATGATCAGCTAGTCCTACATCATAATCTTCTTGCCCTTCCACTTATCCTCAACCAGTTTCTTAACAAATTCTCACTAGGAACCTTCTTTGTTCCTTCTACACACTGAACCATATTGGTTCATTCCATTCAATATGAACCAACAGCCCCTCAACTAGTCTTCACTGTGACCAAACAAACCCTCCTGCTAGTCTTCTCTGTTAATTCCGTGAACCACCTTGGTTCTTTATCTCAGCCCCCATTAACAGAACTTGTAGACCCAGGCATGAGTCTACATTGAACTGGCGTTTGACTGGGCCCTCGCAAGTGGCAGTCCACTTAGGCCATTCAACCATAGATCAATGTCTGTGTTGTCTTTAATCACCCAGGTGATTAAGTATGGGCTTCCAGTCGCAGAGTAATCAGCTCCACTTCCCAGAGGCCTGATCACATCAAGTTCTGCAGCTTGCTTCCCCAAGCAAGATGCCTTGGTGACACCCCTGAGCAAGTCTATACCCTCCAATGCTCACCTTGGGTTTCCCCAAAGCTCCTATAGGGGCATAAACAAGACACCCTACCAGTCCGTTAGGTAGGGTGCTTGCTCACAGACCTCCTGTAAGCATATTAGGTTATGTAGAGCCCTCAGAGCTCTTCCCCTCCCTGGCAGCTTGCATTACCCGCCAGGGGTCCAAAAACTACTCCCCCCAGACAGACAAAGTTCCCTGCTTGCTATTTCAGTCTTCACCCTTCTGCAGCCACAGTTCCCTGCAAGATAAAGCACTATAGCCCAAAGCAGCCAATATCTTCTGCTGGGTGGAGGCAACATCTGCCTCTGGTAGTCCTTTGTTACCTATCAGCCAGGCCTTACTTACCCTAGTAGACCATGTTACCTACTAGGCTCACCTCACTTACCCTAGTAGTCCTATGTTACCTAATTGGCTCACCTTACTTACTCCTAGTAGTCCTATGTTACCTACTAGGCTCACCTTCAACAAACAACCAAACTTTTGCTTGATCAACATTAGCCCCGCCTGCAAATCACCAAACATGTGGATTATCACACTCCTGTAAGCGTATTAGGGTACATAGAGCCCTCAAAGCTCTTCCCCTCCCTGGCAGCCTGGTTTACCCGCCAGGGGTTCCAAAACCTACTCCCCCCAGACAGACAAAGTTCCCTGCTTGCTATCTCAGTCTTCACTCTTCTGCAGCACATTCCCCGCAAGGTGAAGCACTATAGCCCAAAGCAGCCAATTCCTTCTGCTGATGTGGAGGCAACATCTGCCTCTGGTAGTCCTATGTTACCTACCAGCCAGGCCTTACTTACCCTAGTAGTCCCATGTTACCTACTAGGCTCACCCTACTTACCCCTAGTAGCCCTATGTTATCTACTAGCTTACAGCGTCACCAGCTAACCACACATTGTCACTCTTCAGCATATTGTCTTTATTTGAAGCCAAATAAACCCTTGCCTGCAAAACAACACACATGTGGATCACCACAGGTAGCCCTTGGGATAGCCTGTGAAGGAATCATCCCTTGCCTTCAGCTGCAGTTCAGTCAAGTGGAATACTATGAATTGATTGTGGCTCCTCAGATTCCACAGAATCTCCTCTTAGCAGCTAGCTCCGCAGAGCATTTATTATTGTCCTTTGTGTAGCCTGCCTTGGCCCACCATCAAATGATGTTGGGGCTCCACATCCAAGAAATCTCGTCTCTACAAGCAGCAGTTACTCATCACTTGGACCAGTTTGCTGCCTACCAACAGTGGATCCATTCCCTGTTTTCCTTGGTATCTGACAATCAGCGCAATTCTGTTACCTCCCAGACCCGTTTGGTTAATTCTATCAAAAAAATGTTCCAGTCCATCCCTGAATACGAGAGGGAGCGTCTACAAAAGTTTCACCATCTATAACAACCCTGTCAAACTCAAGTAGATTCCACCTTTAACGGTTATCTCTCTAACTTCAAATGACTTGTGCAGCAGCTCAATGCATTCAGCACGTATTCATTTGAGCAACTACAGCAGGTAGCAGACTTTGCTGCTAACAGCCTTAATGAACTCAGTACAGTGTTTGATCAAGAGAGAGCTGCCACCACCGCTGCTATAGTCAAACTTCAGAGTCAAGTGAATGATTTATCTATGCCCAAGACAGATATTCCGCCCTCTCCCCCTTCTGATGACTTGGTGCATAGAGAGCAGAGATTATGGGATGCTATTTGAGAGCTACGTACAACTACTTGAAGTCAAGGACGTCATACTAAGGCTCCTCAACCTGACCCCCAGGTGCTTGAGTTGACTTCTCAAGTTGCTGAGCTACAGCAAGAAATTGCTGCCCTACGCAAAATGATGGTAACTGTTGCTAGTCCAGTTGGGGTTGTTGATGAAGATGGTTGCTACCCTGGCTTACCAGGAGCCCCTCAAATACAATGTGCTAGGGAACTAATTTCCCTAACTAACAAGGTGGATAATTTGAAGCAGGACCATACTGAGTTGGATAGAGATGCACAAGAGATGAGTGAATTGATCAACTCTGTGAATGACAGGTTTGCCCCTTGCCTCTCAGTGGGGCCATCCCTTACTTCTCAACTGGCTGATCTCTCCACAGTAGTGACCTCCTAAGGTCAACGCCTAGATGCTACTGAACAAAAAGTTCACTCAAGCTATCAATATGGGTGCCCGCGCTGTTGAGACCCTGACTACCCTTGAATAAAGTGTTCATCTGCTGTGGGCTAGACAGCCCCCCTCTGAATTCAAAGCAGAGTTTTCCCTGCGCATAAACGTACTTGATAGCAACAATGGTGGTCCAACTCCTAAAGCACACTTCAAGCCTACCTTTAAGCAAGTCTTTGACCCCAGAACCTTGACCATTGCAGCTTTCCTGACTATCTATGAAACTGCCATGAGACAAGCATCAGATGAGGTTAAGAAGGAACATATTCTGACCTGTCTACACCTGACTTGCCAGGAGGTGGTGGTGCCTGAACTACCCACCATTGAGACGTGGGAAGATATGAAGCAGTTTCTGATTGACAAGTTTGATGGTGACCTTAGCCTGGAAGTAAAAAAGGACGCTTTTATGCACATTGCTTTTATGCACATTGCTTTCAAGCCTAAAGAGACACTAGCCAAGTTTTCAGACAGATTCTACATGGAAGGACAGCAACTGATAACAAGCAGACAATTGACCACAAATGAAGCTTACATGGCTTGTGCTTAAGCCCTCAAAGTTAACCAGCTTCTGTGTCTTCACTTCAAAGCCCATAAAGCTATGCTTTCCTCTATTAAGAGCATAAAGATGCTGCTGCTTGACATGCACCTTACCCATTCTGAAGCAGTTGTCAGGAAAAGTTTAGCTGCTTATAACTCTGGTTTGAATTCCTGTGGTCCTTGCATACTTACCATGAACTTGCAAACTTCTCCTTGATGCCAAGGGTGCCACAACTGTGGTCAGATAGGTCACCATTCTTGCGTCTGCATCAACCCACAGGTTGAAGGAGCTGATCTGAAAGAGCAGGCGGGAAAAGAGCAGTCAACCTAGAGGAAGAGATGCTCTTGGTTGACAATTCTTCCCAGTCTCTTTCAATCCCTCCCTCTATATCTGCCTCCAAGCCTGCTGATAATGAGGCTCCTCCTATCCTCCTATTGTTCCACAATATCTCTTACAACTCTGACCTGGATGACTCTGATAAAGACGATGCCAATGCATATGGGTACTCTGTTCTGGCTGTTCCCAAAACCATTACAGTCTCCTACAAATTGCAATCAGGAAAGACTAAAACTACCACTAAGCCTTTTCTTGATGCCAAAGAAGTTGTCTCTTGCCCTTACCTCACTCAAGCTAAGAGCCCCCTGTGCTAGTGGAGTTGTCAGAGGAAGCTGCTGAGGTTGCTGACGCTGTCTTCAAGAATTTATCTGTCTTGCTCCCTCTCCAAACTGTCTATAAGGAGTTCCCAGGATTAAGTTGCATGATTGAGAAGTGGGATAAGAAACTAGCAGAGGCTCAAGATATCTTGGCTGTCCTTCCACCCTTTGGTTGAACTATCACTCAAGTAGAGATCTCCATTCAAAAAGAAAAGATCAAGGCCGTTTTAGACACTGGCTTGCCAGTCAACGTTGTCTCCTCCAAAATTGTGAAGAAACTCAAACTTGCCCCTGACTTTAATTATCACCAGTTGTATGGCACAGATGGACTGTCTATGGCCTGCGCCATAGGAGCGTACTCCTCTCTACCCATGCAGTTTGGCAAGCTTCTCCTAGCTGTGCCAGCAGTTGTCTTGGAAAACGAGAGTTACAATCTCCTAGTTGTCACTCAGTTCCTTAGGGAATATAATGGGATAATCAACTCAAAAGATGGTTACCTCTCTATTCTAGGATACAAAGTCCCTCTGATCTTTGAAGCGCCGGTTAAAGTTCCTGGGAAACGTCTCAAGACATGTGCCTTGGAATATCTCACTGGGGTTTTCAACCTCAAATATTGCACCCACTCTTCAAACATGAAATGTCCACCCATGGCTTGTCCTGCGTCTGAGGGGATCCCTCTCTTAGCCACGTCTGCTATCATCATCCCCCCTGGCTCCCAGGCCATCCTAGACTCCCAGATATCATATGAACTACCTGAACAAACCTTCTTGGAGTTATACTCTCCCCCCTCATTAGGGTGCAACAAACCTTATCTCTGTCCTGGAATCCTAGATGTCTCCCATAAGGACCCTATTCAATTGTTGGTAGCCAACCTGACTGCACTCCCCATGACTGTGTATAGGGGGCAGATTGTTGGATATGGCAAGTTGTTGGGCGCTCCTGATGTCCTGCCTCTTCATCCCTTTGGTATATTCCAAGATTTTAACCTACCTGAGGATAAACCCCAAGTCCTATCCTTGTTCACTGCGCCAGAATTTCCACAGCTGTCCCCAGTTCAACATAAAGAGATGATAGACTTGCTAGACCAATTTTACAATATCTTTGCTAAGGAAAGTACCAACTATGGGTTAGCCAAAGGCGTTATCCATCAGATTGATACTGGCAACGCTCCCCCTTCTGTGCTAAACCATATTGCCGCAGCTGCGTGGAGGACACCCAGGTATCTAAAGAGCTCAAACAACTTTTGGACGCTGGGCTGCTGGCACCCTCACAAAGTCCTTGGGCATCCCTGCTACTCATCTTAAAGAAAAAAGATGGAGGTCACTGTATTGTGATGGACTTCTGCCAATTGAACTCTTTGACCAAGAAGGACTCATACCCCTTGTTGTGTATCAATGATGCTCTCTGATGTCTTGGAGGCTCTAAGTTTTTCTCTGTAATGGATCTGGCATCTGGATACTGGCAAGTTGACCTGTCGCTCAAGGATTGCCAAAAAGCCGCGCTCATTACATCTGAAGGGCTTTTTGAGCCTACTTGAATGCTGCAGGGACTCTGCAATACCCCAGCTACCTTCCAAAAGGCCATGGACTCTATCCTCCACAACTTGAAGCTATCATGTGTCCTAGTATACTTAGATGATATAAAAAATTCAGTGCTACCTTCACCAACCACCTGACTCATCTCAAAGAGGTGTTCATAAAGATTCAAGAAGTCAGCCTCAAACTAAAACCTTCCAAGTGCGCTTTCTTCAAAGAGCGCCTTGAATTCTTGGGCCATGAAGTAACCCAGGAAGGGATTTTCCCAATGACTAAGAAGGTTGAAGCCATCAACAAAAAGCTTCCGCCCACCAACCTACAAGAGGTACAGGTCTTTATAGGAATGATGGGCTACTATAGACAGTTCATCCCTGACTTTGCTGATACTAGTGAACCTCTAATCCAGCTGTTACGTAATGTCCCTTTTGAATGGACTGCCAGTCAAAAGCAAGCCTTTGAAACCCTCAAACAAAACACAAAGAGGCACCAATCCTAGTGTTTCCTGACTATAATAAGGAGTTCATCCTATACAATGACACTAGCAATCTTGCTATTGGGGCTATTCTGGCCCAACTAGACAATGAGGGTGTAGACCATCATGTGGCTTACACTTCCCACGTGCTAAACAAGCATGAGAAGAACTATAGTGTCACAGAGAAGGAGTGTCTTGCTGTGTTGCATGCAGTCAAGCAGTTCTGCCACTACATGTATGGTATCCATTTCACAGTTGTCACTGACCACGCTTTGCTTAAATGGTTACAACAACTTAAGGAGCCAGAAGGGCGCCTATCTAGATAGGCCCTATGTCTGCAAGGTTACTACTTCACTGTACTCCATTGCCCTGGGATTCAACATCAGAACGCTAATGGGCTATCCAGAATGCCCATTCTTGCTTTACATCCTGCAGAGGCTGACTGGTTGTACAAACTAATTGGATACCCTTCTTCTTGGGAAAGTGAGACAGAAGAGGTCCAACTGGACTTGTCTAAGCTATCCAAAGATACCCTCATACGCGACAATCAACTTTTCAAGAAAATAAGAGATCAATATCTGCCTTATGTACAACCCAGTCTTTGCCTCTTGTTGGTGTCACAAGCCCATAAAGAGACTGGGCATGGAGGCATTGCCAAGAATTTTGACTGGCTTCAGAAGAATTACTTCTGGGAAACCCTTCACCTGCTGATCCCAGACGTCATAGCTAGTTGCCACAACTGCCAGCTGCAGAGGCCTCACACTGTTGCCCACAAATTCAAATTAGTTCCCCCTCAACATGCTTTTCACACTGTCAGCATTAACACAGTAGGCCCTCTCCCCCACTCACATTCTGGGTGTCAATTTATCCTGATTGCTGTTGATCACTTCAGCAAGTGGATAGAGGCTCACCCCAAAAAGGAGATCACAGCTAAGACAACTGCTGCCTTCCTATTACAAGATGTTTTCTACTGCCATGGCTGTCCTCAAGTGCTGCTCTCAGATAATGGGACTAACTTCAATGCCAAGCTAGTAACCTCTGTTGTCAAAGCTTTGGGGTCTCATCAATCTTTCTCTACCCCTACAACCCTTCTACCAATGGGGCAGTCAAGTGTGCAAATTCAACATTGATCTCCATCATGAGAAGCTCATCTACTCTGACGCTGCCAACTGGGACCTTTACTTACCTGCTGCTCTCTTTGTGTATTGCCTTAGCAAACATTGTATCACTGGGTACTCCCCTTGGCAACAGCGCCCATGTCAACACTAAAAATGTTGACTATGGCCATGTCAACACTTTTAATGTTGACACTATAGTAAAGTGACAATCCAGTTTTACTAAATGTTGTTTCCTAGATATTGACACTTTTTTAAATAACAAAACACTTTACCCTGAACATTTTTAAAATTGAAATTCTTTCAAAATAAATTATTATACTAAAATGACCCCAGAGAGTTCAAAACTGCAATAAAAAATATCATAAGTAATAAGAATAAGGATATATAAGCAATTAATTTTCAATTTACTATTTAATTTACACTCTTCATTATTAAATTATTTTTTATTCCCATAAAAATCAAAGTTCCAATGAACCAAAAAGAAAGATATTCATTATATCATAATAACTACAAAATATAAAATATTTATTACAAAACCACATTGAAACTGTATCTGAAACTTACCATTTATACCTAAAAAATTATTACTATCCAAAAAAATTAAAAAATTAAAAGTCTAAAAGTAAAAAATATATAGGCAAAGCAAAGTAAAGTTTATTTGGCTAATTAAAGCCACCAGCAAGAGCAGTGGCAACATCTTCAAGGTACTTCTTAATCTCTGCCACCTTATACTTTTTCTTGACCACCTTCTGCATGTCCTCCTGGTAATCTTGCTCCTTGGACTTCCTCTTCTTGGGGGCCACCCAGTTGGCCAGGTTGCGGAACTTGGAGACAGTCCAGGCCTGCTCCTCTTGTAGCTTAGAGAAGAATTTGTTGTACTTGGGGTTGGTCCCAAACTTCACCTTCAGGTGCTTATGCCAAACCTCAAGGCTAGAGGTGGTATTCATCTCCCCCTTGAGGCAGGCGCCTTGATAGTTCCAAGGGGCAGTGGCCCTGCTCTTACCTCTCCAGGCAGTCACCTTCTTGCCCACCCATTGGCACTCAAAGTAATCCAGGTAGCCTTTGAAGATAGTGGAGTGCTTCTTCACGTAAGCATCCTCCAGGAGGGCCTCAAAGCCAAGCCCAATATGCTACAGGCGCACAAAAGCCAAAGCAGCAAACTAATTCAGGGCAAAGCGGCACTTCCCCTTACCATTGTTAAGATACTTATCAAAAAGTTCTTCTCACTCTTGAGATTCTTGACAAGGGCCTGCCTAAAATGGAAGAAGCAGCCCTGGACTTCTCCATCAAAGGTGGCCTGGAAGGCTCTAAACTGAGCCTGCTCAAAGTCCATTACAATAACCTTTGGCCTAAGTGATCGCACATGAGCTAGATGCTCTGCGGCTAGGGTTGACTTATCCTTCTCAGAGGAGGAGGATTTGCCCTAGTGGCATGAGTGGGAGGGGGGAGCTGGTTGGTGGGAAGGGAGCTCAAAGCATCTCAGACAATCTTGAAGGCTCTGGTGTAGACTTCAGTCTTGGCACCAGGAAGGAGAAAGAACACAAGGGGGATGACCTGGTCATTAAACTGCCCATGAAGGACCCAAAGCTGCTTGAAGAGGGAGGGGCAAGTAGCAAATGTGCCGTCGCACAGCCAGGTGTTAGCAGTGTTCAGCTGCTCCAGGTTTTGGGTTGTGGCGTAGGCTACAATTCTATCCTCCACTTCCTGCCCATTATCATGGAGCAGGAACATCTCACCATCCTCTGTCTTCTTGAGGGTTTCTGTGAGGATAAGGTCCTTGATGCTGGTGACAATCTTGGCCAGGAGATTGGAGGCTTGACGCCTATCATTTACAAACTTGACCAACTGATTGTGAGTTGGAACCCTCTTCAAGTTGGTTGGGGAGAGGTACTTGTAAGCAAGCACAGCCAGCTGGGTGGCAGAAAGATCTTTGGAGGTGGGCATCACCTGCACCAGATACCACTTGAGAAGGTGGGCTATGGTGGTGTTGGGCATGATGCAGGTATGCTTGCCCTTGATGGTTTGGACCAGGTCCCAGCGCTCAGTGTTGAGCCGCACTGGGCAGGAGCGGTCCTTGCAGGTGTAATGCTGGCTCTTGAAGCCCCAGTTGGCATTGTTGCAGCTGAAGATATACTATTGGCCACCATGGCCGTCCCACCCTTTACACTCATGATTGGGAAGTATTTGGGCAAGGAAGAGGGAACCTTGGATTTGCTGTCAACGTTGCAGATGTTTTGGGTCAACAGAGGGTCCCAAAGGCCAGCAGGAGCATGGTAGAAGCCATGAAAGTAATTGGGGCAGAGCTTTCAATCATCCCCAGATGAGCTTGAAGGGGGGGAGTTTGGCGGGGGTGGGGAAGCAGAAGGGGGCTTATTGTGGTGCTCCTCATGTGCAGGAGACTTATCTTTGGGAGGGGTCTTTTTGCCTTGCTGCTTCTTCTTGGTTGGCTCCTTGTCAGAAGCCAAGTTGTAGAAACTGTGCTCTGTAAGAGAGCCATCAGTTTCCTCTCCCCCAGTGGAATGAGCAGGTCTCTTCTCAGGGGAGGGCTTTGGGGATGGTTTGGGGGTGGCCTTCTTTGATGAGACAGGCTTCTTCTTGGTAGATTTGGTGGGCTTAGAGGGACGCTTGGTTCCTTTGGGCTGTTTGGAAGTGTTCTTGTCCTAAAATAATAAGTAAAATGGTTTAAAATAAAGCAATGTATTTAAAAAAACAGCTTAAAAAGCATAACATATTAAAATTAAATCTTAGATGGTTTTTATTGGCATTTAAAAGTTAAAAAGTACTTGTATAGTTTTTATTTTATTATATTTTTAAATAACAAGTTAAAAGTTAAGAGAAATATGTAAGAGTATTATATTTAGATATAGATTTTATTTTAAAAATTAAAAAATATGAAAGAGCAAAGTCAAAAATGCAACATATCAAAAAATGAGAAGTTTTTATTATGTAAAACATAAAGTTTATATGTGAGAACTGAAAAGCGTCAACATTATGAGTGACAATTAGTACAAAAAGCTGAATTCTCACTGTCAATTACAAAAAATGTAGACATTATTTTTGACGACATTGTCACTGTTGCCATTTTTTTGAAAATTTACTATGTTTTTTCATAGTACGCTTAATTAAATTTAAGAGGGCTAGCAAAAATTAACTGTTTTCTGTGTGTTTTTGTTCACATATAAAAATTAAAAAAAACATAAAAATAAGTTAAAAAAGTCTCAAGGTTCTTTTTTTCTTTATTAAAAATTATATTTTGGGGGTAGTAATATAATATTTTACCATTGCGCTTATATGAAGTTGTTAAGAAGTTGTATTCAAGTATTAAAAAGGGTAAAGTGTTGACAATGTCACTTACAACATTCTTTATATGAGGTGGCATATTAATCTAGGCTTAATTGCACCACTCTAATTTGATTAACTCCACCCCAGGGGATGATCACAAGCAAATAAACAACATTTACAAGTGTCAACATTATTTTTAATAATAAATTCTATAGTAACTTATATAGTAACTCACGCTTAAATTAATGGATCACCGTTAGCCACCAATCCACTTAATATATTAAGGCCGTAATAAGTGCCACATAAATATTTATAACATGAACATTTCAACAATCAACTGTATGTGCACTGTCTTTTTCAATATAATAATTCAATAAAAAAATATTTTTAAATATGCACTTATTTTTTTACTGTAGATGTTTCAGTTTTGTTATTAAAAATAAGTTATGCTTAAAAAGTGTTGACGTTGACACTTTTACGTTGTGAAAACAAATAAAAAAATAAACTGGTTTTTATTAGTAAAAGTAAAGAAAAAATCGGGTTAAATTGAGTTTTTTATTAAGCTTAATATTAAATCATGCTGAGATGGCCACAATTTTGTCATGTTTTCTGGGTTTGCACCCCTGAACGCTTTAAAAAAAGAATTAAGCTAGCACAACTAGCAAAAAACATAGGAGATTTAAAGTTTTGAGTCAACAGTGGCCATGTCAACAAAGTGTCAACAAGGCCACAGTTGACATTATTATTGTTGACATGGGCGCTGTTGCCTTCCACTTTTGCTATGCTGTATGGGCAAGAGGCTACTATCCCATTGCTCTTGGCCCCCCCCGCTTTCCTCTTATAAGGACATGAATCCTGACAACCACATCAAGGATCTAGTCAACCAAATAACTGATATACAGGCCACTGCCTACACTTCTGCATACAAAACTAAGATGCTTGAGCTTTCTCCTGATAATTCTGGACACTCCCACCTGCCTGAATTCAATATTGATGACAATGTTCTTTACTACCAACACAGAGTAGGTGGGCGCACACATAAGTTGGACACTCTATGGATTGGCCCTTTAGAAGTGACTTTTAAGCAAGGGTCCAAATACACTTTAAAGCTCCTCTCCAGTGGTTGTCATTTTGCCTGAGTGCATGCCAAGTTCCTCTGCAAGTTCCATCCCCCTAAGGCCAATCTAGGGGAGGGCAATGTTGTGAACACTGCTATTCACCATGTGTCAATTTCACTTTTGGTGGGCCATTTTGAAGATAAATCTCTTGCTTTTGCTTTTGCCTCTTGAAATGAGTTGATGACTGAATTGGGAAATACAATTATTTGGTTTCTTGACTCTGCACATCTCACTTGCCCCACTCATGCTTGTGGCGAGTGATCCTACCGTCCAAGTAGTGTTTTGTGGTATTCCTAACCACTATATATTCCATTTCATATTCACCAATAAAAATTAAGTTCTATTCACATTTTTGTCTTTGTGTCTCTAGTACTTTTGCGCCTCTCTCTAGCCACAACTAGTAGAGATTATTCTTCCAGGGCCGCAAGGTAATTGCATAGCCTTCCCTGTCATCTAACTGAGACTTAGTAAAAAGCCAATCCTAAGGTTAGGATTTCCAGTTGTGTGTCTGTGCTGCGCCTCAGAACATGACACCCAGCAAAGGATTCCAGGGCAGCGCTTTGAAGTCTTTAGGCTACGCAGGCTGGCATGGTATTTTCATCAGTTGCACAAGGCATGGCGGAGGTAGCCTGGAAAAACCCTTGAGAAGACAGGGCATTTAATGTGGGAAGGGGTATCACCATATTTTGGTAGAGGACAACCCCATCAGGTATCTTGGCACCAGGTGTGTATGGTGTCCAGTCTGCTGGGAGGCCAGGCATGATTCTATTGAGGATTTGTTGGCCGCAGCAAGTACGGACAACAAGCATAATTTTGGGAAATAAAGTAGGATGGAGAACCTACCTCTGCTACCAATGTTGTAACTGTGCTGTTTTAGCAGAGTTACAAAGGGAAAAATATTTAGAAACTAGATAATATTATTTATTGAGAGGTAGGTATTATATAGTCATTGTGAATTATGGATAACAGGAACATGATAGTGTTGATCACATGGTGGGATGTTGAAGGAGGTGGCTTGATCCTGGTAATGAGTCAAGCGCCAAAACAAGGTATCCACCATAAGGGATCATAATTTGTTTGTGTTGTTGGATTTGGAAATTTGAGTTGACTTCCTAGTCTGGCTCTGAGTGACAGGATAGTTGGATTGCGGGTTGCAAATCTGCTTACTTGAAACCTTGCTGGCAGGTTGAGCCTGCTGTTTTTAACTTCCATTTATTCAAGAAAAGAAAAGATGAAACTTTAAAATGAATTAATAAAAATGTATAAATTTCTAAAAGTTAAGATCTCAAGTTAAAAATTGATAAATATTTGAAGGGTAGAAATCACTTAGAGTTTTGGCTTAAAGTCTACTCTTCACAAGCTCTTTATTATATAGGCGCATTTTCAGTTGTAAAAATGATAGGCATAGGGGAAACAGCCAAGAAAAAGGAGCAACTGGTGACATCTGAACAAGGAACCTGGTGGAGTAGGGTAAAATAAAAGCCAGTATAGACTGCAGATCAGCAACATTAAGACTGAGGAAGGTGACAACAACGTAACCAGGAGTTTCAAAGTGTAAAATAAAATTAGAAATATTCTAACTTTAAAATAGGAATATATAAGCTAATAGAATAGCTGGGAAGGAGAAAGACAACAACAACAGCAATTTGAACGCAAATTGACGTAAAACAAGGTAATCAAGTTTAAAAGACTTAACTATTAACTACTTACTTTAAATTTTCACTATTTAAAAAATAAAATAAAATAAAATTTAGAAGTGCAAAAACAACCAAATACAAAAATAAAAATCCTGCCTTTTGGGGCAGGGCATGACAGTCCTACAAAATCTATTCCCAGATCTCAAATAGGGTAGAAACAGTTATGGACATAACTGGTTTTGAATGTTCAATTTGTTTGCAAAAGCGTTGGCATATATTGCATGCACAGGTATAAGCTGTTGTTTTGGTATACATTCCTGGCCACCAATAGGTATTTTTTAATTTGGCAAGTGTATAATTGCAACCGTAATGTCCAGCACCATCATGGGCTTCAGCAAGTAGGGATGCTCTGGATTTCTTTGGGGGATAATACAGATGTCATCCTTTGTCTTTTGGTATATGGTCCCGTCCACAGTGGTGTACTTTGAGAACAATGTTGTAACTGAACCAATTAGAGTTCATATTTGGTTAGGGAAGACAAAAGTCCAATAGAAAGGACAGGAATAAATAGAATAAGGTATATTAGTTTTAAAAGCTATGGCAGCAAGCAAAAATACTTCAGATTTAAACAAAATCCAACTCTCAGGTTAAAATATACACTGTGTTAACAGGGTTTATTGGAGTTAATGGGCAAAATGGGTCAACACAGCAATGAAGGGCTCACATGCAAAGCAAAACCATTCAAAATACAATCCAAAATACATTGATTCACAAAAAAAATGGTGTGAGTTGACTTTCAGTGTACATATGTTTACTATGTGAATTGGTGACAAAATACACCCAAGCGTGGGGTGTCAAAACTCAATCCAAAAACAAAACACAATAGCAACTCACTATGTAAACAAAATCACTCAATCAGTTTGCGCAATGGGTTGTAATCAAGAATGATACCAAGGTATCTAAAATAAGATACAAGATCTGAAATAAATTTTTAAAAATATTGTGTTGGGTGCTTAATTTGGCATAAAATATGGGAAAATGGACAGAAATTATTTGGGGTATTCTAAAATGGGCATTGTAAAGCCAAAAAGCAGCTAATTAAGAAATAAAAAAATCTATAATTGGGTAGTTGGGTGGAGAAAAATATTAATTAAGTATCCATATTCAGATTAAAGAAAAAATTAAAATTAGGGAGTAACTTAATTAAGTTTTATTTAATATTTTATTAAATTCTCAAAATGGAAGGAACACAGCAACAGACTACCATTGCACCTGTTGTGCGCCGCAGTTGCAGTCACCCCCACGGGTCAAAGAATAGACTTAGTGCAACACAAGTGCCTACTCAGGAGGAAGGCAGAAGAGGAGAGTTCCATAGTGACGCTGCACTGACACAGCCGGTTCAAGGAGCACAAGCTGCTAGGGTGCGGAGCATAAACCCTTGGGTCCCAAAGCTGACCCAGAAGCCCACCAGAGTCACCACTACAAAGAAAGTTAGAAACAAGGAGATATAACATACTTCATATGTGTTTGACGTTGTGTACTGGCAAGAGTTGGCCCCGTCAGCTATGCTGGAGAAGGTGAAGCCTGTACTTGATACTAGCTATGAGCCCTACGTCAGTGATGGCAATCAGGAGGAGGACAAAAAGCCCAAGTTATACCAAACCAATGAGGTACATTTAGTGCTAAAGAAAGTTGCTGTGTTTTACACCAAGGTGCCCATGCCCTGTGTTGTGCCCAACGCCAACAAGCCAATCCCCACCGCTAAAAAGCCTGCTCACAAGTGCATTCCTGACATTAAGTGCATCATCTTTCTCTGGCTCATGCAGGAATCTGGTGATTACAAGGCAGCTGCAGCTCTTGTTGGGGTGGATCCCAAGTACGCCTCAAAGACCTTCAACAAGTTCATTGATACTGGCTGAGTCCTTGCCGCGGAGAAATCCTTGCGTGTTTCCACCATGCTCACCAAGGAGCACAAATGGGCAATCCGCCAGTGGATCACCTGGGACTGCCATATTGAACTGGCAAATATACAGGCCATGGCCAAGTCTGCTTTTGGGGTTGAGGCCTTAATTTCCTTTTACTACCATCTGCTCAAGGGGATGTGCTTTTCCTGGAAAAAGCTTGGGGTTTTCCCTACAACAGAAACAGCCCAGCCAATATTATGACCCAGAAAAATTACGCTGAGGCGTACACTGCCCTCAAAGCCAAGGGGACAGTGAAATTATATTATATCAAAAATCAGCATTTGCCTCTTCAATGCATAATGGGTATGGGTATGTCCCCAAAGGCTTCAATGACAGGATGGCTTGGTGTGATGCAGTCCACGCCACAGCATACTCAATGGTGGCTCTCCTCAGTCCAAAGGGGGTTGATCTTTATCAAATGATATCGAGTTCTCATAACAGACATACCTTCTTGTCATTCCTCCAATTGGTCCAGGAGCACCTGAGGTGCACAAGCCTGGGCTTCATCAATGTGATTGTGTTGGACAATGTTGGTCTCCCCAAGGTGGCTGACATTCTCAAGGAATTCCCAATGATTGACACAAGCATTGCAGTGGGCCCCCAGCAATTGGCCACAGAAAATTTGCACCTTCTCTTCCTCCTGGCTATTTGCCCTTCCTAAATCCCATTGAGGAAGTCTTTGGGTGTCTCAAACAAGTTGTCAAGTGAGGAACCCCAACAGGGACCAAGGACCTCTTTAATTTGCTGCAGGCCAGGATCCACACCCTCCCAGCTGAGACTGTGGCCAAATTCTATGACCACGCTGATTTGTTCATCCCTGCGTGCCTAGCCAAACAGCCAATCAATTAAAGGCTTAGTGTGTCCAACTTTTTTATATTCTCTAATTTACTATTCAAGATTTACTGATTATCATTTTATATTTAGATGGTTCCACGCCTGCAATCACATTCAGAAGATCCATCAATAGATGTAAGTAATTTATTTATTTTATTATATGTTATTTAATATGTCATCTGAGGTTATCCCAAACGCTTGATACTGGATTACGCAAATATATTTATATCACTTTTGTCAAATAAATATAAAATAGTCTTATAAAAATTTAACGTAAATTGTAAGGTTGAAATTTATTTTATTACCATATTATTTTATACTTTTATGAAACCCATTTACGCAATATATTTTGCAAATCTTGTTTGCTAAAATATTATTTAAAAATTATTTATAATATAAAAATATTTATTGATATAGAGATAAAATTAAGTGCACCTATAATGGGTTTGGCGGTATGTACCCACCCTACAATGGAGGTGGTGCACAACCTCCACTGCCACACCGTGGACGGTGGATACACCCTTATTAAAGTATTTGCACCTGCTGGTAAAAGGAAGTATGATGAGGTGGGAATGGAGAAGCAGCTTTTCTGGCAGGGCTGCAAACCCAAAGATGCCAGCCAGGACCAGGGCGTCCTGGATGACGTGATCCACCGAGTCATACCCAGGGGGGACCTTCTTCCTGTCCAGTGAGAGCCTGGCCTTGTTGACCCCAAGAAGGGCCCTGTCTAGGTCCTCTACACTGATGCTCATCCCAAAGAATAAAAGATACCCAAGGTAAACAACAAGGTGAAGCCTTTGTCCAGCAAAGGCTTCTGTAAACTTGCACAAATTGTTGTATACAGCGCTAATCTTCTTCTTGTGCTTGGTTTTGGCAAAGGTCAGCTACATAGCTGCAGGGACCCCCGTCTTGTTGGCACTCCAGGCCAGCCAAAAGTCTTCCAGGAGGATTTTTGTCTTCTTTACGGCTGTTGCGTCTGCAACAGCCAATTTTGACACTGCGTGCCCAAAGTTCTCCAACAGGTAAGAGATGGTATGCTCCACCGGGAAGCAGAAGCAAGCAGCCACATGAGCCCGGCCCATCTCTGGTATATTCTTGAATGGGAGCGTTGCCAGGACGTCCCAAACAAGCTCAATGGAGTTTACATAGTAAACTCCACTGAGGTTAACCGGGTCCAGGCAGACCAGTTGAGCATCCTTGCAGGCAGTAACTGCCCACTCAGATGCCCCCTCACCATGCAAAAGCCCAGCCAATGCCTCCCTGGACATTGGGAATGTACCATGGATCCTGTCTTCAAGCTCCTGCAAGACAGGGGGGAACAGGAAAAGCTGTTTAGCCACATGAGTGGCGTAGTTGGAGTAGAAAGTGGGAGGGACAAAAGAAACCAGGACCTGGCGGAGTTCACCATCAACATCTTCTAAAAAAAGGTAAGTATTTAAGAATTTTTGTTAATTATAAATTTTTAGATTACCTTCTTGGGTTTCTTCCTTGCCGGCGGCTTCAGCTGGCTTTGCCATTCTCAGCGCAAGCGATTGCGCCAGCAATTTGATATCCTCTGCCCTGGCACGCTTGGCGGGTTTGAGGTGGGCATACATCTCCAGGCCATCAACCCAGACAGACGGCGCAGACAGATTGTATGCCTTGAACTGGAGGCCCTCAACCACAGTTTTTTAAATATTTAGTAAGCGCTCAATTGTCTTCTCTGGGGTGTCTGGCATTTTTGACATTATTGCCTTTGCGGACACCTTGTCAATTTTGTCCCCAGTGAGGACGGTGGACTTCACTTTGGCTTTGACCTTGCAGTCAATGTCCTTTATTTTGGCAATTGCCAAGTTGAGGTCCTTCAGAAGCTTTTCCAATTCTCTCATTGATTTTTTACTAACATTTCCATATGTTTTTATAGCTTTTGCCCCAATAAATTATGTATTATTTTGATACTGTTGCCTCTTTGTTTATTCCTTTTTGTTTTCCCATTTACTACATTATCTCATCTTTTTACCCATTGTGTATATGTTTTACGCTCATCTCAATATGTGTTGTTTGCTTTGTGTTGACATTGTTTCCTTGATTACCATATTATGTTTGGCGCTTGACATAGCCCTTTGTGAAAATAGTAACAACAATTTGGTGATCAGCTAAATTTGAATTAGAAAATTATAGTGTTAACTGTTTTTAGATAAAGTTGTTACTGATCTGAATTCAAAACCTTAATGATAAACTTTAAGCCAATCAGGAGCCAAGTGATAAAGTGATTGTTATGACATAAAGGGTCATTCAATAATTCTTTGATGCATGTGCGCTAATTAATATGATTGGCTGGATGTTTTGCCATTGTACACTATTGCCACTGTGGCAAGTTGTTGATGGACTAGTGCTAACCCAGCAGCTGATTGGGCACTAGTCCATCAACAACTTGCCACAGCGGCAATGGTGTACAATGGCAAAACATCCAGCCAATCATATTAATTAGCACACATGCATCAAAGAATTATTGAATGACCCTTTATGTCACAACAATCACTTTATCACTCAGCTCCTGATTGGCTTAAAGTTTATCATTAAGGTTTTGAATGCAGATCAGTAACAACTTTATCTAAATACAATTAACCTATAGTTTTCTAATTTAAATTCAGTTGTCACAAAATTTTTGTTAATATTTTCACAAGGGGATGTGTTTGGGTGCTAAAAATAACTGTGTTCAGGATCTAGATACACAACATAGTAAATATATGATTTTATAGAAATAAGCTTTACATAAAGAATATAGCCAACTATAAACAAAGAGAACACAAACAATTGAAATTCAAAATAAAGATAATATATATAAATTTTTTGGGACCAGGGGGTTTATTGAGGCGGGGAAGAGTGATGCCTAGTAGGCAGAATGGCGCAGGAAGGAAGACGTAGAGGCAGTGCTGGCCTGGGGGGTCTGGGATTGAATGAAATGGGTTTGCGGGTGGGGGGTGGGGGTGGAGGCAGGAGGATTGCGTGTGATGGCTGCCATATACCGCTCATTGTACTCCTCATCAGTAATTGGCTGGATGGGCTGGTAGGTGGCTGTGGCACGGGGTGGGAGGCACTTATCCTTGCGTGATTAGTTGCCCATATTTACATGAAAAACCATTTGTGCAAACAAGTCAGCCACCATTTGGTGACCAAAGAGAAAATTGTGATCAAGGACCCCAAGATAGAGGTCGTTGAAAGCCTGAGGGCGGCGCTCCTGGAGTGTATCTCTAATATTAAAGAACACAACATCTGCCAGATGGACGTTGGCCTGACCAGCTGGGTACACTGAGGCCTGGTGCCCGCATTGCTGGATGGCCTTGAGGGCGGTGGAGCTACCCTCCATCTGGTGGCTCAAGAAAACCTGGTATTTGGAATTTGAGCCATCCCAGGAGTCAAGCAATCCACTGAGGATGTGGCTGTATGAGTACCCTTTGATAAAATCAGGGTTTGTCCAATATTAGACAAAACCCTTGGCTGAAACAGCCAGAAATTCACCAATGAATATCCCCTTCTTGACCATCTTCCTTCCATTCTTGGTAGTGGTCTTTCCTTGCTCACCAAAATTGTCAAATGCAATTGATAACTTGTAGTACAAGACAAATATGATGTCATCTGTTAGACTTTTCAAGCATCTGACCAGGATTGATTTGATTGCGGTGTCATATGGGGAATCCTCAGTGCCATCCCATTGGTTGCCGGCAAAATTTGTAAGAACCCTAATTGAAGCCACCTTTCTGTGCATTCAGAGCTGCATCATGCGCTCAGACACCCAAATGCCATGGTGTGCAAGTTGCTTCTGGACTTGGGTCAAGGGAAGCTTGGGGTCCCACTGGAGGAGGTCAATCATTATTGGGTATGCCTCATTGATCTGGGACTCTGTGGCCTTCTTTGGCTTCTTGGCTGTCCCAATCATATTTCCCTTATTCATCAGGTTGTTGAATTCCTGCATGACAGTAACCCGGGTGAATTGTAATTGGCTGGCTATCTGATCCCAGGACAGACCCTGCAGGTTGAGTGCCACAATTTCCTGAAGAATTTGGGCAGTGATTATTCTGCGTTTGGGGCGTTGGCGGCAGGAGCTGAAACCTGATTGGCTGAGGGGGGGCAGGTTGGGCAGTGGCAGGAAGTTGTTCCAAATAAAGGTTACCATCCTGATTGGTTGGTTAACAGGCAGCTTGTGAAGGGGTGGGTGTGGGAGCAAGGGCAGAGCTAGACGCTAAGTGACTCTCAAACAAGTCAAAGCCATATGAGTCAGGGTACAGTAACAGGTCAGCTTCCTTGTTACAAGCCTCAAAGGCTTGGGTGTAAACAGGTGCCTTTACATTCTGAGCCTTACCTCCATTGAAGTTGGTCTGGCTGCTGCTGACGCAGTTGAAGATGTTGCTTGTAAAAACCATTGTAAAAAACCTAGGATAAAATCACTAAAAGTAGAAATTTTAAAAATTAATAATTTATTTTTATTGTGATCTCAAGCTCATATTTAGAAGGTTCTCAAAACCATTTCATACAAATCTGGAGCCATGAAAATGAATCAAATGCCTCTGTTCCTAAATTGGATAGCTGTTGATTGGCTGTTATACTTTTATTTTTCTATTTTAGGCTGCTCATACTACACATCTTGTGTGAGTTCATTTAGTTTCATGCTTGTGTAATCTCGCTTCTAGATTGCTCAAGTTTTGTTTTAGTTCTTCTGTTGGTGCCTCATATGAATCCTGATTGGATTACAATATACTCCGGAATAGCATCCATTCATTTCACTTGTTGTGTCAGTTCATTTTTTTGTGGTTTGAACTACACCACTTGATGTTTGCTTTAATTTTGTATAATGGGTTAGTGAAATTTTGTTTTTGGTTTGAAAATTCATTTATTAACCAAAAATATTTAAATTAATTGAATCCTGAATCTTGCGCAACTTGGATTTTGTTTTAATCTGAAATCATTTTGTTTAAATCTGAAGTATTTTTGCTTGTTGCCATAGCTTTTAAAACTACTGTATTGTTTATTGTAGAATATTGTGACTAATATACTATATGGGGGAAAGCCACACAGCCACAGGGGGTGGCATAGTGATATTTTCCATATAAGGTTTGATGTCAGGGAATAACTTGCACAGGGATCAGCAGGTCAAATTGTCAGCACTTCTAATTAGGAGAAAGTGCCCGCAATTTGACATTGCCATCAGATTGATCCATGCTGCTAGATACGTTTTGGGGCAACTCATTGAGCACCCCCTGTGTATTGGAAGATATGTTGGAAGGCAAGGCAGGAAACTTGGTTGCAACAACAGATGATGAAGCTATTTGATTCCTGAGTGGTGGCTGACATACACTTTAGATTTTTGATCTCTCAAAAGAACTCAAGTTTGGGTTCAAAGGTTGCAATTTCAGCCACCAAGGAGAATTGTATGGATAATTCATTCAACACCATATTTTCCTTCCCAGGAATTTGAACAATGGTGAAGTTGTATTCCATTGGGGCCATTACCCATTTGGTATGTCTACTACATGGTTCAGCATTGTTTTAATAAACTTCATGGCCCAATTATCAGTGTGAATGACTAGCGTGTTCCACAATACATAATACCAGCATTTCTCTAATGCACAAATGACTGCAAGTATTTCCTTATCATAGATACCATAGTTATATTCAGCTGGTAGTAATTTCTTGGACATGAACTCCATAGGTTGAAGGCGTCATCCCACGTATTGGCATAGCACAGCGCCAATGGCATTCTTGCATGCATCAGAGAAGATGTGGAATGCCATGTCAAAGTTTGGGTAGATCAAAACACTATCAGAATTAATAGCTTCTTTCAAGGCATTGAAAGCTTGTATCTCCTCAGCTCCCCAAACAAACTCAGCTTTCTTGTGAGTCAATTTAAACAGTGGAGCAGTGATGCTGCTGTAATTCTTTATGAAGGAATGATAATATTCCATAAATCCTAAGAACAGCTGTACATGAGACACTGAAGTGGGTATGTGCCAATTGTAAATTATGATAACTTTTTCTGGGTCTGGCTTCTTCCCATCAATTTCAACTACGTGCCCAAAAAGCTTCACTTTTTGTATAGTGAGTATTGTCTTTTCAGCGTTCATACTCAGATTAGCATCAGAAATTCTCTTTATACAAATATGTAGATGCTTCAAGTGATCAGAATTATTCTTATGGAAGACAGTGATATTTTCAAGGTAAATTGTTACAAAGTCACCAATTAACCCTTTAAAGACATCATTCATGATACACTGAAAAGTACAAGGAGCACCCTTAAAGCCAAATGGCATCTGAGTATATTCAAATTTAACCCATTTGGTCACAAAAGCGGTCTTAGCCTGGTCATCCTTGTGCATGGGAATCTGGTGAAAGCCGCTGAAAAGGTCAATGCTTGAAAACCATGTGGCGCCACCAAAGGAGGCATAATCTCACAAAACTGGGGAAGTGGATAATTATCAGATATAGTCACCTTATTCAAAGGAATATAGTTAACACAGAGACGCCAAATGTTTTATTTATTGGGTACAACCACCAGCAGCAAAGATCAAGGTGAAAATATTGGGCTTATGAGGCCTTGATCTTCAAATTTGATAATTTTAGCTTTTGTCCACACTTCTTTTGACTGTGGTAAGTGATAATATTTAGACGCAATAGGAAGGACCAAGCCTGTGCCAATCCTGTGCTTGTATGCCACTGCTGCAGGTAAGTTGTCATAATCATTATCAAAATTAGGGTCAAAAGTTTCCACAACTTTAAGGAGGTTGTTCTTCTGTGGATCAAAAAGCCAGGTATTTGCATCAATACTTAACTTCAATGGTTCACAAAGGTAAGAAGTTTGAAGCGGCTTATCAAAGAAAATACATAGATTAATGAGCTTATTATTATACTTAATAGACCATGCCTTAATCTTAAAGAAGGCATTCAGCCCAGTTGGATCATTGTTTGACAACCCAACAGTAAGGTATAGTTACTATTGTTGAGAATATACTTCTGGGAAGTATAATAAACAAGATAAAGAGGAAAATTAAGAAGAGAATGATACTTCATTTGATGAGTTTAGAGTATTATATAGTACCATGAGAAGCCACATACTGTCCATGTACATCATGATGGCCATGGGGATTATCTGAGTAGAGTTGCTTTTAGTCACAAGGCTTGTTCAAGTTGTGCTCTGCTTAGGATAGGGAATGTTTGATCCCCATTATAGATGGCCAAATGATAGTAGTGCCATAAACTTAATGATTGATTGGTGAACCATTTGGTGAATAATTTGGTGAGTCACTTGAGGCATTGATTTCCCAAGAGGTAGTAATCAAGGATGTTGCAGCATCTCTCTCTGGGGTGCTGGAAGGTGGAAACTTGGGAATTTTCTTGAGAGTGTCAGGAATAAAGGCTTGGTATTGATCCAGTTTGGCGTTGGGTACAGGGAGTTGGTAGATTTCTGTGCTGTTCTTGCTTTACATAGGAAAGGCGGTCATGGTGCATGCACTTGAGTTCTGTTTGAGCACCAATACCTTTGATTGAGTAGATATTGTTGGGTTTAACTTCCATGACAATGCCTGGTCCTCTCAACCCTGGGTCCAGTTTGTGATGATTGTGGTTGACTACCCAAATCTCATCTCTGACTTGGAATCTTTCTTGTTGTAGTGGGATTGCTTCTCTCTCAACTCTTTTCTTTTCCATATCTTCTTGGTCTTTTCTGGCACGCTGTACGTTGGGGTCACTGTTGTCTGATACCTTCTTAGGTAGAGATAAGCATGGGCCTGTGGTAGACTTAACAAGGGCGGGGTTGTGCCCATAGACAAGTTTGTATGGGCTTTTGCCTGTATTGTGTTTGACTCAAGTTCTGTACAAAATGCTGTTGATAACATGCTGACCTAGGCTTTTATATTGTTGGCCAATAACTTACTGAGGGCTTCTACTAGCAAGCCATTTAGTTGTTCTACTCTTCCATTTTCTTGTAGGTAAATAGGGCTGGCTATAATGTGTTTTATTCCATTCTTGGTGAGGTGGATATTGGTGTTAACAGCCTTAAGTTCAGTTCCTCTGGATTTGATTAGGAGGCCAGGTTTCCCAAACTTGGCTATGATATCTTTGCCAATACATCTTCTCACATCATTGCCTTTGTGTTCTTTTGTAGCCTGGGCTAAGGGCCGCCTGGTTGCATAGTTGATAGCTGTTATGATGTAATTTTTGCCTTTGTTATTACCAGGCATTGGTCCCACAATATCCAGTGACAACACTTTGAAAGATTGTGCAATTGATACTAGTAGTACTGATTTGGGAAGAGCCTTAGATTGGACTTAATTTCCACAGATTTCACATTGCTCCAGTACCTCTTTGATATTGTCCAACATATTGGGCCACCAGTAGCGTGTTTTGAGGTACTCATATAGGTTTTGGCTACAGGTGTGTCCCAGGTCTCTGTGGTATCAGAGGATGATGTCAATCTTCTGTGTTGACAGGACATATGGTACAGTGTCGCCACTTGGAATTAAGTGGTGTAGCGTGCTGTATACGTTTTTGAACAGATGTTTGTCCTTGAGGAATTTCTCTTGAATTTCCATTAGGATGCCAGGTGGGAACCCTTCCTGGAGATTCCCCATGATTAACATGATCCAATTGGGGTCCAAATCAGTGCATAGGACATGTTTATTGTATAGCCTTGATAGAGCGTCTGCAGTAAGCATTTCCTTGCCTGATTTGTATTCAATTTGCATGGGATACCTTTGGATAAGGTTCATACATTCTGCTTGTCTTTGTGACAGATGATGTTGGGTTTTAAAGAATATCAATATTTTGTGATTGGTTAGCACTTTGAACATTTGTGTGCCTTCTAAGTAACATCACCACTTCATGAGACAGTTCACAATAGCTACCAGTTCCTTGTTGTGTATTGGATATCTTTGTTCACCATCAGACAACTTTCTTGATTTGTATGCTACAGGGAGGAAGTGATTTTATGCATTTTAAATTTAGATTACTCCTCCTATTAAATAGTTTAAAGCACCAGTTTCTAGTTTGTATATTCCCTCACAATTTGGATACTGTAATATAGAGGCAATGACCATGTGTTCTTTGAGTTTTGTGTTCTGAGGCGCGGCACAGATCACAATGGGGAATACTAACCTTAGGATTGGATTTGTACTAATTTTTGGTTAGAATGGCAGGGAAGTGTGGGGTTCCTGTCCACCAGTACCCAAAGTGTGTCCTGGGTCATAGCCAGGGACCAGCTAGAAGGGGTTGTCATTCTCTAGTAAGGGGAAAAGTATCTGAGAAATATGTATAGGGGTCAAAATGTGCTTTTATTCACTCTCAAAAGGAGGATCCCCTTAGAAACCTTCTGGTATATGGCCTGAGGGGTCAGGGAAACAATATGGGTTTGCCAATACTTGGAGTACTTCAACAATCTCTTGGACTCCTTGTACTTGATCTTGGGCTCCTGCACCTTTATTTTGGGCTCCTGTGGTCTGTTCCAGCTCAAGCTTCTTATCTTAGCCCTGGCTGCTGTATCTTGGGCTTCTGCACCTTTAGCTTATCTTCAGCTTCTTCTGTAGTCCTAGTGGCCTTTGTAATCCAATTGATCCAGTCCTTGTCAAGCCTCAGATAGCTCTCCCTTTTATAGCTCCTTGTTTGAGTTCAAAATCTCTCTCAGACTCTTCTTTTCCAAAGCTTAAACTATCCAGTTTTTCTCTCTTTACAATATATTAAACTTAAGTCTTACTTCAACCAATAAAAGCCCTAAATTTTCTTCTTCTGCTCCTCATTTTTTAGGCTTTAACTCTTAAGTTAAAGCCCTAAAACACTGATCAAATAAACTTTGGCTTGAAGCCAATCACACGCCTTGATTTAACTGTTTTGCCAAACAGTTTGCCCAAATGAACTTCTCTTATTTATGGTTTGAACCCAAAGCTGTCTTGCTCCAGGTAAACAACTGCTCCTTGTTTCAAAAGGGTTTGCCGTGATTCCCGTCACATTTTTCTGGCAAATCTTGAGCGCTTTTGCCTATGTTTCAGATAGGGGATTTTCAGATCCTCAATTCTTCAAAGTTTCTCCAAGTTTCTCTGCATTTTCTTCAATGTTTTGCGGCTTCAAACTTGCCTGTCACTCACCTTTTTGCCTCTCCTAGTTGTTCTTGGCAAAATTCACTTATTTGCCCTCACAGTTTCTTTGTCCTGTTTCCAGCCTCTTTCTGTCTCCTTTCTGCTCAATTTAAACTTAATAAATTCACAGTTTAATCACTGTAAATAATTTATTTCTCTCTTTATTTCCTCTTATATGATATTTAATTCTTTTATATAATATCTTTGGCAGCTTGAAATCCTTCTTTAACTGCTTCTTATATTAATTTTTCCTCTCCTAAGACACCAAAATCAACATTATACCCTCTATTTCTAATCTGGCTAGTCCTTCCACAACATCTTCTAGTCCTGCACTATCATCTTCTGGTCTTACCACCATTTTTTCAACCACATCTTTCAGCTCTTCATCTGAACCAGCCAATAGTCCACCTTAGTCAACAAACAGCTCATTCCAGTCTTCAAGCAGCATATTTCCATCATCAGTCCTCCAGCTATTCCTTACTAGGAACCACCTTGGTTCCACCTGCACAAAGAACCCTTTTTGGGTCCAAACTCTAAAATGAACCAACAGTCCCTCAACTAGTCTTCACTGTGATCAAACAGTCCTTCTTGCTAGTTTTCTCTGCTGATCCTGTGAACTACCTTGGTTTTTATCTCAGTCCCTGTTACCAAAACCTGTAGACCCAGGCATGAGTCTACATTGAACTGGCATTTGACTGGGCCCTTGCAAGTGGTAATCCACTTAGGCCATTCAAGCATAGATCATCAAAGTCTATGCCAGTGTTTTTACTCACCCAGGTGATTAAATCTGGGCTTTCAGTTGCAAAGTAATCAGTTTTACTTACCAGAGGCCTGATCACACCAAGTTCTGCAGCTACTTTACCAAGAAAACCTGTCAGGGCCCAGAATGCCCTTGACAATCAGCTGGCCTTCCTAGAGGCAAAAACCCCCACAGCTTGGGAACCCCTACCAATTATCTCCAAGAGCAAGAAACCCCCCATTCAACTAACAAATGGTACAGGATTTGAGAGGCACAAAAGCCTTGAATCCCTGGCTTCAATTCTATTATCAAATTTGGGCCTCTCAAATATTGGGAAATGGTACATTGGGAGCGCAATCAGGCGCTCAATCTCTTGCAGGATCTATAAATAACTGTGGCATCTTGGCATGCTGCAGTTCAAGAAAGGTTCATGTTATGCCAGCCAACAAGCACCCACCCCCTGGCCCAAGTACGTGAATTCCAGTGAAAATTTTAAGTTTAACTGAATTTGACGCCATCAGTTCCCTAGTGACACAAAAAGCCACAAAACTACCAGTAAGTATAAGTAGTGAGGAGGAGAAGCCCTCCTCACTGTTGACATCTTAATAAAGCAAGTTTATGCCCATAAATCATTATCTTATTGCAGGAATTATTTATTATGCTCCAATTTAATTATTCTCTTTGCATCTATTCAGGAATTCACAACACAATACAATCTTGCCTACCTATATCCTCCTGGCTATACTCCTGCCATCACAGTCAATCCACCCTGTGCTCTTGATGCGGAGTATTACCATCTCCACCATCTGGATCTACTGCCTGCTATGAAGGAGATTCCTGCTGCTCCCCCCTGCCCAGGACTTCAGCAAGTTGAGGTTTGTCTATATCACAGTATTGCGGCTGGCTGACCAGGCCGTGCCCCATACTGGGAGTTAGCGCACCCTAGCTACTGAAGCCAACTATCTGGTCTGTATTGTGCCTATTATGTAAATGGCCTTCCAGGCCCGGCCTGCCCTATGAGAGTCCAGCCAGACTCTGGAATGGGCCGTGACAACACCACCTTAGTGACATCTCTGAGCAAATCTATGCCCACCAATGCTCACTTTGGGTTCTCCTCAAGCTCCCATAGGGGCATAAACAAGGACACACTACCAGTCAGTTAGGTAGGATACTTGCTCATGGAGCTCCTGTAATTGTATCAGGGTACGTAGAGCCCTCAGAGCTCTTCCCCTCCCTGGCAGCCTGCACTACCTGCCAGGGGTCCAAAACCTACAGCCCTGATAGGCAATTCCCCTACAGTGCTGGTATATACTTCTACCCTTACAGCCAGTGTTACCTTCCAGAGTCTAAACATCTTTGGCTTGAGTAGCACACACTACCCATCAGGCTGGACCACTCCTCACCCCAAGCAGCTAAAGTTCCATGCTGAGCTATCTCATTCCTCATTTCTAGCTGCCACAGTTCCCTGCTGGGTGAGGACCTCTAGCCCACAGCAGCCAATATCTCCTTCCAGGAGGGGACAACATCTACCCCTAGTAGTCTTTTTCTCCTACTAGCCAGGCTTTACCTTCCCTAGTAGCCATCATTCCCTACTAGGCCTCTACCTGCAACAAACAACAGAACTTATACTTGGCCAACATTAGCCCGCCTGCAAACCACCAAACATGTGTACTGTCACAGGGTCCTTTTCCTCTTCTGTCTCTAAGATCTTTACAAACATGTGGTCCTTCATAAGCATGTCAAGATGAGTTGGTCAAACATGGTGGTTCACTAATCATGTTGTATGGTGAGGACAGCGCTGTCCCAGTCAATATGAGGTTTGGTCTTTCTCATCCAGTTAATACCAAATATAACATCATACTTGGGGATTGGTGTGATAGGGTCACTGAGCGTAGTCTATACGTTTCCAATTTGTGTGTGGAAAGGTTTTGTTTCTCTGTTAACTGGTGTGCTTCTGTTATCTGCCATGATAACTCTCTTAATGTTACTTTGGACTGTGGGTAGTTTCACAAGGTTGGCAAATTTATTTTCATCAAGGGATTGGTCTGCTATAGTGTAAAATAATGCTGTGCCCTGATATCTGAAAAAGCAGAAAGGATAAGTGAGGAGTTTGTTTCCAGTTTGGGCAGAAAACAGTAGAGGATCACTGGAGAGTACTTGGATCATGGTGATTGAATCCATGTCTTGGTCCCTGTACAAGTCTTATAGATTGGGGGGATTGCCTAA
This sequence comes from Entomophthora muscae, assembly GCA_014839935.2. Classification (NCBI taxonomy): domain Eukaryota; kingdom Fungi; phylum Entomophthoromycota; class Entomophthoromycetes; order Entomophthorales; family Entomophthoraceae; genus Entomophthora; species Entomophthora muscae. The sequence continues at coordinate 224,677 of QTSX02007224.1, forward strand.
GCCTCCACTGAGCTTTTCCCTCCTTGTTGGTGTCTTCAGTGCTTGCTTGGTTAGCTTGAGTAGTGCAATTCACATTTTGAGGATGGGAGTTATTGCTTTGGTTATTCTTTTTGTCAGGGAAAGGGTCCTTCTTTTCTGTGGGACTCTCCTTTTGCTTGTTTGTTGTGTGTGGATCATCAGACTTTTGAACTGCATGTTTTTTTTCAAGAATACATCTTTGAGATTCTTTCAGCGGGTCATGTCAAACTGATACCTAATGTGTGTGGGGAGGCCATTTTAGAAGACCAACTGTGGTCTGGGCTCATGAAAGTTGATAGTGTTGGGAGCACAGTCACATAGGTCTTTATACACAACATTGCTTTTGTGACAGTCCACATGTTTAGTGGTTTGCAGGCGGGGCTAATGTTGGCCAAGTATAAGTTCTGGTGTTTGTTGCAGGTAGAGGCCTAGTAGGGAATAATGGCTACTAGGGAAGGTAAAGCCTGGCTAGTAGGAGAAAAAGACTACTAGGGGTAGACGTTGTCCCCTCCTGGCAGGAGATATTGGCTGCTGTGGGCTAGAGGTCCTCACCCAGCAGGGAACTGTGGCAGCTAGAAATGAGGAATGAGATAGCTCAGCATGGAACTTTAGCTGCTTGGGGTGAGGAGTGGTCCAGCCTGATGGGTAGTGTGTGCTGCTTGAGCTGAAGGTGTTTAGACCCTGGCGGGTAACACTGGCTGCAAGGGTAGAAGTGTATGCCAGCATGATAAGGGACTTGCCTATCAGAGCTGTAAGTTTTGGACCCCTGGCAGGTAGCGCAGGCTGCCAGGGAGGGGAAGAGCTCTGAGGGCTCTATGTACCCTGATACACTTACAGGAGGTCTGTGATCAAATATCCTACCTAGCAGACTGGTAGGGTGTCCTTGTTTATGTCCCTATGGAAGCTTTGGGGAGATACTAAAGTAAGCATTGGAGGGCATAAATTTGCTCAGAGGTGTCACCAAGGCGTTTGCTTGGGGAAGCAGCTGCAGAACTTGGTGTGATCAGGCCTCTGGGAAGTAAATCTGATTCCTTTACAACTGAAAGCTTGGACTTAATCACCTGGGTGAGTAAAGACAACTGCATAGAATTTAATGATCTATGGTTGGATGGCCTAAGTGATTGCCACTTGCAAGGGCCCAGTCAAATGCCAGTTCAATGTAGACTCATGCCTAGGTCTACAGGTTTTGGTAAGGAGGACTGAGATAAAGAACTGAGGTGGTTCACAGGATCAGCAGAGAAAACTAGCAAGAAGGACTGTTTGATCACAGTGAAGACTAGTTGAGGGGCTGTTGGTTCATATTAAAGTTTAGAACCAAAAATGATTCATTGTACAGGTGGAACCAAGGTTGTTCCTATTGAGGAGTAGCTGGATGACTGATGATGGAAATAAGATGTTTGAAGACTAGAATGAGCTGTTTGTTGACTAAGGTGGACTGTTGGCTGGTTCAGATGAAGAGCTGGAAAATTTGGTTGAAGGACTGTTGGTTCATATCAAAGTTTGGAACCAAAAATAATTCATTGTGCAGATGGAACTAATGTGGTTCCTAGTGAGGAGTAGCTGGATGATTGATTATGGAAATAAGCTTTTTGAGAACTGAACAAAGCTGTTTGTGGACTAAGATGAACTGATTGCTGGTTAAGCTGAAGAGATGGAAGAGATGGTTGAAGAACCAGAAGATGACAGTGCAGAACTAGCTATGGAGCTAGAAGAGATCTCAGAAGGACTAGCCAGACTGGATAGAGGCTGTAAGGTTGATTTTGGTGTCTTAGGAGAAGAAAAATTAATATAAGAAGCAGTTAAAGAAGTATTTTAAGCTGCCAAAGATATGATATAAAAGAATTAAATATCATATAAGAGTACAAAAAGAGAGAAATAAATTATTTACAGTGATTAAACTGTGAATTTAATAAGTTTAAATTGAGCAGAAAGGAGCCAGAAAGAGGCTGGAAACAGGACAAAGAAACTGTGAGGGAAAATAAGTGAATTTTGCCAAGAACAACTAGGAGAGGCAAAAAGGTGAGTGACAGGCAAGTTTGAAGCCTCAAAACATTGAAGAAAATGCAGAGAAACTTGGAGAAACTTTGAAGAATTGAGGGTCTGAAAATCCCCTATCTGAAACATAGGGAAAAGCGCTCAAGATTTGCCAGAAAAATGTGACAGGAATCACAACAAACCCTTTTGAAACAAGGAGCAGCTGTTTACCTGGAGCAAGACAGCTTTGGGTTCAAACCATAAATAAGAGAAGTTCATTTGGGCAAACTGTTTGGCAAAACAGTTAAATCAAGGTGTGTGATTGGCTTCAAGCCAAAAAATTATTTGATCAGTGTTTTAGGGCTTTAACTTAAGAGTTAAAGCCTAAAAATGAGGAGCAGAAGCAGAAAATTCAGGGCTTTTTTTGGTTGAAGTAAGTCTTAAGTTTAATATATTGTAAAGAGAGAGAAACTGGATAGTTTAAGCTTTGAAAAAGAAGAGTCTGAGAGAGATTTTGGACTGAAACAAGGGGCTATAAAAGGGAGAGCTATCTGAGGCTTGACAAGGACTGCATCAATTGGATTACAAAGGCCACTAGGAGTACAGAAGAAGCCCAAGATACAGCATCCAGGGCTAAGGATAAGAAGTCTGAGCTGGAACAGACCACAGGAGCCCAAAATAAAGGTGCAGGAGCCCAAGATCAAGTAAAAGGAGTCCAAGAGATTGTTGGAGTACTCCAAGTATTGGCAAACCCATATTGTATCCCTGACCCCTCAGGCCATATACCAGAAGGTTTCTAAGGAGATCCTCCTTTTGAGAGTGAATAAAAGCACATTTTGACCCCTATACATATTTCTCAGATACTTTTCCCCTTACTAGAGAATGACAACCCCTTCCAGCTGGTCCCTGGCTATGACCCAGGACATGCTTAGGGGGACAAGTGGACAGGAACCCCACAGGGCTTATACCCTGATGAAAGGCGTACAACTTCTGGTAGACTTTTAGCTCCTCAATAGATACACATGCAGTATTTAACAAAGGGTATAAGTATGCACTCTCAGTTAATACACGTGGATTGTGATCCACTGCGGACAACAACCATTTGCACACATCCACCAAAACCTTTGTCATAACATGATAAGCCTGAGATTTTTGACTAGGGGTGGAGCCTTAATAGGGTGATAACACTAATGCAACTTTGCAAGAAGCTTTGTTGGTGGGCAGAGCAGGACAATAGTCCAGACATCAAAATAACATGACACAACAGAACCAGGAAACAGCTGAAACAGTCTCACCTACCAAAACCAGAGAAGAAAACCACAGATTAAAAAAAACAATCTAAACCAAAAACTCAAGAAGGAGCTTATACAGATGAACATGGTAAATGTGGATATCTTGACAGAACAGGAGAAGAGGAATACAATTTGATGACAAACAGCTTCCAGAAACTCAGATGTAAAAGAGTTGATTAATGTGACAGAAAGTAACAGGTAATAAGAAGAAGTCTCCATGTGGTGAAGGATCACCACCCAAATCCACATAGAGTTGATGATTAACCACCAACAAATCTTCAAATACTGTTTTGTAAAATTTCCAAACAATACACTGAGGTTCAACAAGATGATTAAACCCAACCAAAAGAGTCCTAGATCAATAGCCTGGGAAAGAATCAAAGTTTCTCCCGCCTAGAGCTCTGGACATTGAGAAGGTATTAAAGTCTTTGTTTCAGATTCAGCAGGAAAGACACCAAAATTCTGAGGCATTGGAGTAACATTAAGAGGCGCCAAAAACAAAGTACACAAGACAGGGCCCCATCTTCCAGTAATAATTTGACTCAAGATCATGTTATACAGAATTTAGTGGAGTAGACCCACTACTGGATGCATTGTAAAAGAATAGTTAGACCAGGAAAATATTTGGTTTTATTGAGTAATTTAAAGAGGACTCACCTCCTAGAGTTGAACAGTGAAAATTTTCCAATATGTACCAAATTTTGACTAAACAATACCACCTGGATTCATAGCTCCTATTATGTTGGCATTGTCTAAGGAATATCTTGTCCAATATGTGAAAACCCTTTGAGTGACTTTTTTCTGATGACTTTTCTAATAAATAAGAATATATCAAATAACCCTCAGATCACATCTATTAATCAGTGTCAAATTGTGAGGGGAAATTATGTCCAACTGTTGTACTGGAGCTTCAGTAACCCATTTTTGATTGACAGTGTGATTCAAATCTTTCAACTTGGTTAATGTAGCTAACTGCTTACCTGACTTCCAAGCTTTGCAACTTGGACAGGTAATGCCAGGCATTATGAGAACTACTGTGACACTATCATTGACTACTTTATATGTTATCCTGTATTTTGGGAAACCACTAGCCACACTTCTATCACAATTACCAGATTCATTGGCAAAAATATTGTGGCATGTTTGGGTGCCCTAATCAATTTATCATGGATGGAAGTTCAGAGCTTTTGGCAATGTCATGAACACATATTATGTAAAGAATGCCCTATAACAAGTAGTCAGTGTGATGATTTACATGAAAAGCTGCTTTGCAGGAAAGAGCTTAATATTATTCAAATGAAGATTGGGTGCCTAAGATAGATAAATTTTGGTGTTTTTGATTGATATGTCTAGTTAGAAGGATGGAAAGCAGTTGTATATGAATATTGGTATTAGCAAGATAGCCCCTTGTTAAGTACGCTGGAAATATAAAAGGAGTATCCTGGGATGATTATATCAAGGGGTGTAAGCATCCTGAGGCTAGCTGGGGTGAGAATACAGATAGGGTTCTTCCCTGGTATGAATGTGCTGAGATAGCATTGAAACCTTGTGTTGCAACATCTTTGATTACTCCCTCTTGGGGAATTAATGCCCTGAGCAACTCACCAAATGAGTCAGCAAAGGGCTCACCAACCAACCAGTAAATTGATGGCACCACTATCAGCCTTCCATCTATTACAGGGATCAAATAATCCAGATCCTAAACAGAATACAACTTGAATAGCCTTGTGACTTAAGAGGAACATTAATAAGATAAGCCCCATGACCTCCATGAAGTACATGAACAGTATGTGGCTTTCCATGATACTATATATTATCTTATATTCATATCCAATAAAGTATAATTTCTCTTCTTAATTTTCTCCTTTATCTTGTTTATTATAATTCCCAGAAGTATATATACGACAGTGGTAGCACAGGTAGGTTATACATACATACCTACCCAGCTCAAAGGAAAAATTCCTCCTAAGAAAAGAACCAAGCAATGGTACTCCCTACCGGCTGAAGAGACTACAAAGAAGGACAAGACGTCCCTGCAGGCCTTGTCATATACAACAAAGTCCTTATGCCCATCAAAAAATACAACACTCTCAAAGTCTTCAGGCTGATACCTGTAGTGTTGCAACTGAACCAATAAGGATTCAGTATTTGAATTGGGAAGACAACAGTCCAATAGAAAGGAAAGGAATAATGAGGATAAGGTATTGTTTATTATAGGGTACTACAACTAATATATGATATGGGAAAGCCACTGGGCCACAAGGGGGTAGCATGGTGGTGTGTCCATGTAGAGATTAAAGCTGAGGAATAACCTGTACTGGATCAGCAGGTCAAACTGGCCGCGCTCCTAATTAGGAGAAAGTGCCTGTCATTTGAAATTGCCATCAGATTGGTTCATGTTGTTAGATATGTCAAGGGGCAGCTCATCAAGCTCCCCCTGTTTATTGTAAGATATGTTGGCAGACAAGTCTGGAAGCTTGGTTGCAACGCCCCCTTGCCTCCTGCTTGTTGTCAGACACCAGGATTGGGGTTTGCGGGAGATCTGGGAAGGTCTGCACAAACAACCTTTGTGTGGGGATGGCGCGGCAGGGGCGCAAGCAATCATGGTGAAGCTTCTTAGTGTTACCTTGGGTGTCTTCAAGTTGGTAGGTGTGATTGTCATAAACTGCGGCTATCTTGAAGGGTCCCAAGTGATTGGGTTCTAATTTGGCTGAATTGGGATTGAGGGTATAGACAGGGTCTCCTACGGCGTATATGGCCTTGAGATGTCTTGTCCCTCCCTCAATTTGTTTTTTTTGTCTTGGGCCTTGGCGCGCCACTGGCTCAGGGAAGGGGTCAGTAACAAGGGGTTTTTTTCAGGAACTGTGAATTGTAATCTCCCTTGTTTCACTCCTGTCAAACCATCAGGCATTCCAAAGGCCAAGGTGCTGGGGCTGAACCTAGTGCCTCTATTGATCCTTGCTTGCAAGATGAGTAATGCAGTGGGCAGATGTTCAGTCCATCCAGTATTAGTATGTTCCTGTGAGAGTTTGGCAATCAACTGGACCAGGGAGCTATTCAATTTCTCTACGTGCCCATTGGCTTGCAGATGGTATGGAGTTGTGACTACTTGTTGTAGGGCATTCTTGGCACAGTGCACCTTCATGACATTTCCCACAAACTTGGGTCCCCCATCTGTAATGAGGTGTTTGAGTTGCCCAAAGCAAGCCACAATTTCCTTGCCAATGAAGTGAGTGATGGTGGTGGCGGTGTGGTTGGTGGTCACCCACGCTACTGGCCAACATGTGAAGTAGTCAATGGCTGTGATGATATACTTCTTCCCAAGTCTGTCTTCAGGGAGGGGTTCACCAATGTCAAGGGCTCACTTTTCAAAGGGTCTCATGGCCTTAATGGGCAGGACGGACTTGGGGTGCAGGCTTTGATGTATTCTTTTCACACAGCACACATGTTTTGAGGAGATCCAATATCTCTTGACGCATATGTGGCCATCAAACCTTACCTTTCATGATTTCAAAGAGGTTTCATCCTCTGACATGGCCCAAGGTGTTGTGGTAGTGCAGTATGACGTCCTCTTGCTGTGTGGTGGGGATGTAGGGAGTCTTCTCCCCTGTTTCCTTATGGCAGCAGACATTGCCTGCATTGGTGGTGAACTGACTTTTGTTGTCTTTCAACTTGGAGATGGTTACCAAGTTGAGGCCTTTGTAGCAGGTTGCCTCAGGGCAGAGGTAGAGCATTGGCCAATCTGGGTCCAAGCCATTGTCTCCGGTGATGGATGCCACATAGAGTCTTGAGAGGGCATCTGCTGTGATGAGCTCCTTCTCAGGCTTGTATTTGATACAAAACTGGTAAGGGAATAGGCGCTTGACCCAGCCTGCCTGGCGGCGTGTCAAGTGGGACTGCATGTTGAAGTATTGGAGGGACTTGTGGTCCGTCAAGATGTGTGGTGAAAAGGTGGCTCCTTCCAGGTAACAGCGTCACTTCTCAAAGCAGTGCACAATTGCTGCCAACTCTTTGTCATGAATTGGATAACGTTGTTCTGAGTCAGTGAGCTTCCTGTATTTGTATGCTATGGGGAGGAAGGCGCCCTTGTTAGTTTCTACCTGTAACACACCCCCTATGGCCCTGTCAGAGGCATCAGTCTTGAGTTTTTATTGGTGGTTTTGATTGGGAAACTGTAATACAGGCGCAGTAGTAAGCCTCTGCTTTGGCGTCTCAAAGGCTTGATCTCTGATGGGAGTCCAATGGAAGCACTTTTTAGTGTTCAGGAGCTCAGTGAGCAGTGCAAAAAGTTCTTTGCAATTGGGGATAAATTTATGTATGTAGGCAACCATACCCAATAATGTGCACACATGGCTAAAATTGGTGGGAGGTGGCATACTGGTGATTGCCTTGATTTTGGTGGGGTAAGGCCTTATCCCTTGGGCAGAGATGGTGTGCCCAAGGAACAAGAGATCCAACTTGAGGAATTCACATTTGGAGGGCTTAGCCTTCAACTGGTTTTTCCAAAGGGTGTCAAGGATAGCACGGAGGTGTTGGAGGTACGTGGTTTGATCTTGACTGAAGAAAATAATGTTGTCAAGGTACACAACAACACACTTTCCAATCAATTCCTCAAATGCTTTGTTAATTAATATAGCAAAGGTGGAAGGAGCGTTGGTCATTCCAAAATTCATGAACTGGCACTCAAACAACCTGTAGCGTGTTTGGAAGGCAGTTTTTGCCTCATCCCCTGGTGCAATGTGGACCTGGTTTTACCCTGCAGTGAGATTAATCTTGCTAAAGACCTTTGAGTCTGCAAGTGTGTCAAGCAGGTTGTCAATTAACAGCAGGGGGTACTTGTTCTTAACAGTCACCTCATTTAGAGAGCATTAACCTATGACTAAGCAAAGGGACCTGCCCTTCTTGGCTACAAAGAAGACAGCAGCCCTGTATGGTAAAAGCGAGGGGTGTATGAAGCCCTTATCAAGTGCTTCTACAAGGTGCTGGCAGAGGGTTTCATCTTCCTTTGGTGTCAAGGAATAGAGGAGATGTGCCTTAGGAAGCAACCCTTGTAGCTGTACAGCATGCTGGATCTCCTGGGGAGGGGGTAGTTGTTCTAGTGTTTTGCTAAAAACGTCCTTATACTCCTCAAGGAGAGCGGCAAGTGCTGGTGGAGGTGGCGTGGTCAATGGGAGGGTCACAGGTGGTTCTGTGTGGATAACTTTGACTGAGCATCAAGAAAAATCTAGTTCCCCCTTGAAATTGTATGAGCCTGTTTCTGTTAATCTGACTAAGACAGTATCGTGAAGTAGCTTGCTCATTTTAACAGAATATATCTAAAACCAACCCCATTTCTATTGAGAGTAATCACAGATGTATCCCAGTTGATGTAGGGACAATTATGATAAAGCCAGTCAAGGCCAGCAATGAAATTTTGGCTGCGGCCTGTCATAATTGGTCCAGAGAGCTTAAACTGGACATTCCCCATTATCACAGAAAAGGGTACTGTCTCATTATTAATTGCCACTCTTCGGGAATCAGCCACCTGTACTGCCTTGAATCTGCTTGACACTTGGTATAACTGTTGAGTATCTGCAAACTTCTGGTCCACCATGCTGTGGTTGGCCCCAGTATTTACAAGTAGTTTTTGGGTGTTCCCATGGAAACAAAAGTGATAGGTCAAGCAAGTTACTTTATTTAGAGAGTGACTGGCTTAAAGTATGAGATCTTAACTGTGAACTTGGAAGACGTTGAGGTTTCAGCTTTGTGGATGTTGTAGCCAAAGGGGTTCTTTGCTAGGAGGGATTTAGAGTTAGGGTCAAGTGGAGTTGTAGAAAATCTTGTAACTACAACCCCAGGATTTTCCCAGGTCCTCAATTTGTGCTAACTGAAGTTCCCCTTTGCGGGGACGCTTTATCCTGTTTTCTTGTTGGCATGGCTGGCAGCAGCCTACTTGATTGTGAGCGCTGCCAGGCGCAGGTAGGGTTAAGGTAGAGTGTTATTGGATCTGCAGAAGACCATTGAAGCCTTATTATTGGCCTCCACAATGGCTTTGTGACAGTCATTGATGGAGGTGCAACAACCTACAGGAATCCACTTGCAGATATGGGGTTTCAGCCCATTGACTATCAAGGTAAGAAGCATGGTGTTTCCATCATTTACGGCTTATGGGGCAGCGGCAAGAGCTTGCTGCCAGGCAGCAAGGTATTCAGGAACAGACCTGGTCTGTTTGATAGCCAGGAGGGGAGTCCCTACCACAATGGGAGAGAATGTCTCACTGTAGTGGGACTTTGCGGCATCCCTGAATGACACCCAGGTGATTTCTATCTCTTGACTGGCCCAGGTGGTGAACCAAGCTGCAACAGGTCCAGTTAGGCATCCTGAAGCGGTGGCAACCCACATAGGCTCAGGTACCTGACATACACGGAGGCGGGTCTCAGTGGAGTGGAGCCAGCTGACAATGTTGGCCCCCTTCACGCCACCCGCAAAGGTTTCCAACTGAAGGTTGAGCATACATTGCAACAGATCTGACTGGGGCAGAGTGACACTAGTGTTGCGCTGCCCAAGGCGGAGTCAGTTGTACACACTTGTAAGTACCGGTTGGTCTTGATAGATGATATACCTGTCAGGGATGTCCCTCTTGGGGATTGGCAGGAAGTTTTCTTGGTGGGGAGTAGCCATACGGCCCGTACGCTGTTCTTTCTTGGGGGGATTTTCTCTTTAGGTAGGTTGTCAACCTACTGCTACTACCACTGTTGCAACTTAACCAATGAGGATTCAGTATTTGAATTGGGGAAGACAACAGTCCAATAGAAAGGACAGGAATAATGAGAATAATTTATTGTTTATTATAGGGTACTACAACTAATATATGATATGGGAAAGCCACCAGGCCACAAGGGGGTGGCATGGTGGTGCGTTCATGTATAGATTGAAGCTGAGGAATAACTTGTGCTGGATCAGCAGGTCAAATTGGCCACACTCCTAATTAGGAGAAAGTACCCGTTGTTTGACATTGTCATCAGATTGATTCATGCTGTTAGATACGTCAAGGGGCGGCTCATCAAGTGCCCCCTGTTTATTGTAAGATACGTTGGCAGACAAGTCTGGAAACTTGGTTTCAACAGCAGTCCCAACCACAACAGAGCCACAACAGCCCAAAATACCTAATATTGTATTCCAGTGCCTATGTTCAGCAGAAATTGGGACCTTTTCAGGGTTACACCGGGAAAACACCAACCTCTGGATCAACAGCACGCAAAGCAAGTTCACACAAGTAGACTACCCCAGCAGACTCTAGGCCAGTAAAATTGCCCTTTGTGTCACAGGGACTGCCTCACACTTTTTAAGCAAATGTCTCAAACAGCCCCCTGATCAAAATGAAAACTGGGATATGTTCAAAGCTGCCTTCCTCAAAAAGTTTGCCATGAAAGACTCTGGTATTGGATAATGACATAACTCAGAACCTTCAAGATGACAGTAATAATTGATTGGTACATTGCAGCATATGAAGACTTAAATGACTGAACCCCCAGCACCATTAACTTTGACAAAGCTGGGCCACAATTAGACTTTTATAATGGCCTTTCCACACATTAGACGTCAGTTTGACATGAATTGCTGCAATAATCTTTAAGATGTATTCTTGGAGGGGAAACATGCAGCTCAGAAGTCTGAAAACCTACACAAAATAAACAAAAGAAGAGTCCCACAGTAAAGAAGGACCCTTTCCCTAACAAGCATAATAACCAAAGCAATAACCCCCATCCTCAAAACGTGAATTACAATGCTCAAGCTAATCAAGCAAGCACTGAAGACACCAATAAAGAGAGAAAAGCTCAGGGGAGTGCTTAGGCAAGCTTCCCTCCCCCAATCTACAAGACTCATACAGGGACCAGGATATGGATTCAATTACCATGATCCAAGTACCATCCAGTGATCCTCTACTGTTTGTTGCCCAAAATGGAAATAAACTCCTCACTTATCCTTTCTGCTTTTGCAAATATCAGGGCACAGCATTATTTTATACTAGAGCAGACCAATCCTTTGTTGAAAAGAAATTTGCCAACCTTATGAAACTACCCAAAGTCCAAAGTAACATTAAGAGAGTTATCATGGTAGATAACAGAAGCACACCAGTCAACAGAGAAACAAAATCTTTCCACATCCAAATTGGAGAAGTACAGACTACGCTCAGTGTCCCTATCATACCAATCCCCAAGTATATGTTATATTTGGTATTAACTGAACAAGAAAGACCAAACCTCATATTTACTGGGACAGCGCTGTCCTCACCATACAACAAGGTGAGGTGAACCACCATGTTTACCCAGCTCACCTTGACACACTTATGAAGGACCACGTGTTTGTAAGGATCATAGAGACAGAAGAGAAAAAGGACCCCATCAAGATCAATTGGAACTCCTGCATTTATGAGGTTATCTACTTCAAAAGTACAGAAACCAGACATGAGACCCAATCTGAGCACAGCTGACCATCAAATTCCCTTCTGTCTTCCAAGGAACTTTACCAAGGTTACCACCCAACCAAGGCATACAACACAAAATTGAACTCAAGGGAAGTGTAACAAAGGCACACCCTATATACCGTCTAATGCCACAAGAAGATGACACCCTAAAAAACTACCTTGACAAAGCCCTTGAGAAAAGCCGCATTTGACCCTCAAAATCACCTTTTGGTGCCACTATCTTATTTGTAGCAAAAAAGGATGGTGTACTCTGCCTAGTCACAGACTACAGAGCGGTCAACAAGCTCACAATCAAGAACAGGTATCCCCTGCCCCTGATTGATGACTTTTTTAACGCCCTGGGGGGTCCCAAGTCTTCACAAAAATTGACTTGATAGCAGGATATCACCAAATTTGTATAAAACCAGAGGACATACCTAAAACTGTGTTTAGAACTAAATATGGATCCTTTGAATGTGTGGTTCTCAACTTTGGTATGGAAAATGCACCTAGTATCTTTGTGACATTCATGAACAAGGCCTTCAAAGAACACATCAGAAAACAAGCAATAATCTACCTAGACAACATTATTATCTATAGTCCAAAAGTAACACAACACTGTAAAAACGTTCATATGGTCCTACAAACCCTCAAAAAAACCAACTCATTGCCAAGACTTCCAAATGTAACCTTTTCTTATCTAAACTCCCATTCCTTGGCCACATTATCAGCAAGGACAGAATCAAACCAGACCCAAAAAAGATATGTGCCATAACCAAATTGCCAGCGCCAAGAAACAAGAGCAAGCTCTGAGCATTCCTTGGTATGGTGGCCTATGTCAGATGTTATACCAGACTGGGGTGCCCTAACCACCCCGTTATCTGCAATCACATGCAAAACAACCAAGTTTCTATGGACATCACTAAGAGACTAACATTTCTGGCAACTCAAAGAACACATGGTCACTTCCCCTATCCTAAAATATCCCCACTGCAAAGGAGTATACAAACTGGAAACCAATGCTTCTGACTATGCAATTGGAGGAGTACTCTGTATCCAGAATGCAGAAAAGGACTTCCTCTCTGTAGCATATGAGTCAAGAAAGTTGTCTGACAGTGAACAAAGATATACATTATACAACAAGGAACTCATAGCCATTGTGCACTGCCTCATGAAGTGGCAATGCTACCTGGAAGGCGCACAAATATTCAAAGTGCTAACCAATCACAAGTTGTTGATGTTCTTTAAAGACCAACAACATCTATCACATAAACAAGCAGAATTGATGAACCTTATCCAAAGGTATCCCATGTCAATTGAATATAAGCCAGGCAAGGAAATGCTTACCGCAGATACCCTATCAAGGTTGTACAATAAACATGTCCTATGCACTGATTTGGACCCCAATTGGCTCATGTTAATCATAGGGAATCTCCAGAAAGGGTTCCCACTTGACATCCCAATGGAAATCCAATAGAAAGTCCTCAAGGACAAACATCTGTTCAAAAACGTATATGGCACACTACACCAAATACTTCCAAGTGGTGACACTGTACCATATGTCCCGTCAATGCAGAAGATTGACACCATCCTCTGATACCACAGAGACCTGGGACACACCCATAGCCAAAACCTACATGAGTACCTCAAGACGCGCTACTGGTGGTCCAACATATTGGATGATATCAAAGAGCTACTGGAGCAATGTGAAGTCTGTGAAAAGTATGCCCAATCCAAGGCTCTGCCCAAATCAGTACTACCAGTATCAATCATACAACCTTTCAAAGTGTGATCACTGGATATTGTGGGACCAATGCCTGGCAATAACAAAGGCAAAAAGTACATCATAACAGCCATCAACTATGCAACCAGGTGGCCTGTAGCCCAAGCTACAAAAGAACACAAGGTCAATGTAGTGAGAAGATTTATTGGCAAAGAGATCATAGCTTTGTTTGGGAAACCTGACCTCCTAATCACAGATGGAGGAACCAAACTTAAAGCTGTTGACATCAATATCTACCTTGCCAAGAATGGAAAAAAACACACCATAGCCAGTCCCTATTACCTGCAAGCCAATGGAAAAGTAGAACAACTAAATGGCTCACTAGTAGAAGCCCTAAGTAAGTTATCTGCCAAAAATCCAAAATCCTGGTTTGACATGTTACCAACAGCACTCATTGTGACGGAAATCACTGGATAATATGAAGCCGTTTCTAAATGATGGGGAATTACCACTCAAATCCACATAGAATTGATTATTAACCACCAACGCGGCTTCAGATATTTTTTTGTGAAATTTCCAATTGTAAATCCAGGATTAAGTAGAACCAGTAGTCCTAACCAGAGTAAACCAAGATAAATGACCTGGTAAAGCATCAATGCATCTTCAGCGTAGAATTCTGGGCATTGAGAAGGGACACAATTTTCAGTTTCAAGAATGGGGGAGTAGCTACAAATTTGGCTGGCATAAAATTGACATTTGGAGGCGCCAACAACAGAGTTCCAGATGCTGGGCCCCATCTTCCTGAAATGATTTGGTTCAGAATCAGATTGTACAGGATATACCGTAACAGCCCAATCACAGGATGCATTTTTAAAATTTAAAATTTAGAACTTGGGATAATTGATTTTATTGAGTAAATTTTGGAGGACTCAACTCTTAGAGTTGAAACAGGGAAAACTATTCAATATATATCATAAAAATTGACTAAGCAATACCACCTGAGTCTTGACCTCCTATTCCTTCTATGTTGCTAAGTAATTATCTAGTCCAGGTTGCAAAGAATCCTTGTGTGACTAGTCTCTGACAACCATACTGATTAACAAGCTCATATCAGGTGACCCTCATATTACATTGATTTATCAACGTCAGTTTGAAAGAGGGAGCTGGTTTCAGCTGGCGGACTAGAGCAGCCATGAACCATTTTTGATCAACTGTTTGATTTAAATCTGTTAACTTGGTCAATTTTGATACAGGTTTTACAGCCTTCTGAGCCTTCTTACTTGGACAGACAATACCCGGCATTATGGAATCTACCATGACACTCATGGTCTGTAGAACACAAGTCAACTGTAACACAGACAAAAGCCCTTATGAACTTGTCTATGGACAAAATCCTGCTCTTTGGTAGAACAACTGCAGACCACAATTACCTCTGCCCAAAAAGGTGCCAGACAACAGTGACCCCAACGTACAACATGTTAGAAAAGACCAAGAAGACATGGAACGCAAAAGGGTTGAGAGAGAGTCAATCCCACTACAACAAGAGAGATTCCAAGTCAGAGATGAGATTTGGGTAGTCAACCACAATCAACACAAACTGGACCCAGGATTGAGAGGACCAGGCATTGTCATGGAAGTTAAACCCAACAATACCTACTTAATCAAAGGTATTGGCGCTCAAACAGAACTCAAGCGCATGCACCATGACTGCCTTTGCCTATTTAAAGCAAGGACAGTACAGTGTAACTCCCAACTCCCTGTACCCAACGCCAAACTGTGTCAATACCAAGCCTGTATCCCTGACACTCTCAAGAAAATTCCAAAGGTTCCACCTTCCAGCACCCCAGGGGAAATTTTGCAACATCTTTGATTACTCCCTCTTGAGGAATTAATGCCCTGATCAACTCACCAAATGACTCATCAAATGGTTCACCAATTTATAATTAAGTTGGTGGCACTACTATCATTTGGCCATCTATTACAGGGATCAAATAATCCAGATCCTAAACAGAACACAACTTGAACAAGCCTCATGACTTAAAAGGAACATTACTCAGATAAGCCCCATGACCAGCATGACCTACATGAACAGTGTGTGGCTTCTCATGATAAGATATATTATTCTATATTAATATCCAATAAATTATCATTCTCATCTTAATTTCCCCTTTATCTCATTTATTATACTTCCCAGAAGTATATATTTGACATCTGATAACAACTGTGATGCTAATACAGTCAGGTTACTTTAACTAAAAGGAAGGTAAATTTCTCTTTCTATGACTTAAGGGTAGCCTCAAAGAGGTCTTAGGGTTGCTGGGAAAGCATAGATATCTCAGAGCCATCATCAGGGTGGCTGTTAAGAGATAAAGATGCAGAGCTTGATGATTTAGAGGCTTCTGGAAATTGAAGCTGGTTAATTTGTTCCTGAAAGCTCACTATTAGCCCCTTGAGTGAGTAAAAACAGTAGTAAAGCATGAGGCATGCTTAATTCTGATGACCTAGGTGAAGGCCATTGGTGGGAGGTCAAGTCTAGGTAAAACTCACTTGGAAGACTTATTTCCTGAGTCTGGGATGTTTTACTGATGAGGACTATAAAGAAGCAATCCGTGATGAAAGCCATCTGTAACCACTTGATAAGTTGTTTAATAGCTATATGAGATGCTATGAGAAAAAGTTGGGACAGTTTTGGAAATTTGTTAGTATTTCTCCAGGGTGGTTTATCAGAGAAGGAACAGAGCAAAGTGGTTTGGATAAATGTTGACATAGGTGGCTCAATGTTTCTCCAAAGTAGGTTGTTTACGGCAAAGACAGTGGAACAGTACAGCAAACCAGTGAAGGAAGGCAACTAGAAGTTTTTCCAAAGACAAGGGTTGGTGTCAATGAAAGCAGG
Source organism: Entomophthora muscae (assembly GCA_014839935.2). Lineage (NCBI taxonomy): Eukaryota > Fungi > Entomophthoromycota > Entomophthoromycetes > Entomophthorales > Entomophthoraceae > Entomophthora > Entomophthora muscae. The sequence continues at coordinate 241,023 of QTSX02007224.1, forward strand.
ACAGCATGGAAAAACAGTACAGGAGGTGCTTCCAGGCTTCTCTGGGTATGGGTTACCAGAGTAACAAAAGGCCAAGCAAGTCAAGAAATCTGATGGCTACAGGCTCAAAGCCTAGGGGGACGCAAGGGCAAAACATGGAAGAAAACATGGTGAAACAAAGCAGCTAGCAAATTCCTAAGAAAAACAGGCAAGTTGGATGCAGCAAAAGCTGAAGCAAACGGGAAAATTGTTTGGGAGGCCAGAGGCAAGACGTTGGAAGTGCACTTGGTAAAACTTTTGCTGCCTATTCTGGTTTCACAAACCCTGTGAAGCATAGTTAAGAGCTTCAGATGTTGGAGAGTGAAGAACTTTGACTGGATTGATTGAGTTTGAAGCTTATTTTACCAATGTTTTTTTTAGAGTAACCAAAAGCTTAATGAAATGTCTTTAAAAAGAGCAAGAAAATGCAATGAGATTACTTTCAGTAAGTTTAGAGACTTATTTTATTATAGAGAAGTGAGAGAACAGATATTTTAAGCTCCTAAAAAGCTAGCTTAAAGAGTATTCAGCCTAAGACAAGGGAAAACTATCTAATACTGGTTGGCTAAGCAGGGTATAGAGGCAGTTTCTGATTGACAGATCTTAAGTTTAAACACATCCTTGGTTTCTAAACTTGAATATCTATCCCTCTAAGCAGTTGGTCTGGTTCTGGTGACTTTCAAAGTAGTAGTTGGCCCCAAAAGTCTTCAAAAAGTTGCATTTTCAGAAGGTTTCTAAGGGGATCTTTCTTCTGTTAATAAATACTTGTACATCCTCTATTTAATTTTACAGCTTTAAGAGCATGAGTTCTTTCCCCCATAGCTTCTAACCCATTTTTAGGAAAGAGAAACATTATAGGCAGAAGTGAAAAAGGGTTTCCAGAAGCCAAACCCCCCAGTAATGAGTGAACCAGAATGTCCAGAGAACTCAAATTGACCCCAATAAAAAAAGAACTTATTAGGCCAGGAGTTTAGAACCCTGTTCCAAGAGCTGTATACTTCCCAAGAAGGACTGGCTTTGGAAGATGTGATGGTTCATGAAAAAGACGCCAGAATGCTGGTCAGAAAGGTGTTGGAAGAGTTTGTAGGACTTCAGGCTAGATACAAGGTTCTGGAAGTAGGATACTGTCACTTGAAGAATGATACCCCAACCCAGCTGGTCCCTGGCAATTATCTGGGATACCCCATAGTGATCTCCTTAGAGAAGGAGCACCACAGTTGCCATGTCATATCACCCATAAGCCAACAGGCTGGTGGAACAACTAAATGGCTCCATGGTCCAGCTAAATCCCAAACTATCCCAAGAACACCTAAACACCGCCTGGACAGAATACCTACTAAGCACATCGCTCATCCTGTGGGCTAGGGTCAACCGTGTCACAGGTTTCAGCACCAGTGTGTTGGCCTTTGGTCCCCTAATGGTGTGGCAGGGGTGGACTAGGTAAAGTTAAAATCAACAGTCCCAGCCAAGCCATCTCTCACAGCCACTCTCTTGTTAGCACAATGGTGCCTTAAGGCCTGCAATCTTGAGCAGAAGAGGATCAAAGGAGTAACATGGCATCTTGAAGCTTGCTACGTGGTAGGTAATACTGGCTATATCCTCAATCCCAACTCTGAAAGACTTTAGCCCAACCATCTTGGGCCCTTCAGGGTGTCAGCTGTATATGGCAACCACACCTACCATCTTTAAGACGCCCAAGGCAATACCAATAAGCTCCATCATGACTGATTGTGCCCTGGCTGTTCTGTACCTGCCCAGAAAGGTTTTGTACCTAACTTTTCAGATCTTTTTTAGACTCTAATTCTGTTGCTAGACAACAAACAGGGTGTCGAGAAGGTGTTTCAACTGTCATTCATCCCTTTTCTGCTAACATATCTCACAATACACAGGGCTGCTTGTACAGGTGCCCTGTGACATATCTAATGATATTGGGCATCCCACCGCCAATGCCAAAATATGGACAACAGCCTTTATTTAGGTGCATAACCAATTCCCAAGTGCCAATTCCTTGCTTAGATATTTGCTGTGCACACAAAATTGGACCCTGCCACAGTGCCACCCCCTGGTAGATTAGTGGCTTTCATTTTTGGTTTATTGACTACTGTCTTGCAAGCAAAGCTATATCCATATCCCTATTCTTGTCCTCCCTATTGGACCGCAGTCTTCCCAACCCCAACACTGAACTATAGCAGATCCAGTTGCAACAAGAGGGGGTAATTGAAGATGCTGCAACAGGGCTGATCTATGTGACTTGTCCCCAGAAGGTTCAAAAGCTTTAATGGCCTACCTATACATGTAATCCCAGGATTTTCTGGGGAGCGGTACCTTTCCCACTTAGTGTATCCTCTTTCCCAGGTGACTGCTGCCCAAAGCATAGCTGGGGCAGTGTGGCCACGGTGGTTCAGCCTGAATGAGATGGTTTCTGCTTGGGCCATATTGGAAGATATGGGCTTTCTGGCCTTACCCTGGGAGATTTTTTGGTTTGACCTGCTGATTTTTGCCAAGCCAAGCCAGGGTGGGAATGTCTTTGCACCAGTATGCAAATATTTTGATCCATGTCTAAAACATGTGTATGGCAGCCATTTTATGGTATGGTCATCTTGTAACTGAGCTAGTTATAGTTCAGTATTTGGTTTGGGAAAGAGAATAGTCCAGAAAAGGGATAGAAAAAGAGATTATGAATGATATTATTACTTTTATTGAAAGTGATGGGATGTGTTATACCGGTATAGTGAGCTATTGGGTCACTAAGGGGGTGGCATGATCTAGATAAGGTGTGAACCTGTGCTGGATATGGTCATATGAGAAATTGTTATTTGAATTAGGTTTGCTCCTTAAAGAGAAACATTGATCTCACTAGGTTTAGGGCTGCAGGGGAGGAAAAATACAACCATCGGTTCTTTGTTTTTTAGATTCCCTAGGTAAGGGGAATCCAATTTTTTTAAAAACCAGTTAAAGACCCTTTCTCTTTTCTGGATGAGCCAGGGCTGATATATTTTGCAATAATTTTTTATTTTTGAATCAGATTTGATTTTGAATTATTATATTTTTATTTTAAGGAATCTAAAAAAACATCCCCTGTGGATGTGTACGACTACAATTACGGAAAATTGTAGCCAGACAATTTTCCAGAATTATTTCCAGATCCTGAGACAAATAGCTGCTTTTTATAAAGCAGCCATTGTTTCAGATCCGCCGCAGCCCTAACTATGCCGAGGGAAGCGAGAGGGGCTATAACACTAGATCTGACATGGGGTGACTGGTCAAGCACCACAGTGTATCGTGAGTTAGGTGGATGCTGGGATGTTGATTCCAGTTGCAACAATCCTGCCAGCACCTAACAAGAGTAGCCCGCTTGACACGGGCCGCCACAACTTGGGTTAATTGGGCAAACCCAAAATAAACATTTAGAAAACCAAAGCTTTGATTTGATTTGATACCATCCTAGCCTTCTTGTGGAGGGAAGATAAAACATGGTTTGATTGCAGGCGGTATCAGTATAATTCCTGCCCCTGACAAATGTTTGCAAGCGCGGGGTGTTTATGTTTGGGGGGTGTATGTAAATGCCAGCTAGCTGTATTGATCTTGAATCAACCCAATGCGGATTGGTTAGTTCTAAACCTCGTGCGTTCGTCCCCAAAAAAGGCATGTACGTATAGGGTAGCCTCGATAAACATAGCCAAGGGTAAAGGTTTATCTGCTCCATTGAATTACAACTGTAACGGCAATATTTACAGCTGAGCTGGGGTTGCAGTAAGGACATAGTCTGGGGGTTGAAAACTTGGCGCCACAGGCATCAATCTTGGATTTGTAGATGTCCCATCAAATATAACATCAATCCACCCCGAAAGACTGGTCGGGAGGAACCGTTTATTTGGTGTGAGCTGGAATTCGGCTATTTTAGGGATTTCATTGGAAAAGAGTGTATTTCTGATATCATGCTACAAACGATTTTATGAAATGTGATATTTAGAGTGGCTTGATGTTTCCTATCTGCAACCAGGTCCGATGGCAAACCTCGGCTATCAACAGTCGCGACAAAACATTGCTCACGAGTTTGGTCCAAGAGTTTGGAATCAAGAGCTAAACTGGTGGGGATCTTCTTGGGCGGGGCTGAGCAACAATCATCCTGCTATGACATGTTGATATCAGTGGAGTATTTGATCCAGCCAATCATGAGTCGTGGAGGGATCTTCCTTCTTATCAAGGCATGTAAGCACAAGAACGTTTAGGGTATAGTTTGATGAAAGATTGGGGAGTGTGGATAAAGTAGACAGTCTAGCTGGACAGTAGCGGTTGTATTCCAAGTTCAAGACGATTTAACAAAGTAAATCCTTACCGAAATTTATATGCCGTCAGTTTACAAACAAATAATTTCTGGATGGCAGCTGTGGTGAATGTAGCCATCGTGCAGGCAGGATCATGGCCTTCCTGTTCCCACTAAAGAGTTCTTTGGATGTCAAGTTATTTTAACAAGTTATTTTAACGGTTGGATCTGATAAAAGGATACTGGGTAGTAAGGATATTGGCGTGGATAAGATATATTAGGATCAAAATCTAGTTGACTTGTTAGAGCAGTTGATTAAATGATGCCTCCAAAATAGGCTCATCAAATTTACGCATTGGTCTATAATATTATTTCAACCCGCTTTTTTTAAATTGAAGGGATTAAAATAATTGAGCCCTAAATGTTAAACAATTTCGACTGGGTTTAACTTGAATAGGTCGCGTCAGTTGACGAGGTGGTTAGCTAGTCGTTCCACCTGAAACCAGCCCTTGGTTGAAAGGCATTAAATTTTTTGATTGCACTTTATTTAACCCCATTTATATTTTATTTAAATTCCTAATTTATTTTAAATGATGAGCTCACAATTGCGTAGTCGGCTTTTCTGAGCCTTTGTGATGCCTTGGATTATAAGGGGCTGCTTTCACCAACAAAGAAACCTTTGTTTAGCCTTGGTGTGTCCAAGATCAATGGACATCCTAATTGGTGGATAACCAGCTCAGATCTTGCTTGGGAAAGATTATGTATTGAGTGGTTGAAACAAAGGCTTATCAGCAGCAAGCCTTTAAATAAGTTTTTATTAAATAATTTAAATTCGCAATATCCCAGAAGGATCGCTATCTGCCTCCTATCACTTCTGGGGAAGCTGGGTTAGCTCCAGCAGGAGCATCTGTGCTATCAGAATATGTCTCCTGAGATAGACGACAGTATAAAGTATCGCTGCATGTAGGCAGGAGAAGGTAACATGAGTGTAGCATCGTTGTTAAAGAAGAACAAGGGCGAGGGGTTCATGGACTATGTCTCAGGCATGGTGGCATCCGCCAAGGACCTGCCAAAGGTAGAATTGGTGCCGATATCTGTTCCTTTACAGCGCCGTCTCCAGACGTTAGCATGCTATTTTTACTTCTCAATGTGGCTAGAGTCACATCTGCTCCTAGCGTTTCTGGCAACCAAAGCCACACTTTGGCCTTTCCTGTTGCTGTATTTCACTTTCATATACTTTGACTTCCAGTACGAAAAGGGTGGGCGTTGGTCTGATTGGTATCGGGGCCACATCGTCTGGACCTGGCTAGCGGACTACTTCCCTGCCAAGATCATCAAGGAGTGTGACCTTGACAGTTCCAAAAAGCACATGTTCGTGTGCCATCCCCACGGGATCTTTGCTGCTGGCGCATTACTTGCTTTTGGTTGTGAGGGTCTCAACATCTCCAAGCTGTTTCCCGGTATTCGCACGCGTATTCTAACCCTCAACGCCAACTTCTACTTCCCGATTTACCGCGAACTGCTACTTTACCTGGGAGCCTGTGGGCCATCCAAGGAAAGCATCAACAGTATTTTTGAGCAGGGAGATTCTGTTGCGGTAGTGGTGGGCGGGGCTCAAGAGTCTCTACTGGCTCTGCCGCACACGGCAGACCTTATCCTGGCCAATCGCAAAGGCTTTGTCGCTATGGCGATCAAGAATGGAGCCAGCCTCGTCCCAGTCTACTCGTTTGGCGAGAATGAGCTGTTTGATCAGATAGTGCCCGAGCCAGATTCCCCAGTCAGCAAGTTCCAAAAGATCCTCAAGAAGTTCACTGGCTTCACACTTCCCGTCTATTACGGTCGATGTGCCTTCGCTTACAACTACGGCCTAATGCCACGTCGCAGCCCCCTCAACATTGTAATTGGCCCCCCCGTCGACACTGTTAGAACAGCTAAACCTTCAGCAGAGCAGGTGGACCAGATCCATACCCAATACATGGATGCCCTTAAAGATCTATACGAGCGCAACAAGGAAAAATACTCTGTGGGCGGGGTCATCCCTGAGCTGCGCTTCCATTAGGGCTTGGGATCTCTAAGCATACTTATGCTCAGTTATACGCCTTGATCTGGCAGCATATGCTGTGAATTAATGGCTCCGTTTTATAAACGCGGTATTTTTTTGTTTCGGCTATTTTAGATTCCTATAAGTACCTTAATATATTCATTCCTTGTATCTGCGCATCATTCACCTAGTACTTCCTAGCCTTTGTTTTACAAGGCAATATGTTTATTATTCAACCCTTCTAACAGGCGATGTACTACAATTTTCTTATGCAATCATCATCTTGGAATCTGCTTGAAGCCAACGTCACTATATTTTCAATCTCAGGTGCAGATTTCCTAATTAGCTTTTGTTTTTTCTTTCTGCCTATACACATGTTATATTATTCATTCCATTACCTTTGAATTTACCAACTCTTTCCATCCAGGCTGAAGCCTAAGTGGCACAGTATCTGGCTCTCTTGTCTAGGCCCATCTACACCGTTTTCAAATACTATTTAACATCGTCCATACATGAAATCCTGACCAAACATTGGCTTCTATGAATCTAGTGTTGCAACTGGGCCATGGCTCAGTTTGTGCACTAATAACAATAACACCCTTGAGCAGCTTCAGAGCAGTCCAATCCCTTTTAGATGTACAGTTTTCTTTATTTAACTTAGCCCTCCAATTCCTTATTAAGAAAAGATAAATGCAAATCTCGCATTGGTCAGTTCTCTCTGTCCAGTGTACAACTGGATGCTAGTTCCATGTCAATATGAATCCCTTTGATTAGATGGAATGTAGCTTCTTATCGTGGCAGTAATGTTTTATGGATTAGTTCTGTTATGTTATTGCATCTTCTGCTTGCTTAGTTACTTTCTTTATGCCGTACTAGGTTTTCTCGCTAGCTCATGTAATAGATCACAAGTTTTTCACCATAGACCTTGTTCTTCGCCGGGTGTGCTAGGATAGGCATCTTTTTTGCTGGCACGCTTGCTGAGAACCCCCTACACCAGCTCAGACTAGTTCCACACTCGGCGATGGACCTAATTCATCCGCCCAGTACCAATCTGCGCCTCCAGCTTACGCCTTTGCCATGCGATATCGCCGCTAAGCAACAGATCAACCCAACCAGCTTACGTACGATACATCCCATGTGATACTTAAACGCCTTAAGTAAACATACACCATAATAGTTTCAGCCCCGTTCAAACTCAACTAATCTTGCTACTCTCTACAAAGCCCAATCGGCCGCCCATACTGGAGCCCACGCTCCCAACCATAGCTGTTTCAACCCCATGCCGCACTCCCGGGACCTCCAGCCCTAGGTTAGATCCCAAGCTGGCTTTAGACCAGGCTTGGCTCGAAACGCTGTTCGAAACCGGGGCTAGCACATCCTTCAAGCACCGGCCAGGATCCAGTATGTCTCAGGGACCTTCGCTACTCTGGACCTTGAAGAGCAACCTCGGCCCCCGGATAGCTTACCGTTCAAGTGTGAGGATGCATCTGGTCTGTAACCGCTACAGCAAATAGTATACCGAACCTGATTGAACAATATCATACCTGTACCATCCTTGGCAAAGTACAGCAGGTGAGAACAAATAGGCTAGACAAAAACTTTATGTCAAAACTGCAGGGTTGACCCCCCAGCAAGGCTTCACAAAAACGACCCCCTGGCCTGCAAATCAACTACCCTGGCACCTGTAGCCAAAAGCAGAAGTCAACTCAAATTGCCAAACAAGGAAACTCAAACCGACAACAATCCAAAGCCCAGGGGAAAACTCAATTTAGCGTTTGACTATTAGTAGGGCCAAGCCACCCCCTACCCATTCAAATAATTGATCAGCAAGTACTTTTGTCCCTCCTAAAAGGCTCACTCAAACTATATAATCCAGCATAGCCCAATAAAGATATCATCTAGTTTCTAAATACTTTTCCCCTTGTAACTCTGCTAATACAGCACAGTTACAACATTTATTTAGAATCAAAGGCTTAACCAATTGGGTATGTGGGTTCAGAAGGGCAGGGCCCTTGTTTTATAGGTGCTACCCCCATGCCATAGCTTTGCTGCTTTAGCAGAGCTGCAGAAACAGGAAACATATCAGGTTAGACGTCTTTATCTTAGACCAAAGGAGTATATAGAGTTTGTCATGGCTTTCAGGGAGGATGGGCATCCAGCTATAAGAACTGCCATCCTAACAAGGATGAGCTATACCCTACATGTGAAACTGACTAGCTGGGGCATCCCAGTTGGCAGGATCAGCTTGATCTGTCTTGACTACAGGTCTTGGGTAGGTCAAGCCACATGCCTATTTTTCTGACCCAGAATCTTGCCACAAGGTTCACCCTGAAGCTTCTATACCCCCACTGAGGGCCGGCTGTGGTGACTATTTGTAACAGCCATTGCTACTACCCGTCACCATAAGCCCTTATTTGATCAGGTTTAACCGTTGCTTCTTTATTGATCATGATGAAGAGATTGATCCGTGATCCTAACCCGCGGATCTGGACCAGCTAGAGTCACTATACTTGATATCTTGCTGGACCCAAGTTAGCCTATTCTGATTGCTGTGAACATCTCTCTCTCTCCCTTTATCCCTAAATATCACTCATTGTTGTGTTGAAACAAGCCTCATGCAACTAACAGCCCTAAGTTGGTTGAACAGTTGTCGGCTGTGGTAATGTTGGTCCCCTCTCCCCTGGCTATAAAGGTGTACCCTTCTCAATAAAGACAGGTCCCCATATACATTTCATTTTACACTCACGATTTCACTTTACATTGGTCAAGCCTTCTTCAGCCATGGAGCTGCCCAGATTTTTGTACCAGGAACCCACCGTACTTGTCTATACTAGCTATTTTTTCTTGATACTGTACAAGTTTTTGTGTACACCACCCGCCTCCTCAGGGGATTTTCCGGTGGGGAGGGTGGCTGGAGCGCAGGCCCTGTACTCACCTTGGCTGTTGCTCTGCTAGAAGTGATCTGACTGAGCTGCTCCTGTCTTGCTTTGCACCATCAAAGCCGGCCAAGGTCAAGGGTCTTGCCATGCCCCCTGCTACCCGGTCCTTGGGCTAGGTAAGCTTTGTCACTGCTTCCCTTTTGTACACTGGCCAGGCCCATCTTTTTGGAGGGTGGCTTGCCTTTGTTGGTATCTGTCCCCAGATTTGTCACCCACCCTGTGCCTCTACTCAAGGGGATTGCTGGCCGCTGCATCCGCTTGTCTTCTCAACCCTCTGGGCTACAGTCCCAAGGCACACATCCAGGCCGCCTCGGGGTGATACCTCCTTAGGTAACCCAAGTTCAGGCCTGGTCAGGGCTTGAGTAGGTCGGGCTGGGCGCTTTAAATGGATTCAAAAGAGCTTTTCCCAGCAGATCTGCTCACCTAAGCCAGCATACATGGGGCTGCAAGTAACTGGCCTGGCTGATCTTTAAGCGCTCCAGCAGCAAGTTTGGCCAGGGCTTGCACCAGGCAGCTATCTAGCCGCATTGCTCTGCCATTTGCCTGAGGTGGTATGGTGTAGTTGATTTGTCTTGATGCTTGCTTGGCCAAGCCAATCTTTTTTGACGTTGGATGCCAGCCCTTTGCCATGAGTTGTTATCCGTAGCTGCCGCTTTGCAAGCTTGCCGGTGATCTGTTTGCCAATGGATTGACCCACATTGTTGCCAGGGTGGGGTTGGGCCACTGGCCACCAAGCAGCAAAGCTGATGGCAGCAATGGTGGTCCTTTTATTTCCAGTTCCCCCTGCCATGAGTCCAGGATATCCAGCCCCCATGTCTTAGCCGGTCGTTGGGGTTGGATCAGCAGTACCAACTTGGATGATGTGTTGCTCTTGGCGTACTTCTTGCACACCTCACACTGTTCTAAGGCATCTTGGGAATCCCAGTGTAGGGTGGGCCACCAGGCTTCATGTTTTAATAATCTGTAAAGGTTACTGCCTTTTTTGTGCCCTGGATCTCAATGGTAGTGTAGGATGATGTCCACTCCTTAATGAGTTGGGACATAAGGAATGATAGTGTCATAACTGTGCTGTTTTAGCAGAGTTACAAGAGGGAAATTATTTAGAAACTAGATAATAATCTTTATTTAGAGATAGTGATTATATAGTCATTGTGAATCAAGGATAATAGGAACAGGATTGTGTTGATCACACGGTTGGATGGTGAAGGGGGTGGCTTGATCCTGGTAACAAGTCAAGCGCCAAAACAAGGTATCCACCATAAGGGATCATCATCTGTTCACATTGTTGGATTTGGTAATTTGAGTTGACTTCCTAGTCTGGCTTCAAGTGGCCAAATAATCGGATT